>OY776301.1:23444259-23545674 GCA_963675345.1 Trididemnum clinides
GCCATTTTTCTGACATCGATTCCATCGAAATGGCCTCGACGACGGAGCTCAAAGAAGATCTCAAAAAATGCCTTCCAAAGAGGTATTGAATCCTGCAAAAAGCGAATGC
Organism: Trididemnum clinides; assembly: GCA_963675345.1. Taxonomy (NCBI): domain Eukaryota; kingdom Metazoa; phylum Chordata; class Ascidiacea; order Aplousobranchia; family Didemnidae; genus Trididemnum; species Trididemnum clinides. The sequence goes on from OY776301.1 coordinate 23,444,369, forward strand.
ACAAGTGTTTCAAAGTGGAAGGGAATTACTTTGAAGGAATTTGACTTTTTATAACACCAGTCTCGTTACTTTTCGGACACACCTCGTATATCAAAAAATGAAGTCTCTAGAATTTATTTAAGCTACGGCACCCTATTTTGAAAGTAATTTACTTACCAAAAAAAGAGGGGCTTGATTTGCATAAATCATATTCTTAAACAAAAAAATGTTTTTGGAAGTCAGCATATTCTAAATCACCATGAAATCTCCTTTTCAGCGGTATAACATGATCGATATAATAGCCAATGGCCTAAAGCCATTGAATGACAAAAGTAAAGCTAATTAATCGTTTTTTTATGCAAATTAGCCTTATTTTGCAACTGATAACAAACCATCTGAGGAACCGAAGTAATCGACAGCAGTGTTTGTAAAGAGCCGATTCCGTGACTCAATGGGGGCAAGCGGGAGTGGCGCCATAAGCTGGGCGCCCGGGGCGGCATCACGATTGCGACAGTTCATGCAAAGTAATCGAATGTAGTGCTTTACTGTTTGTTTACCACCCAAAACAAAGTAATTCTTGGTGAGTTCATTCATGACAAACCCGCTAGCAAAATGCCCAATCTTACAATGCAAGTCCATAATTATTAAGCCTGTTAATGCATGACGTCGTGGTAGCACTATAGGGTGTTTGAAATCATACGATAAGTCCGATCTATGCAATCGCCCACCAATCCTAATCAGTCCTTCTTCCACATATGGACAATAAGCAAGCAATGGACGACAAACGCCCTTAATATATGTATCACAAACTTTAATATTTCTACATTCTAAGGCATCCGCAACCCCAGGAAGTGCGGTGCGCTGTGCAACACAAATCAGAGCCCTGAGGGCTTCAGCATATTCATTTGCAGAAATAGGACCAGATACAACCACAGAGGGAGTACAGTTTTTCAAAACTCTGTTTCGCAGTATACGCTTTAAGCGTAGCCACCATGCTGCCGCTCTCACCAATCTTGGAGCGTACTATAATGAGCGATCAGTTTTTCATATAATATGTCTTCAGAAACAGTAATTTCGGCAACATTCACATTAGCATAAGCACATTCAGAAAATTCACCAACATTGTCAGGCACACTATTACCTTCAGTGTCAGCAGATAAGGTCCGAGTGGCCATAGGCCAACCCTCTTCCCCTTGCAACAAAAAGGGGGGACCCTCAAGCCATTCTCGAGCACGTTTTGCACACGACGGTTTTAAACCACGTGAGAAAAGGTCTGCAGGATTTCTCTTCGTGTCCACCCACCGCCATTGCGTCGAATTAGTGACCTGAAGTATACGTTTAACACGATTTGCCTCAAAAACCGGCAATCTTTTATCAGGATTTTTAACGTAACCGAGTACAGTCTGTGAATCACACCAAAATACAACAGAATCAAACTTACAACCAATTTTACGAATCAGAACAGATGACGTTTTTACCGCTTCGTAGGCGGCATGCAACTCTGCACGAGGAGTCGTAGTACATTCAGCAGGGAGCACTCTAGATTTGCCCATCACGAATGAAAGAGCAAAACGCCCCTTATTGCAAGTTAGTATATAAAAAACAAAACCGAAAGCATGTTTACTAGCATCAGTGAAGCAATGCAAATGTATATATTCTGCATCTGTGAGTCCAGCAAATCGACGCGGCAATTTTATACCATCTAAATTACGCAAGCCTTTTTTCCACTTCAGCCAACGCATTTTTTCAACATACGGCAAATTGCTATCATCCCAACCCAGATTGGAACGTGAAAGACCTTGCAGAATTAATTTTGCCGGCAACAGGAAGGGCGAAACTATCCCAAGGGGGTCGTACCATCGGCTAAGAAAAGACAACAGGCCGCGACGCGTAAGCACATAATCACCATTTGCTGCAGATATGTGAAAACAGTCCGAACTTGGTGAGCAGCACACACCCAAAGTCTTTTGCTCGGGAATGTCCTCAAATCGCAAATCTAGCTCAGCGTACCGAGGCAATAGACGCTCGCTAGCAACACCGTTTAGCAGTTCAGGGTGGTTGCTGGAAAACTTCATAAGCTTAAAACCACCACATGTCAACAACTTATCCAGTTCGTCAATCAATGCAACAAGACCTTCAGAGGTCGCAACGCTTTGCAAAAGATCATCAACATAAAAGTTCATATTCGCAGTATTACAAGTCTCAACAGAAAACTTTGATTGATTGTCCACAACAGTTCGTCGCAGTGCGTATCCCGCCACACTCGGCGAAGAAGTCAGCCCAAATGCATGTACTGACATTTCATACGTATTTACAACTTCATCAGGATCTCCATCACGCCAATACAAAAACCTTAGAGCACTTCTGTCAGAAGGATCTACCCGCACCTGATGGAACATGCTCTTTATGTCAGCCACCACAGCATATTCATGCAAACGAAATCGCAAAAGAACTCCGAGTAATAAGTTTGTATTATTGGGTCCCTGTAAGAGCCGTTCATTTAATGTAACACCTTTATAACAACAGGATGCATCAAAAACAATTCGAAACTTCTCACCCTTTGTATAGTGGTGAGGAATATACCAAACCTTACCTTCTTCTCCTTGTTGAACATCCGGATCCACCAAAGCTGCATATCCATGCTCAATCATTTCATTAATTTTTTGAGTGTACTTTGCAAGGGTATTCGGATTAGATTTTAGCCGTCGCCATAAACTACTCAATCGTGACAAGGCGATTGGTCGATTGTTAGGGAGTCCAGGATTGTTCGAAACCCAGGGCAGGGCAATCTGGTAATGTCCATCAATTATGTTACAACTACTGTCCATGATAGCCGTGGCCCGATCATCATTAACTGAAGGGGCTCGGTAATCAAGCTCAACGTCTGGTGTGGGCCCCCAGTGCCATTACAAGTTGGGCACTGTCCTTTATTGGCAGGAGAAACCACAGCCAATTTCAACAAGTCTGCATCAGATCGATCGTCAAGGCCTACAATGTGGCACACAACATTTTCTTCGATTGAAGATTGACTGTAGCAGTCATTTCCATACAAAAACCAGCCAAGAACTGTTCTTCCAGCACATAGTTTCTCTTCTCCAGCATCCCGCCTTTCAATAAGCTCATGCAGAATGCGACAGTTTACAAAAAAATACCAATCAACAGTAGTTCAGTCAATCAATGGTATATCAACATCAGATAAATGTGGATAATTCTCAAAATCACTTGCAGAAGGAATACTGGAACGTAAATCTGATAGTCTGTCAACCACTTGCACCCCTTTTAAAGTGAAGGATGCAGTCTCGTTGAGACCACGAATCTCAATCTGTGTTTCGAATGTGTCTGATGTGCGGTGTTCCCCATTAGCCATGCAAATATGACTACGTATGGGAGTTCCCACAAGCGACAGCTCATCATATAGGCTCTTCGAGATAAGGTGAGTGTCCGAACCATCATCCAGTAAGGCTAAGACGTCACGTCCGAGACCAGATCGCATATTAGTAACTCTTACAGGGAAAACCTTCAACCTGGTTCTACCGCGTGCACTGCGAGCTGTATTGGCATGGGCAGCACGATTACAAGTAGGCTCAGCTCCCACCACTGATGCCACAGCAGCACTGGTCTCGTCCCTTTTGTTTAAAGTCTCAGGGGTAGAGATTTTCTCAGAATTATCAAAACGGTAAAGGAGCGTGTGGTGAGCACCATTACATTTCTGACAACGACGATTACTCTTACAGTCTCTAACAAAATGTCCCTCACTTAAGCAATTGAAACCGCGTCTTTGTAACTTCGTATCAGCAATACGATCTTCAACAGATAATGCAACAAACTTATTGCACTTCCAAAGTGCATGTTCAGATGGTTTTCCGCAGTCACAGAGCTTCGACTTGGGGTCACGAGATTGAACGTTAACCTTCGCATCCTGAGGACTCATTTCGTTTGAAGCTAAATCCGTTCTTCTCAGGGCTTGGGCCCTTGTAAACTTTGCTTTAGTATATCTGCTCCCACCACTGCGAGGATAGCTACTCTCAGTGGAGCGCGGCTCAAGAAGCAGTCGACCAAAGGTAGAGCTAGCTTCCTTCTTGCACTGATCTACAAACAACAACACATCATCAAACCGTACACAACCGGATGGAGAACTATGATCAACAGTAAATCGCACAAACTGCTTGCGCAGGTCCATAGGAAGGCGCCAAAAGATTGCCTCTGTTGCAGCATAAGCATTCAACTCATCATACGCACCAGCTGCTAGCATTCCTTGTCTACATGCCATCATGTCAATGTAAAGATCTTCCAAACCATCAGCAGTGGCACGAACAACAGGGCCATTGCGAACTTGTTGCAGCAGAGCACTAGCCATTCTTTGGGGAGAACCAAACGCAGCTTTCAAGTCTTGCAGCGCACATGAAAGTGCATCTCTAGGTGATGGATTCAACATACAATTATCAATGATTCTACGAGCCCGCCCTTTTGTAGCAGCGGCAAGTAAATGTAGTGCATGACCAGGATCTGATTCCGCATATACTCTCAGAATTCTGTCTTCCACTTGATACATGAAACGATAGTACAGCTTAGGATCACCATCAAAACGATCTTCCAGAGAAGGCGTGGGCACATCTCGACATCTCATCAGGATCTTGGCAAGATCATCAACTGTCACCTTAGAGTCAACAGATTTAGCAGTATTGGGAAGCTGATTAGCTCCATCTTGATTCCCACGTGGAGCTGTAGCAACATCACAGGGTCTTCTATAACCATCAACAGCCGGCCCATGCCAAGGATTCATAGGTCGGAAAGCAGCACCGCTTGGAATACCAGAATCGCAAACTGCCGGCCCATATTCAACCGTGGGTAGCTGGAACTTGCTGCGATATAGGACACTTGGGTCCCATGAAGCTTGTACACACGAGGTAGGGGGCTGATACTCACTATAGACAGCAGCAGACTGTCAACCTTGAATACCTCCAGCACTGACAGTGCTAGTGCTAACTTGAGGCTAAGCCCATACTGGGGCGTCAGGCCTAAGATGGGAACCAGAATGAGCAACTGGTGAACGAGACACCTGGGGAGCTGCATCTTTACTATCCAAAAAGTTAACAACCCTTTCTTGTGGAGTCATTGTCTTCTGTTCGAGCTCACCAAGATTTTGATCAACATCTTGGAATTCAGCTTCAGCCATTATTTCAGCTTCTGCAAGATCTGCCTTGGCACGCAAGATCTCAAGTTTGAGCTTGTGCTCTTGTTCTAATTTCCAAAGGCGTGCCTTTTTGATTTTTACTTCAGTAATTCGCCTCGTGGCTGAGGACTTTGATGAAACTGAACAAGCCTTTTCTGATGCAATCTTATACGTTTTGCTCTTTGGTTCTGTGCCAAAATTGAAACTCATGTTCTCAACAGCATCACCAACAGAAACATCAGTACGAGCCTGCACACTACAGGTATCAGAACTCACAACAACAGCAGATGGTAAATCACAGACTAGTATCTCATTCAGATTTTCAGTTTGAGGCACACTAAAATCACGCGCGGAAACTCTAGGCGGTGAATTACTGTCACAATGGGGATTGACACAATTAGCAACAGAATCAGCACTTTCACTATTTGACCCCATGGTTATGCAACCCAGATACAACAATAAGCTTCTTCAGAAGGCAGTAACAAGCAATCAGTAAATCCTGACAAATTCAGCAGAGCAGATAAACAAACAGCCTGATTCGATAGGCTTCCACAACAACAATCAGCAACAACTTCACCAAACAATGGTGTTTTAGATATGTTAGCTCTATGTGAGCTATGCAACTGTTCCAAATATCCTATTCGAGAAATAAGCTACAGGGGCGAAGCAGCTTGGGATAAGGGGCTCGGTATCAGCTCAACAGCAGACGAATATAGTTATCAAAGAATATATTATACTGCACCGAACTAACTACAATGCACCAACAGAGCCCAGCAGCATGCACCACGTGAATCAATACACTGCTATTAATTTGGGTGATGCAGGCTGGGTTACCAGAACCGAAGTAATTATGGGTAGACAACCACTGGTATCAACCACCGCTAAAACACCTTGAATCTATAGCTAGAAAGAAAACAAATGGATAATGATGCTAGGCCTAGGTAAGCCAGGCCCAGCACTACAAAGCACACTTCTAGAAATACCATACATTGTAGGCTACCATACCTAACTATATCATGAATAGATACATCACTACTAATTACACTAAATTAGCACAGGTTCTACCTTGAATTACTTGATAGTGACTAACAAAGAGATTACGAAATCACTAACCACGCCAAAACTATATTTGGTAATCGGAAAATACTAACTCTACACATTATCAAAGGATCAATGTACACATAGAGCGAAGTGGCGCTAACACCGTAGGTAATTAGTCTTTAGAGTTTTATTGTGTAATCATTGTGTAATGGAAAAATAAGTGGTTTGGAGAAACAGAAAAGACAATTACGTTCATTCGTATGAGATTTTGAAATACAGCAAAAGTAGCGCGTGCAAGGCCTAACCAGGATCGTAGCCATGGTATTGGTTTGTGACAAGAAGATTTATATTTAGCTTGCCACAATTTGCCACAATTGCAAACTTTTTCCTTAACTTCTGAACTTTAAGTTAAGTATAAGTTAAGTTAAGTTATGCTCATAATTTTGCTAAATTTGAGCGACCTCCAATAAGAGTCCACGTTTTGACTCTCAGGCGAACAAACTGATTCTTCAAAACTTTATAAAGTAGGTACCGGACCGTATCGCCATCTCAACAGCTCAGATGATGCATAGGTTTACTCCTAGATTTGGTATGATTTTGGGCGCGTTGTTATTGTGAATTTTTTCAAAAATTTGACATGAAAATTGTGACGGTTGCTTTGTTATATCGGCTACAAAAAGAACTAGATTACGAATGCAAAGCAATGGTGATGTGATCACAGCACGTAAAAGTTCTATAAAATTGTACAGCTTGGCTTTGGTAGCCTATATGATCTAGAGTGTCTAGAAACTGAGATTAGTCGATATCCGCTGGGAGCACACCGTGCGACGCTGATCATGGGCAGGCCGAACTCAATAACTAAGATTTACACTTGACTAGCTTCTTTTGTTTTCGGTTCACTATTAGGTTTGTGCAAGATAATTTTTTTGGAAAGCGTGACGTCTTTAATCAAAATGACATTAGTCCAAATCACTAAGCATTGTCAAGCAGCCATGCTGCAAAATCCATGTTTGTGTGTGTGTGTGTGCGAATCGCACGAATAGCGTAATTTAATCTGACCTTGAAAACGTGTGTTGTGACAAAAGATTGCACAGCGCACATGTTTGAGTGAGTGTGCGAACTAAAAATACGTTTCAATCGAATTGCAATACCAGCTCACCAACAAGTTGGAGGTGGAGCAGTCTTACAAAAATCTGGCTGCAGCTCCACCTGAATTTTAAACAGAGCTCAGCTTCAGTTTCCACAAATATCATAGATGATTGTTTATATTTGGATTTCTTGGCAAAGGAAATCCGTTGTTTGATCAAACGAAAGCCAGACTTCAATCTACCAACTTACAAACAATTTCATTCCCTTGGGGTCCAAAATGACGTCACAGCTAACACTTGTTTCCATAATTTGTTCTGGTTATTTTCTCAAAAACTACTAACCGAATGAAGATAACAAATTCTGCCTAGACTGATATAGAGGCCACTATTGCTCATGGATAGTAATCATGACGCTTGGAAAAGTTTTTTTAACAAAAATAGGACGTGTCCAATTTCTTGTATAAGGAAGTTTGTAGCTTTAATTATGATAGTCATGAAACAACTCAGCCGAACCCGGCCCGAACCCGACCCGACCCGAAAAGCCAGGCCCGACTTACAACTCTGATAAATGAAGCTAATTGAGCTTTTTCAAACACGGTAAATGTTTTTTCAAATAGTTGACTTTGCTTTATATTTGACTCCAATAACCGTTGAAAATAATTGACATTATTAGCTTGAAGGCTAGGATGATTTGTAGTAAGATCTCTTTTCAATTTACTTGGAACCATTGCTTCATTAAACAGCGTTTGGCTGCAAACGAAACATAATGAAGAAGGTATCTGTGTATCCTCAGTCCAGTGAAATCCAAATTTCAGATATTCATCACTATACAACCAGTGAAATTTTGGATTTTTATATGACGTTGTAGAATTATTCTTGACATCATCGCGTTTTCTTTTGAGAAACTTATCCATAATGAAGATTAAATGGAATGTAAAATTGAAAAAAATAAATCTAAAGGAATTTTTATTATATTTGATTTCTTTTTGTTTGTCTTACTAAAACTTTAATTTAAAGCGCCTAAATATCTAAAAAAATATTTATAAAGAATCTGTAAATATTATGAACTATATATATAGACAATATAAACTGGTAATAAAACAATAACGATTTTTTTAACGATTCCGGTTCCTAACCAATATTACTTAAATGTATTGCTATGTCCTGATCTAAGATATATTCATTAAACACGATTATTACACTAAAAACTTTACCAAACCCACACCCACAGACCACACATTCCTCCATAGATCTTCTCATTACCCGCCACATATTTTTAAAACTGTAGTGTTTTTCTGATGCTGTCCGATTGAGAAATCTCAACAAGACTCACTACGGATATTTACATAGTCTAATTCAAATAGAACAACTTAGCAAAAAATACCTACGTTCTTACTTCTACATGAAAATAGTCGATGACGTTGTGAGCCTAGCGTCAGCCAAATCCTGGAGCAACCGCTTTAAACTCGATTTCAATGTTGCCACTGATAAAGTCGACAAGTTTAAGAATGGTTCTTTCCACTCAAACTGTTACATCGAAGAAAGGTATGTTTTGTTTTGTTTGTTTTTGTTTTATTTGCCATATTTATTCTCCATTTACGAGAAAGCGAATTGTATCGCTATTCTTTGGACGGGAAGTCCGCACTCGCTTGGGAGTTGCCTTTTTTGAGGTTTATGGGCCACCTGTCTTTCACATAAAGGTGGGGCATTCCGTTAAGTGCCTTGCCCAAGGACACAACAAGCGAACTTGCCGGCTTGTTTTCCACAACCTCCCCTAAATGCTGAGTGCCAAGCAGGGAAGCTGCGGATGCCATTTTTTAAAGTCTTCTGGTATGACTCGACAAGGGGAATGAACCCGAAGTCTACCGACTGCGAAGCGAACGCTCTAACCACTACACCATCGCATTTTAATTTTAATATTCTCATTCTCAATTTATGAATTATCATATCAGGAAAGCACTTAATTGGAACAAACAAAAAAAACGATTCTTTGTACGCTGGGCTAGGCATCGGCATGCTTGGAACAGCAACATTTTGAACAATGATAAAGCGTAACTACTTGTCCACACCGACAAAATCACCCAAAACCTATTCAAACCCTTAGAATGTTTTCAAGTTATATTTCCTACAACAAGCCCATATCTACAATCCCGATAGATGCAAATCGCGGTAGATATAGAAACTTAATTGCAAAATCAACACACAAAGTTATGTTATACCCAGACATTGTTGACTTTGCTGGACTACTAACACAAGCTATTGAATTTTTGCCTCAGCATATTTTCCTATCGCATTTTAATTTTAATATTCTCATTCTCAATTTACTTTATTACCTCACCCTTCTTTCTTATTTTTGACTTTTTTTGGTTTGCCACATACCTTTAATTCTAATCATTATTCTGTTACTTTACTACTCTTAAACCTTCTGTTTCTCAAATAGGTGTGCCTCTCATAAGGTAGGCTAATTATTTTATTTAGTTTGATAGAGCCAAAACATATTTTATTGCATCATTTTTCGATTGCAATTGTTAAAATGCTATTTTTCACACAACAAACGATGACTTAGTTGAAATCGATTTTGTTCTGTTTAAAAACTAAAATACGTGGTTGATATTTGTTCTGATATTTGTGGTTGATATTCATAGATTTTTAGACATTCGGCAATTTTGAATTGATTGGTATAATCATACTTGAGAAATTGAAAATCCCTTTCAAGCAAAATGGAATTTAATGGCTTCTAGGTATCATCTCTTCGCGGCACACCAGTAATCATTTTGCAGCACACCATTGTGCCGCGGTACAGTAGTTGGGAACCACTGGATTAATCACTGGGCAACAGCTAACCCTGCCAGGCGACACCGGCGAAGCTGAGTAGTGATCAATAAAGTCAATTTTAATTGATATTTAACAATAGCAAGAAAATCGTCGAAACCAAGTTCGACGATCGGAGCATCAATACTAGCAACGTTATAAAGTTAATATATTGCTTTAAATGGTTGATTTTTCGGTCTAATGAATTTAGCTTTGTGGCATATTGTTTGGTTTCATGCTTTTACATCTCAACTTTTTTGGAAAGTCAAGGGAATCTAGGTTTTATGCAGCAAACGATTGGCCAGAGCGTTCTACAATTACATCAACATCAGCAACAACATTTTAAGGCATGTGCACACTGTATCAAATGTTTTGCATAAAAAATATCAGAAAACTTCCGGTCAATGTCTAAAGGTTAACGCAGCTACCACGTTTATGATTTGAGGCCAGCTTAACAATTCATCTTCGTTGTGAGTTGTTTCATGACTATCATAATTAAAGCTACAAACTTCCTTATGCAAGAAATTAGTCACGTCCTATTTTTGTTAAAAAAACTTTTCCAAGCGTCGTGATTACTATCCATGAGCAATAGAGGCCTCTATATCAGTCTAGGCAGAATTTGTTATCTTCATTCGGTTAGCAGTTTTTGAGAAAATAACCAGAACAAATTATGGAAACAAGTGTTAGCTGTGACGTCATTTTGGACCCCAAGGGAATGAAATTGTTTGTAAGTTGGTAGATTGAAGTCTGGCTTTCGTTTGATCAAACAACGGATTTCCTTTGCCAAGAAATCCAAATATAAACAATCATCTATGATTTTTGTGGAAACTGAAGCTGAGCTCTGTTTAAAATTCAGGTGGAGCTGCAGCCAGATTTTTGTAAGACTGCTCCACCTCCAACTTGTTGGTGAGCTGGTATTGCAATTCAATTGAAACGTATTTTTAGTTCGCACACTCACTCAAACATGTGCGCTGTGCAATCTTTTGTCACAACACACGTTTTCAAGGTCAGATTAAATTACGCTATTCGTGCGATTCGCACACACACACACACACACAAACATGGATTTTGCAGCATGGCTGCTTGACAATGCTTAGTGATTTGGACTAATGTCATTTTGATTAAAGACGTCACGCTTTCCAAAAAAATTATCTTGCACAAACCTAATAGTGAACCGAAAACAAAAGAAGTAAGCTAGTCAAGTGTAAGTCTTAGTTATTGAGTTCGGCCTACCCATGATCAGCGTCGAGCACAACAAACCAAACTGTGATCTATCAATGCAATGTAGCCGCACTACGAATATCACCACGTTTTTCTTCTGCTTTATTCTAGCGAACAACTTCTGTCAAGCGCTTGTCGGAAATCATTGATATCCGGAAACTTTCAAAAGTGTGTCACGAATTTTTGAATTTCTAGGTGTTTATCGCAATTCAGAAAATTCACTTATAGCAGTGATTCTCAACCACTGTGCCGCGAAATTATGAAAGTATGCCGCCAAATTTTAGATATGTTTCGCATTAAAAGTATTCTTATTATTAACTTGTAATTAATCTTTAATAAACGTACTGTTATTTTTGCAGTACATTTTTTTTTATTTCGCATATTTAAAATTATTATCATAAACTATTTTACGCAGTGCGTTATAGGTAAGTAAACAATTTTTAAACGTATCTTTTTCTATGTGTGCCGCCAAATTTTGAAATCGTTAAAAGTGTGCCGCAACAAAAACAAAGGTCGAGAATCACTGATTTATAGTTTAAGGTATTTTTAAAATGTGTCATTCTTTAAATTGATGTCATCCTGTCTGTCCAAGTCGTCAGCCAGTTTCGCCGATGATTGAACTCATCTGGCCATGCGCTCTGTATAGCATTCTCGAAGCTGCTTCGATTTCTTGAACTCTATTCAGCAACGCGGTCGAGTGGGTTGGAGCAATGTTACATGACGATAATGATTGAATGATCCTGTGTTCAAGCATCAGCATGACTGTGTTGTTGTGTTGTTAGGAAAAAACACCTTATGATGATTTCTTCTCCTACGCCATTTTTTTATAACAAACTTTAAATTCATTTAAAATGTTACCAAGCAATTCATGCCAAATAGTCGAGAGGGAGAAAGAAAGCGAGAGGGAGAGAGAAAGACATAACCAATTATTTAAATCCGGTTTGGTCTTTATTGACAAAAGTGGCCGAAATTATCTCATGCCCTTCGCAGTTTTGAAAACAGCATTACGCCTCTTTTCTCTGTTGATGGTGACTTCCTTTTGTAAACCAATCTGTTTGATCTCTTCTACCACCTCATCTTCTCCATGTCATTTTCCGTCGCCTTACTTTCTTCTATCCACTTCAAAGTCTAACGCTTTTCTCGGCTCATGATTGATTTGAAATGCATTAATAACTTTTGTTAAGTTCAAATAAACTTAAAACTAGCAACGCAGCAATTTCGCGACAATTACAGATTTTAGGCGATACAACTACCAAGTCACAAACAAGCTCTTACAACGAAAAGCACGACAAGGGTTCAATGCTCAGATCCCAACACTAAATCAAATATAGTTCAATGACACCTATTCTTCCCCAAAACATGCTCATAACAATGCATTCTATCAGCTTTGGATAGTTTATCAATAGTTTCATCTAAATCCAACATATCCATAAGACATTAAAAAGCTTTTTATAATTAACTTAACACTACTTTTTTCAATTGATGTTAAAACTTAACAAACTCCGAGAAAGATCTCGACAATGATTATCTTGAGCTAGCACCACTGCTGCTATCCTGCAAGCTCTTCATTGCCGATGTACGTTTCTTTTTTGGTATTTTTTCTGCTAAACTCTGCTTAAGATGCGGAGGGTTTCGACTGGCACAGTGACTATGAAGATTTTATGTAGATGAACTTCTGTGTGCAGTACTCAGGAGTACTAAGCCTATCGTACCAACCTAGATTTTTAACATTTTTTGTTTTGTGGAATAAGTGCCGGTTGATTGCGTTAGAAATCAAACAGCACAAATGTTTTGCAGTTTGATTACGTTATTTTTGATTATGAACGGAGGATGTTACCTATTTGCTCATATATGGATGAAATGGCATTTTTACTGCGTGCTTATTGCCAAGAATGCAAAGATTTATGCAAAGAGAATTTCAATAAATGCTGTGAGACGAAAAGTGTTACCAATGTCTACAAATTCGAAATCAGTTTATCGTGCAAAAATAACGTTATTTGCTTTTCATTTTATATTGGCGCTAATAATTATCCAGGAATAATTCAACTGTACGAAAACAAATATACACCCCCATTCAAACTTAAACAAGTGGAATAGTAAAAAAACAGCGGGTTAAGGTCGTTTTAACGGTACCGATATAATTATTTATTTGGAGTTTTCTGCGTAATCGATTGTTTTGATCGTTGGATCTGTAGATGCACAATATCTTGCCCTGCGACAACGATAACTACCACAAACTAAAAAATAGAAGTAAGCTAGTCAACTTAAAATCTGAGTTATTCGGTTCGGCCTACCTATGGTTAGCGTCCCAAGGTGAGCTACCAGCAGATATCGACTAATCTTTGTGTCCTAGTCTGCTTTGATCAAATAAGCTACCCAAACCAAGCTGTTAAATTTTGGTTGAACTTCTACGCATTAAGATCAGCATTGCGTTGCATTATTAATTTAGTGCTTTTTGAGGCCACGATAACAAAGCAATCGTCGCAGCTTTGTTTCTCGGTAAATCTTTGAAATACTTTGCAATAAGAGCGCCCCCAAATCATGCAAAATTGGAGGTTATCTATGCGTCACCCGGGCCGTTGAGATGACGATACGGCCCGGTGCCGACTTTTAAAATGTTTTAGAAAATCCGTTTGTTCGCCTGACGGTCAGAACGTGGACCCTTACTAAAGGTCGCTCAAATTTTGGCAATTGTGGGCATTGGCTGCCACAAAGAGTTTTCATTCGTGTTTCTATTTATGTATCTACTTAGTTTGAGCAAAAGATTGCTGTAAAACTACAACCACAACAAATGAAAACAACTCATCCAATCAAACTGTGCCTCAGTTCATTACCATGAAGTACACTTGGTTAAGTTTTACGATGCACATATCATAAACTTACAGTCAGTCCAACTATTGTACACTACGTTAAGTCGTCGTCGACGTCTTCGTTTGAACCAGATCTTTACATGTAGCTCTCGAACATGAAGTCATGCTTTTATTGCTAGCCTTTAGTTGGTGTCGGTACCAGCGATAAGTAGAATGATAGATCAGGAATATCTAGAATTAGAAGTTCTAGATATCCCTGTGATAGATCCCACTACCTGTCTGTCACACAAAGATGAAAATATCCCGTCAAGTGCTTTATCCAGGGACACCACAAGTCAACTTTCCGAAGTTCCCCCCGCCACTGTGTCTTTCGTGCCGAGTTTTATGCAGAGAAGCTGTGAATATACCTTTTTTAGTCTTTTTTATGACTTGTTCAGGTAATTGAACGAGCATGTATCGAATGCGAAGCGGACACCCTTGTCACTATACCACCATGCCGTTTATTATGTTTATATCTGGAGTTAAAAAGTATTTGCCTTTGCTTGAATTCGAATTGAACAGTTGTGTAGGAGTAGCAAAAAAATTGAATTTTAACATATTTGTTTTGTGGAATAGTTGCCTTTCGATTGCGTTAGTAAATAATTGTTGATTATGAATGGAAGATACTTTCATATTTGCTCATTTATGGTTGCAATGGTGTTGGTACTCTCTGCTTATTCCCAAGAACACAAAGAAACTTCCTATAATCGTCAAATTTATGAGAAAACAAGACTTGCCGATGTCTACAAATTGAGCATCAATTTATCGTGCGAAAATAACGTTGTTGACTTTTCATTTAACATTAGTGCAAATGGTGACACAGAAACGGTAATAGTTCTACCGTACAAAAACCAATTTACCCCTTATTCAAACCTAGCGAAAACGTTTAATGAAAAATCGGCAGGTCAAGGCTGCTTTGACATTACCGATAAAATCTTTTATTCGGTTGATTTTTGCATAGACGGTTGTCTTAGTGGTCGGATCTACAGATGCATAGTGTCGTGCCCTGCGACAACGACGACTCCTACTACTGAAAGTATTGCTGGCAATCCATCTACGAGCAATTCGTTAATTAAAGCTACAACAACATCACCACCGAAACCATATTACTTCCAGTGGATAATATTAGCTCTAGTTGCCGTATTGCTCCTGGCTGTTGGTGCTGTTTTTTTCTTCTCAAAGCGAGCCAAAATCTGTCTCACAAAACCCAAAAAGAACAGCGTTGATGTAGAACCAAATCAGGAACAAAATAATGTGGGTCAGCTACAACCTAACAACGATCTACTGAACAAAAGCACAAATCTTCAAATCAAGCTCGAACAACAAATAAAACTTTTCATAGCGTTTTCAAACGATCATACAATGCACCAAGATGTCATCATTAATTTTGTGAAGTTTCTCCAGGCTGATCTGGGCTTTGAAGTATACTGCGAGTTGTTCAGCGACCAAGACATTTCACTAGATCCTGCTGGTTGGCTAGAAAACCGTTTATGTTCAGCTGATAAAGCCCTTATTTTGTGGTCGCCAGGTGGAGTGCAGAAATGGAACAACGAAACAGATAATCGACATGTCAACACTGACCTATTTACGCCAGTTCTAAGAAGACTTAAAAACGACATCTTTCACAACATTAATGCCGGTAAATACTGTTTTGGTTATTTTGATTATTGCACCAAGGAAAGTATCCCTGAGGTATTCGGTGAAGCCCGAGCAGGATTATACCACTATAAACTAATGGAACATTTTGATGATTTGTATTATCGGCTCAAAGGAATTGAACGGTATCTTCCAGATGGACAAATAGCCGTACAAAATGTTGATGTCGATCTTTACCACGATCCTAAAATCAACAAATACGGTAATGCTCTTCGCAAATCCATTGAAATGATGAATAAATATGTTCAAACACATCCTGAGTGGTATTTAGAAGATACAGCAACCAGTTCTCTGGATAAAGCATTCTTAAAACCCGGGTTGTGCCATGAATATGAAATTGCCAAGTTACATTTGACGATTGCTCCTCCGCTCCCATTGAAAAGCTGTTCAGAAATTATACAAACGGAAGATCAATACAAAGCAATAAATGAAGAAAGCAGCAAAGTTTCTCATCAACTTAACAACATTAAAAAAGATGTTATTGAACATGAAGCGACGAATTTTGAAAACAAAACTTGTGTTCTTGCTTCAACTTCGTCCCAACATCTTCGACTGAAAAAAGTTCCAGTTGGCTCAAGTGTTTCTAATTCTTTGCAAGACAATAGCGAAATATCGAGCACAGGTTCTCATGTTTCGCTTTCTGTTTCAAGGCAATGTGAACATGACAGTGGTTATGCAACTGTTCAAAACAGCGATGTAACGGGCGAGGTACAACACCAATCCCAAGGTAAATATAAAACGGAGAACATCAACGATCAAAGGCACTCACATTCAATTAAACATCCACAGAGCACTGAAAAACTGTCAAACAATGATGCCGGTAGATCTAACGACATCTTGCATAACGAAGGGGGCATTCAGAATGCAAGATATAAGCCTTCATCTACCGATAAACCGAAGTTACAATTAGCACCCATGAACAACGATACCGAACCAATGACTATCCTAATGTCCATCAACTTCTTATCAATGACAAAATAACGTTGATGTTTCAATCTTTGAGGTGATTACGGATAGGTTCACGAAGGAAAATGGGACAGATATTTCATTGCCCAATTCTGTCTCGGGCGATTTCAGTAATTCGTGCAGATCTGCTGAGTTTATTTTTTGGAGGAGAAAGGATGAGGACGCCAAAGCTCCACTCCCTAGTTCTTGAAGCACGACGAAAATTTTGAAAAATCACGTAGCTTCAGGTTTTAACCGATCGGAGTGCAAGATAATGAGTTTGTGAATTGTGATTTGTAATCAAAGTACAATGCCGCACTACTGTTCCTGAATAAATCATTCAAAATTTCCGAACATTTATTGCGTTATTTCGTCATCATTTTATAACTATATACGTAATAATAGCAACATTACAGAAGTTTAGGTATTGCGGTTAAACGTAGGGCAGACTCAGCGATAATTTTTTGCAAGATATTACTTAGTTATGCTGTAAAAATAAGATGTCCGAAAGGAGGAGTCCGTCATTTTAAGGGTGCATAGCGGCATTAAAATTTTGTGGTTGAATTTGGCTCGGTTAGATCTGCCATCAGTCTAATTGGGCCATATTTAACCATATACAAAACTATTTAAATCTGTCACAGCACCACCTAAATTTTATGCGAAAGGCCATTTCTTAACAGCAGGCTCAATTGTTTTAGTTTCACATATTCATTTTGTATCCATTTCGGTAGAAAATTTTCCACAAGATATACGCCAGATTGAACCAAATCAGTTCTAGTTTTTCAAAAAAAAATTTTTTTAAAGGGAAAATCCCTATACACCCTCCTTATAGGCTTCGGCGCCATGCGATCTATTACAATTTCGATCAGCTTGACTTTTGACTAGTACACTCAAAACAATTTTCAGAACCAAAAAAATTTATGGTTCAAGTGAAACTATACATTATACCATGCTAATAACCCTCACGTTGTAACAATGTTTCTGGTCGTGTTTCTCAACTACATTTTATGGAGGTTTTCTCTAAACTTATCTCGCCTATTATTTGCAACCCCAATCATTTTCAGCTGACGCTTCCTTCGTAGTTGACCTATCTCTTAGTCTGGCAAAGCCGATGGGGTCGGCTTTTCGCTAAAGAATCGGCTATAACTAGTTTGTAGTACAAAAGTTTCTGCGTCTCAGAGCTATTGATTACTGTCTAGGAAAGGAGTAAATTGTAGGCATACCTACAGCTTGATGAACAATCTCATTTTCTGATTGGACGATATATGCAAAAGCCGATCCAATCGGCTTACATTATTCATTCTGAACTCGTCATTCTGACTGCTGTGATATTCCTTGTACTGGTGTAACCATTGTTATAATCGATTGAGTATCCCTCTAACTCTCTACAATACATACTAGACACTTCTTTTCTTAAATTTTTGTGTTGTGAAATGGCAGAAGTGACAGACAGTGACATTGAAGCTGCTGATGAATTACTAAATTTACAACATGATGAAATTGATGAACTTCAAACAGTAACTCTTGACGATTGGATGGATCCTGTTCAACGTACAATTCCCAATTTCCAAGGTCAGTGTGGATTACAAATGACCATTAGTAATGAGGATATTTTATCTCCGATCTCCTTATTCAATCTCTTTGTGACAGAAGACATGATTGAAAATGTTGTTTTAGAGACTAATTCATATGCATCAAAATTCTATTCCAAAACTCTTCATGAAAACCCTCGAGAATGGTACTTTCTGACACCTCGAGAATTTAGAACTTGGCTAGGTTTAGCAGCTTTTAACAGCCTCCATTCATATCCTCGTGTATCGAATTACTGGTCAACTGAATATTGCTTTGAGATGAGGCAAATCCCTGCAACAATGTCCCTGCGAAGATTTGAACAAATCAAGCGATTTTTGCATCTTTCATCAGTGGATACTGCCACAGATCCTTTAGCTAAATTTAGACCTTGGACTGATGGTCTCCTTTACAACTGCAAGCGGGTTTATTATCCCCTCAAGGCATTCATCAATAGATGAAATGGATATTTCCTTTCAAGGACGGTGCCGGTACAAAAGCAGAATCAAGTACAAGCGAGCTGGAGATGGTTTCTTGGTGTATGCACTTTGCGATGCTCTTAATGGATACACTTATTCATTTCAGTTTTCCTTTGACACAACAATCCAGAAAATTCAACCACAAGAAGGCAAAGTTGCTAATGCTGTTTACAACTTGGTGTCCCAATTGGAAGCGAAATGGCACATTATTGTAACTGATAACCTGTACACTAGTGTTCGTCTAGCTGAGAATTTATTGAAAGATGAACAGCTGTTCATTGGAACTTGTCGACCAAATCGTGGTTTCCCAGCTTCCATTTTTATGAAAAAACCAAAGACAAAAGCTGAACAGGAAAGAATGAAGGCGGCCTTACATTTCAAGTCCAAAAACGGTGTTCTAGCTGTTGCTTATTATGACAATTCGCCAGTTCATTTTCTCTCAACAGCTCATTCTTCTGCTTTTCTCGTTGATGTTCCTAAAGAAATTTTTGTTAAAGACAACCAGGGAAAATACAAAAAAGAGACAAAAACAATTAAACGTCCAAATGTTACCCACGATTACAACAACTGGATGAATGGTGTAGATGTTGCTGACCAGTTACGATTGAACTATGATTCCAAATTGAAGAGCAATAAATATTGGCATAGTATTTTTTGGTGGGCTTTTGACACAGCAGTAACCAATGCATTCATACTTCATAAGAGAGAGTGCCAACAAAGAACTTTAACAGAAATGACACACATGTCTTTTCGTGCAAAACTGGCAGAACAATTGATTGGTGGAAATCTTCAAGGTATTCGTTCAGCAGGCTCCTCAGGATCCAAACGTGCTTCCGCCACAGCAGCAATTCAGAAGCCAACTGCAGTACGTTTACTTGGTACGCATCTAATCAGACGAGTCCATGGATCAAATGCCAAGCACACACCAGAGAGAGATTGTGTTCACTGCAAAAAGTCAGGTGCTGGTAGAAAGAGAACAGTTTATGAATGTGCTACATGCAATGTTGGGTTACATGCAGATTGCTTTGAAGCGTATCATACTGCTCCATAACATTACATTTTGTTTGATAACATTTGGACATTATTTTGTTGTATTACATGTTAAATAAATCAGCTTCAAGTAGAATTTTATGTCACTTTTTAGCAAAGCCGATACCATCGGCTTAATCTCAGCCAGACCAAGAGATAAGATTGTATTGTGCTTGCCAAAAATGTTTTAACCTATGAAACTGATATTTCATTTTCTTGGCACCATCTGTTTCAGAATCGGCTTCGAAAAGAAAAAAACAAAATTTAATTTCCGTGGCTGAACTGAACTATTGCTCTTTTGTTCTCGCACGCCTTGTATTTTCTGTTTGGTGTTTGGCGGCTTGGGATTGGAATGCAACTCTCGGGTGTTTTTTGTCTAAAACCGTGCGAGATTTGCATTCTAATTGGCTGACCTTTTGTTCCAAACAGTAAAATAGTAACGCCTTATTGGATTTTGAGTTAGTTGCTTAATTTTGTTGCTGCACGAAGCTGAAATTTCTTTCAGCATTCTGTTATAATTTGAAGAAGCCCTCGGTGAAATTTTGCTCTTTCTTTTTATCGATTTGAAATTTGATTTAACTGCGTTTTTGGATTTCAATTTTCTTTTACTGAGCTCCTGCAATAAAAAAGTTTATATTTAGTCGTTGTGTTTGAAGAAGGAGCGAAGGCCTTGGAGTTCCTCCCGGGCACTTGTGCGCAAATTTTTGTTGCTTGGGGATTCGTAACATAAGAAATTTCACCGAGTTATCCTCTTTCTTTTCCGTTTTCGGCGTTGGACACTCTGCATACTTTGGAGATGGCAGTTTGTGGAAGCTTTCGTTATTGAAGCCATCATAAACTTCAAGTGAATTTGAATTCTTACTTGTGGAAGTTCCAACCCTAAAGCTTACGTTTTTTCTCGGTCGAATTCACTTGAGTTTATAGTGGTTACGAGCGTATTTGGTTTTGCTTTGCTTTGTGTCGACCGTAATTTAATTTGTATTTGGCTTCATTTTTAATATCACCATCAGTATTTCCTGTACTTGGTGTTAAATATCATTGTTGACATTTGGTATAGAAAATTGCATTGCTTTCGCATCAACCTTATCAAAACTCCATTGCTTTATCGTGTCACGTGATTCGTGTGCATACATATATACTGTATATATATTTGTATTGCCCGATTTGACCATTCTATTCTGTTCTATTTCTGTTCTGTTAATATATTTATTGACTGTCATATCGAGTGAGGAATTTGTCGAGAAATAATACTGTATAATAGACTAAAAAAATCACAACAATTGAAAAATATTACCCAATAGCAATAACGAACTCACGACAAGTTCAAAACTTCTGAAGAATCTTCAACTTCCTTTCTTCGAGCACCACTGGTCCGAAGACTACGTTCGAGAAGATCAGAGCTAGACTTCGCCCAAAAAAGTAAATTGGTTTTATTATTATTATCTATCTTGTTATGATTTTTCGTAGTTTTGTTTACAGTGTCTTCCGTTGGGACCCCTAATGCCGGTAATGATGACGGAAAAATGTCTGATGGGCTTACACTCTCTTTGCCTCATGCTAATAATGCGTCTCCTTCAGTTCAGGACAAGTTGTACCGCAAGCTGTGGACTGCGAAAAGATTGCTGGTAGTCAACTTAAAGCATGTTAAAAGCGAATTGGAATGGGCTAAAGGCAATGACCTTGACGATCTTGCGACAGAGTTCCAAGAAATTAAAACATCCTTCGCAGATTATAAAACTCGCGTTAATGATAACATATGCGACCCGGAGATTAAAGCGCAACTACTTAGTGATGTGAAACACCTGTTTAATTGGTGTCTGCAATCCCTAATGACACTATGAGTGATACACTGTGAGACCCCTTTAAGGATTGCTCAATTGAGACTAATCTGGACCTGGAGGACAGCGTCTCTCAGGTTGCTAGTTGTTAGAGCGCCCTGAGTACGACGTCTAGTAAATTGTTGGCACGCCAGATTGTTCTTGATCGCAGGCGCGTGGAACTTCAAGCTATTCACGCCCGTGATCTGGCTAGGACGAAGGCAGATGCCGCCGCCGCCGCTGCTGCTGCTGCTGCTGCTGACGCCGAGGCCAGGTTACGAATTGGAGAAGCAAAGCTCGAAGCTGAAGAAAATAAATTGCTCTTTCTTAAAGCGGCTCATCGGTGGCGGTTTAGGAGAGATTTAAAAATAAACTTTGCCTACGTAGTGTTGTCACACCCGGTGTCTCTACAACTATGGACACTCGTAAGACTGACCTGAATCAGAAATGTGCAAATGATTATTTTCGTGAAAACGGCAACGTCGCGGCTGCGAGTTGTCAACCGGCTTTGGCAGCGAGCAAAGCCTGTAATTATGAGAGCGCCTTCGGAGAAACCAAAAATGAAATTGAATGGACTTGCCATGCGGATCCGGGGTTGCGTCCGGCTGCTTCCTCGCAGCGTCAGGAGGCAGCCGCTAATCTTGTTACTGCTAATACTGTGGGTTTTGAAGCGTATCTTGAACGTCAAGGACGCAATGAATTTATAAACCTTGCCTCGCAAATAGCTTATGATGGCACTAACATTGCCTTCGTATTTGATGGGAATCAAATACGAAAACTTATGAGTGAAAGTCCTTGTGACGAGCGCAGGTTGGAAGTTCTCAGAGCATCCTGTATAGGCCAACCGCGTGAAATGGTAAACCTTTTCATGGCGCCTATGAGGAGTATGCCGGCGGTACAGCAGATCGAAAAGGCGTTAGATCGCTTGAAACAGAGATATGGTGTCTCTGGGCCCTGACGACCGAACCTCAAATAATTGATATTCGACTTGGGCCCAGAGTGGTGTTTAATACCGCAATCTTACAACTGTTTAATACTGAAAAGATACAACGAGGATTTAAATACCTTAGAGGTTTTTCCTTACGCGCACGACGAAGTGGAAAAATTGTCGGGGAAATTGCTTATGGATGCTGCCAATACCTCCCAGGTGTGCTTAAACGACGGTATCTTGATTATCTTAAAAAATCGGGCCTTTATTTCAACCGTCCTGGGTTCGAATCTTTACGTAAATTCATCGTTGAAGAACTAAGTATAATGACATCGGATTACGCCCAAACCTTTTTAAAATCGGATGATAAAGAAAAGTCGCATGAGTCCGGGGTAGGACGTGGTTTTGTTCGTGTTCGACAGGTCGCGACTAAAGCACCTATGGTGCAGACATCGCAAACTAATAATAAAGAACCTGATTTGCGTAATAATTCTGGAGGAAATCAGAGGCTTCAGCTGACTAAACCACCCCGCTTTGCTTTGTCTGCAATGACTCCGTGTCGAAACATTTTCTAGGAGATTGCGAAACGTTTAAAACTTTTACAAACGAACGCAAAAAGCGTGTTGTTGTGAGTGCGGGACGGTACTTAAATTGCCTTTCGTTGGGTCTTATGGTGCGAAATTGCATGGCCCCTTCGAAGTGTCGCAGGTGCGGTCCCGCATGTAGCAGCAAGCACGCTGGCGTGCTGCATGAGCTTTATGTCCGGTCTCACGTTGGCAGCGGGAACGGAAGTTCCAGTTTATCAAAGGTGATTGGCATTGAGACAAGCGAGTCCTCGTCTGAGGATGAGCAGCCTATAGTCTGAAAACTGACGCCTAACAATAATAATATTGTGTTGCTTTGCACCAGTGCAGTGAGGGTCATTAATCCCAGCACCGGGAGGTCCACTCTTGTTTACGCGCAACATGACATTGCATCACAGGCTACATTAATTTCTGAGAGGCTGAAAAATGAACTTAATCTGGCTGTTGATAAAAAACGGAATATAACGATTCAAACTCTTGCTCAGCAAACCACCAGTAGTGGCGGACTGACAAGAGTTTACTCTGCAGTCGCTGTCCACTGATAAAATCTTTCAAAAAAATGCTTTAGTTGTGGCAGAGTTTGCTAACAATGAAGTTACTCTTCCTTAAGTTGTGACGTCAAAAAATTAGAGCACTTTCAAGGTGTGACCATTCCGGTAATTGCTCAGCGAAAAAGCATCGACATTTTAATCGGACAAACCAATAAATCTTTACTTACTGTGTTACAGGAAGGAGAAAGTAAGCACCCTGATCACCCCAATTTTGTGTTAACTCGACTTGGGCTGATTGCTAGCGGCAGACGCTTGGGATTGAGACTGAGCGTATGTAGAAACCTTAAAATGCAAGTGGGCAGGGATTGCGATGGATGTGAAGGTGAACAATCTGAAGAAAACCAAGGGTTTTAAGATTCGAAATTGGAAAAAAAAACAATCATGTTTCTGAAGATTGTCACGACTACTCATGGCGCTAATACAACAAAATTACTTTTGAGGTTTCTAGATTGACCTTGACCAAACGAGTTAATCAAGCTATGTAGTTATTTAGTCAGTTACGTAACCTATTTTAGTTGGACAATTTTATGGTAACAGAAAACACTTGAGGTGCAGTTTCATGCAGTTGTGGCGCAAAATAGTTCTTTTATTGAGCTTAATAATTGAAAAATTAGATTATTCTAAACCACATCTTTAACTACCGGCATAGGCGAAGTACAGGATTGTTTTCCATAAAATTACCAAAATTAACTACCAGCATTTTATCCCTTAGGTTAACTAGATGATTAGCAAGTTAACGTTTTGAATTGTCGTCATCCTTAACTTTCCTCTTCCTTTGGGATACAGACGCAGCAGGAAGCGGTAATTCGGATCTACTCTAGAAATCTAATCAATATCACACTACAGTAAAGTCACAGTCAATTTCGAACCAGTCATGAATACAAATTACTGACAGCTAATCCCAACATCAAAGCGGACTTCCAGTTGTGGGCGCCCAAAAACTTCTACATGCAGCTTCTTTATTCTAAACCGGTAAAGCATGCGAAATTTCTTGAGAATTGATGTCAGTAACCAAAATTATCCACACTTCTCATTATTATAGCTATTCGCGTACGAATTTCTGTAGTACATGTACTATTCTTAGGCAAGGTTACCCTTAAGCACGTGAAGTTGTTTATTTTTCGAGTCTCTCTCCGTTCAGAGTGATGTTGGCGTTGGTGTCGTTGCTGTTGGTCACCATGACCACAGCCGGTGCGATGGTGTAGTGGTTTGAGCGTCCGCTTCGCAGCCGGTAGACCTGGGGTTCATTCCCCAAGTCGAGTCATACCAAAAGACTTTAAAAATGATATTCAGAGCTTCGCTGCTTGGCGCTCAGCACATAAGGATACTGTGGAATACAAGCCGACGAGGTTGCTTGTTGTGTCCTTGGGCAAGGCACTTGACCGGATGCCTCCATTTTCATGTGGCAGACAAATGGGTGGGCCAAGCAGTCTACCCATCGTAGTAGCCCAATCTGACAAAATACATGTAACCGAGCATGAGCTGAGACACATAAATAAATAACCATGACCACGGCAGTAACAACTGATGGCCTGCAGTAACAACAAAATGAAGAACGGTATGCAACTAAAATAGACCAGGTTTTCAGATCCAGTGTAGTATTTATGTTTCAGGGTGCTATTTTCTGGATTATACCTCACTGCAATGAGAGCATTACAATCAAACATGCTCTGTTTATGTTACTTTTTAAAATGTTTGGTCTAGTTTTTTGTGCATTTACATGTCATTTTTCTTGCGCCCTTTCTTAGAAATCTACTACAATTTTTACTTTTTGCATACCAGCTTTGATTGGAATAAATTATGCATGGACTCCATAGTTTGTAAGACGAATGATGTGCGTTCAGACGTGGAATTAAATTATATTCGGTACAAGATTATTTACTATGTTGCAATATCATTTTTACAAAACAAATGCCAAGTTATTTGGGAAAGAAGTCGGTTATATATCTAATATATAAAATCTAAAGTCTGTTTGTTTGTCTGTCTGTCAGTCTGTTTGTCTGTTCCTTATGGAAAGAAAATTAGGAGCACCTAGAAAAAAATAAAACATGCATTCCGATGTATTTTTTTCCAGCGGAGTCAATGGGCCTATTTCCAAGTTCGTACCTCGCCCCCCAAGGGAGCTACGGCCCTTTTTCCACAGGAGGGTCTCAGATAACTCTTCGATTCTAATCGAATTGCGTATTTAGGTTTGGGGGATTAAATTGCAATTGACTGTAAAAGTGTATTCTTATGTAAAATTCTCCGAGAAAGACAATGGAAGTAGTTCCGAACCTCTAAGTGCCCCCCTAAGGGAGCTATGGGGGGCAGAACCCCCCTTAGAAAATTCAAATATATTCAATTTTGATGAAATTTAAATCATATGTAGAAGACACTAAGTTAGAGAGCTTTCCAAAATTTCAGCCTTTTTCGACAATATTAGGGGGCAGAAAGCCCCCTTAAAAATTTAAAGTTTTTGTTAGGTACCACAAACAGAAAAAAATTTGTGACAAATAAAAATCCAAATTAGATGGTTGTGAGAAAGACTGTACATTTAAAAATCCCTAGCAGATTTACCCGTCGTAGATCGGGTTAAAATAACTTTTTCCAGGGAAGCCAAGAACGGTGTTTTCATTTCGATCAGATTCGTCTATGGGAGGCTACGAGCCTATGGGGCTCTACTAGAGGCCTATCTGTACTGTTGTACGACGAAATAAAAATCATGAAAACACATTAAAATATGGTTGTTCAATGTAAAAGTTTAATCAGTCTTTACATTTTACCCGATCAACGACGGGTAAATCTGCCAAGTACGGTATTTTCATTTCGATCAGATTCGTCTATGGGGGGCTACGAGCTTATGGGGCTCTACTAGAGGCCTTTTTGTACTGTTGTACGATGAAATAAAAATCATGAAAACACATTAAAATATGGTTATTCAATGTAAAAATTTAATCAGTCTTTACATTTTACCCGATCAACGACGGGTAAATCTTTCAGCCTTTTTCGACTATATTAGGGGGCAGAAAGCCTCCTTGAAAATTCAAATACCTATAGAGAGAAAAGTTAAAGAAGCTTCAAAAAATAAGTAAAAGTGTATTGTCATGTAAAATTTTCCAAGGAATACTGTGGAAGTGGTCTCGAACCTTTAAGTGCTCCCCTAAGGGAGCTATGGGGGGCAGAACCTCCCTTTGACAATTCAAATATATCTGATTTAGATGAAATTTAAACCATATGTATAAGACACTAAATTAAAAAGTTTCCCCAAATTTCAGCCTCCTACGACTATATTAAGGGGCAAAAAGGGGGGAGAAAGCCCCCTTGAAAATTCAAATACCTATTGTTATGAGTAGTAATGATAAAGGAATTAAAAATGAAGTGTATGTCGCTTTTTATTATCTGTATTGAATAACAAGATTTACAAACAAAACTTTAAGCAAATAATCTTCACCTTTACATAGAATATGGTTATGCTAATGTAACTGTTGAGGTATGATATTGTAACCTGTTTCCTCTTCAAGGTGATTAGCCTCCGATAATGCAAATATTACGTGACAACAGTTTCTAGGGGTTAAAAAGAAAGTGTTGTCAGAATAGTAATCACCAGGATTACTTACATGATCTGACCAATTGCATATACTGACGTTGCTTTTTTATCCTATACCCGGGCAACGCCGGGTACCTCTGCTAGTATATATATATATCCATGAAATAAGAGTATTTTTCTTGCAATAAACATGCGAGGTTTTTGCATCAGCCATGTCTGGCACGTTTTGCCAATACCATGATAGGATTGCCATGCAGAGTGCAGGAAAGAAATTTTAGCTAGGATCTGTGTTACTTCCATGAGTTTGAGCCATGTATAAACTAACATATATATACGTAATATGCAAGATGCCTACGTATTGACATGACTATAATCTAGGTTTGCTCTTAATGATTTAGTTCTAGGGCTTTGGTCAAATCTATTCATAGTCTTTAGAAGCATTTTTATGGAATTTACTTACAAGTCAACAATAACATGTTTTTTGTTCTATTTGATTACTCTTTCGCTCGCGCGAAGCAGTCCTCAGATGGTTTGTTATCAGTTGCAAAATAAGGCTAATTTGCATAAAAAAACGATTAATTAGCTTTACTTTTGTCATTCAATGGCTTTAGGCCATTGGCTATTATATCGATCATGTTATACCGCTGAAAAGGAGATTTCATGGTGATTTAGAATATGCTGACTTCCAAAAACATTTTTTTGTTCAAGAATATGATTTATGCAAATCAAGCCCCTCTTTTTTTGGTAAGTAAATTACTTTCAAAATAGGGTGCCGTAGCTTAAATAAATTCTAGAGACTTCATTTTTTGATATATTTTATCGAAAAATTACGCAAATCATGCTAAAGAGCAATGCTTTCCAGGAAAAATAGTCAAAATGTATCAATTTACTGATTTTTCTGTTTTGAGAAACAGAATTACAGATATTTTAAGATTTTTTGGCCAAAACAAAAAAATTTGTATTGGAACTGCGTTTTTGATCGATCAAAGTAAAAAAGAAGATTAAATCAAACTACATAGTGTAATATGTTTTTGGAAAAGAAATTTCATCCCAATTTGCTTGACGTGTATTCTAAGAACAATATTTTGTGACTCAAAATAAAACAAAAAGATCTTGACTCCCTTCTTTTTTTTGTTTGGGAAAAATAATGTTAACAAAAGTGCAAAAGGTATTACGGAGCTCGTGTATCACTAAATGTTTTTGGAAATGACTGCTAAGTGATGTAGAAAGATCATGCTTTCGAGAAAAACAGTTAAAAATTGTGAAAGAACAAAGTTTTTGTACCATTTTTAATTTTTTGAAACCCAGCAGCCAAATTTTTGGCGTTTTGGGGGTTCTGAAAGCTACTACATTTACCCTTTTCATTAATCGTTATTAGCAACTCTTTGCCTAAATCACCCAATATTGCTTGTTTTTGTAAAGGCTGCCTCTTCCTAATTTAAATGATATGTAGTTTGAATAGATTATTTTGTTGCTTAAGGTGAAACATAAGCTACTCTTTTCCACTACCTTTTTGTTGGAAAAGAGCTGATTTTGATTGATTATAGCCCGCCTGTCAAAGTCAATAAAAAGTGCTATGTTTGCGTTTTCTCCTTGGTAACTTGATACAACGTGGTAAAAGAGTGGCGCAATTTTATGAAAGTGTTTTAAGATCTCTAAAGGGTTACTTTATTTTACAATTTGAAATTTTATAAGGTATAGCACCAAAATTTGTGAGGGTTTTGGCTGGCATCGAATATAATTCGGAGTGTATCATGCATACTAGCCTTTTTATCAATTAACACATTGACCGTGGCGAAGTTTTCTCCGTACACGCTAACGCGTTTTATCGTAAAAGCGCATATTTCGCATATTATGCCGATATGTCAGACAACTCAATAAAGCGAAACGTGGTTTGTAATAAAACGTAAAATTGTGTCCAAACAATAATGAAACAATCAAGCAAAATAAGACGGGTAAAGAAAGCAATTTAAGTTCGCAAAATCAATATGAAGAAATCAGTATTGTGTTGTTTGAAATAGTACGCTGACTGGTTTATCGCATTCAAATGCAGGCTTTACTGTGGAATTTTTTGAAGCAAGGAACCACACACAAAGCTGGTTTTGAGGGGCTGTTTGACACATGTAGCGAGTTTCTTTGCGTTGCTTTTGATGATTGCAAACATTGCACTTTCAAGCAGCATCTTTCTTTGAAGTTGTTGAAGGGATGTGAGCCAAATAGTGCTGGCCAGACAGACGAGAAAGATCAGAACTTTTATGATGATGAAATGCGGATGTATCTGATGCTTGTGGGAGGTCTTCATTTATTCTAATATCAGAACTCAACACCGAAGCAATTACACTCCTTCAAAATTTCAACTGCGCCTTTGTACCACCAACCTTTTTGTTCAAAATGAAAGCATTTACCATAGCCATGTCGAGGTGCTGTAACACAAC
Source organism: Trididemnum clinides (assembly GCA_963675345.1). Classification (NCBI taxonomy): domain Eukaryota; kingdom Metazoa; phylum Chordata; class Ascidiacea; order Aplousobranchia; family Didemnidae; genus Trididemnum; species Trididemnum clinides. Next base: position 23,474,050 of record OY776301.1, read on the forward strand.
TTTGCGGTACCATTTTAGCGTTTTTCGTAGTGGACTATAATAGGACATCAGTTGATCCATTCTGTCCACACCGCACATAAAGTTATTATACGATATAATAGACTCTGGTTTTTTTTTCTTCCACCCTCCTTTTGTTTGTCTGTTGCTCTCAACCATTTTTCCGGAATGATGTGTTGAGAGCATTAGCACTTCCCTTTTGTCTTGCCACTTTTCTACAACAATACGCCCTTTTCGTTTTGCAATGTGCTGTCCTTTTTTTAGTTTGGTAGAAACAATATTTTATGGGAGCTGTTTTCTGTTTTTCCTCAATGTTCCACAAATCAACGTTTTTCGATTTAGTAGAGCTTTCGCTAAAGGCACGCTTGTGTAAAATTTATCCACGTAAAGAGCATGACCACGATCTAACAATTTTTCCATCAGCTTTAGAACAACAGTTTCTGCGTGACCGAAACTAGAGAGAGGATTCATTTTTGCGCAGTATACCAGGTCATTCCACACATATCCTGTATGTTCACACAGCATGTAAAGTTTCACATCGTATTTATGTCTTTTGCCAGGAATATACTGACGAAAGATCAAGCGGCCTCTCGAAAAACCCATTGATTGGTCTATAGATATTTCTTTCCCAGGGATGTATAAAGCTTGAAATCGTTCAAGTAGAGCATTGCATATTTTTCGCAATTTGGATAAACGATCGCCATCAACTGCAGATTCGTTGTCACTAAAATGCCAAAAACGGAGTAGTAGCTCAAACCTGTCTCGTGGCATCGTAGAATTGAACATGGGAGTCGCTATCACAGGATCAGTAGACCAATAATTTTCTATGCATGCTTTTTTTACCAAACCCATTGTAAAAAGAATTCCTAGAAACCTCTTCATTTCTGTGTTTGTGGTGGCAACCCAACGTTTCATTCTGCTTTTTGCAGTTACTACTGAATGTGCTATTATTTGCTCAGCATATCTATTTCTTTTTGTGACCATAATCTTTATTATATGCTCGGTCACGAACAGCAAAAAAAATTGCACTAGCAATGACTCTTTGTTGAGAGTGACAGAATTGCTTATGCCACTTGATTTAGAAAAATTTATATCTGATGGAGATGTGTAAGTTGGTTCTACAGATTTCCAGTTGTGGTCAGCGAAATTAGATGCTGAGGCAGTATCAGAATCATCATTGCTGCTAAACAGTTCTAACATGCTCTCATTGCGAGTTGCGTCGGTAGTTGAAATATCACTAGTATTGCCTGCAGACTCAACAGAGTCATGACTGGTGTTTGCTGTTGCTGTTGATTGCAAATGAGCAACAGCGTTAGCGTCATTTTTAAATTCTGAATCACTAAAGTAGCTCTCCCTATCCGAACCATTATCGTCTTTGGGCTCCTCTTCAGATAAATCTACCAATTTAAAATTTTCTACCAAATCGCTCAAATAATACTTTTTAGTTCTTTTTCTAGTAGCCATGATCATTTAGTAGCTCTATAAAAAAAAATCTGAAATAAAAACTTCCGGCTATATAAAGATAATGTAAGACCGTAGTAAACTCTAAACAGTCTAACGAACTAATTGTAAGTCATCTTCTATCCGAAATCGCTTTCAAACATAAGAACTGCGGAGTACACACTTTTCTATCATTGTGTCTGATTTCAAATAAACTGACATTGAAAAAATAATAATAATAATAATAAAGTCTATTTCTTTTTGATACTGTGCGGTAATTTCTACCAAGGTTGTTTGGTTTTTCTGAGAAAAATACAATGGCTTAGAACTTCAATAAAACGTCATAAAAAGTTTTAGAAACTAGAGAAAAAAGAAATTAGCTTAGTTATTTTCATAGGAAAAGATTCGGCGATTATAGCAGACGCTGAAACAATCGAAATCAAAGTTGGCTGAAAGACGTATTTATACGTCCTTAGCGTACAAAAAGGAAAAATAAGGACGTATTAATACGTCCCTCGCGGTCATTGTGTTAAACACCAGCCTAAAATATACAATGTGATATGTTTTTAATAGGAAAGTTTTTTTAACTTTCAAGTGATATAAAGCTAAAAACTAATTTTTAATTGCTAAAGATAAAACAGGACCATTTTACACCTATCTTTTTTTGTCGGGGATACCAGATTCTCACCCGAAGCACTCTACATTTTAAAATCTAGAAAAAGTGTTTTATACACACTGGCTCCGTGGTAACTTGATACAGGGCAAGGAAAACAGTTGCGTAAACGCATAAAAATGATTTGAAATATATAGAGGAATTACTTTGTTTGTAATTTGCATTTTCTGAGGTCCAGCTCTCAAATTTTGAGTCTTTTAAGCCGGTACTAACGATAACTACAGTTACCATGTTTCATCAATCATTACAAAATTACTCTCAGCCTAAACCATGCAGCAATAAATAGTTTTGGAAGGAAAATTTCTCAAACTTTTAGATGATGTTGTTTGAAAAAAATATGTTTTCGCTAAAGATGATACAGGACGATGTTCACCACCCGAGCTTTTTTGTAGGGAGATCACGAATTTTTTTGCTTTCAATTTTTTTAGAGTCCGCTATTTATCAAAAGCTTTAGAGACTTCATTTTTTAATCAGTCTTTTTGAAAATTTAGATGCAGAATGCCGAATAACCATGCTTTTCAGAAAGAATGGCTAAATAGCACCAAAGAAATTAGTTTTGTCACAAGTTGCAATTTTCTGAACTACAGTTGGAAAGTTTTTTCACAATAAATAAAAAATGGGTATGCTTACCAATTTTATTAGCCATTGTAAAGTAATCCTAAGCCTAAACTATTTAAACTTATGTATTGCTGGAAAGCTAGTTTCCTGAGCTTTCTAAAGATATAAACAGTTGGGAGGTTATTGTATTTGTTATGTATTAAATTTACCTGTTTATACTAGGTTACCACATTTTATGGGAGTAAAAAATTCGACTACACGTAATATCAAATAAAGCATTATTGGAATTGCCTTGAAATAACCTTTAATTAAAAAATAACTTGTTGAAATCGGTTGAGAAATAAAGTCACAAATCAATTTTTAAGTAAACTTTGCCTCTTGAAGAAAATTATCATCAGATGATCTCGCGGGAGCAAAAGGATGTATGCGCAAAAATCATCATATGATGATCGCGAGAGCGAAGTAGCTAGCGTATGTGATAAATTGCACGTTTTGTTGCCTTATCATTTGGAATATTCTGGAAGATTTTTCGTAGAGAAAATATCTCTGAAACAAAGAGTCAAGTGGTCCTGTGAAATCCTTAAGATTACTGTTTCTTCGCAAGATTCGCGGCAGTCACTACTGCAAACAAAAGTATCGTTTTGATACTAATATTGTTTTCTAAACTATTATATAAAACTACCAAAATGAATTGTATTTGGCTTATTGGGCCCAATTGCTGTTTCGTGTTCTTAATTTTGTTTTTGAAAAAATGTCATTTAATTTATCAATTGAAATTGAGACAACAAATAAACGGATTAAGCAAAAGGTTGCGTTAAAGCTATTTGCAAGAAGGAAATCTATTGATCAAGAATCCCTGATGGCGTTTTTTAGCGTTCCCAGCCGCTATTAAAAAAAGTTTTAACAAATCCAATAAATCATCAATCGCAAACTCATTGTGGTTCACTGTTCACAAAAATAAACAAGTAAACAGTTGGTGGTCATTTTTGCAAAAACCATGTTTTGACTGCTACATTTCAACTAGTGTTTCGTGACAACAAGCGAGGGAGCAACGCTATGTGATCAAGTTTTGCTTAAAACTGGAAGTGAATGTCATTGAAACTTTAAGAGAACTTCAGGAAGCGTAGAGAGAATATAGAGCACAAGTATTCAGATGGCAAATAGACGTTACATCTTGATAATACACGTATATTTCATCACTGGCAATTTTCATCGCTGAATTTTGACAAATAAGCATAATTCCAATGTTGCCGCCGGCCTCATGTTGTCTGATTTCAGACAGCGCTGTTTTCAATTTCTGTTTGACTTTTCTTCAAATACACTATATATCTATAAGGATTTCAAATTTATAAAGATTCAATTTATATAAAATGTATAATAAATAGGCTTAAGTGATTTTGTGTTTCACACTTGTATCTTTATATGATTATTAATTGCGATCTCTTCGAGCAAGTTACTTCATGGCCACAATTTTGGTAGTAATTTAACATTTGCTCAGGTGAAACGATCATAGTATTTACTATTGGCAAATTGCAACCTACCGTAAAACCTCTATTTGAACGCCACCTCTAATTGAACGCCACCTCTAATAGAACGCCACTATGGGGGAAGGGTTGAAAAATAGAGCGCCACCCTCTAATTAAACACCACTTTCACGAATTCATCTATTTTGGCAATAGTTACGGCTGAAATCATCCTTGTAGGTGTAAGAAGGGAAGAATGGATTGTCGAATTGCATGTTTATTTTTAGACGCTGGGAAGTCCCATTCTATGGAACTAGATCGCACGTTTTTTTTAGACGCTGCAAAGTCCCATCTTGCATCTTTCACACTGTCGCATTTGATAGAATTTTAAGTTCTATTTCAACTTTAATGTTATTCTTAAAGTTGGGGTGATTTATACTATCGCTAGAATAATTAAGTCTTGCTACAACTTAACAGCTTGGTGAAGATTGGCTTCTACTAAGATACTTTGAACCACACACTTCTTGGTCACGAACAAAACAAATATTCCAAACCACTTTTAAACAAACAAACCACTTTAAAACTTTACCAGTAAACGTGAACTTATTTAGCAACTCGACGTTGATGCGGAAGATGTTGAAAATGACGAGGGCGGCTACAACAGCGACGTGTCACTTGATTTTTACCAGTGAATTTGTGATTACCTACCAGTAATCACCCTTTATTCGTGTCTTTTGCTAATTGTATAAATGTGTTCGATGCATTTTCTTTCCGTTCATGAAATTTATCTTCTCAAAATTCTAACCAGCTAGTCGAAAAATAGACCGCCACCCTCTAATTGAACGCCACCTCTAATAGAACGCCACTATGGGGGAAGGGTTGAAAAATAGAGCGCCATGGCGGTGGAATAGAGGTTTTACGGTAGCTATCATCTTGGGATTGAATTGCCGCATTGAAATATGAAAACTTTTTGATGCTTGTGCTCGACAAACATGGATCTAGCGAGCAGCAAACCTCATTATGAAATTTTTAATCTATATACAAGGGGGTGCAAAAGTAGGTATACAGTTGTACCACATCAGTGAAATTAGTGGCATATTATATAGAAGTGAAAGCAACATTTCTTAAAATAAAAATCCATCTAGTTTTAGTCATTTCGTTTAATTAAAATGCAGGTTTTGTTTTTAGCAAGATGGAGCCCCACTTCATTTTGCTCTCACTGTGCATGCACTGCTTGACTTAATGCACTGCTTGACTACATGCACACAAAACCCATGGAGTTGGTACGCGACATTTTCATCGTCCTCAATCACGGGTCCCTCCAGGAAACAATAGCGGGAATAGACAAGCCAGCAAAAGTCCCCATTACATTTACCCATTTGCTCCAGTCTTTAAGAATATCCTCTGCAAATTCATCGTCCCAGCCAAGACACAAAACGGTTACTTTTTGAAGAATTAGTTTTCCTTCTACCAAGTAAGATGCCAGAATACCCAAGGGGTCAAACTAGTCCGCTAGTGCACCTAACATTTTACGTCTGGTTGTGACCTCACCTAATTTTTTATGTTTGAAACACACTCGCAACCTGTCGTTTTCAACGCCACACACCAGACCAAGTGTTTTCGAGTCGGACATAGGCTCTGCACTTAAGTCTATCTCCAGGATATTTGAACCGAGATCACACTTCGGGATTCCAGACAAAACAGTTTTAGAACTGCCATTAGCTACCCATTTGCGCAATTTAAATTCTCTACTTTCAAACAGCGAGGTTGATTCGCGAGAAAATTTTTTAGGTTCATCGAGCGAGTCTGAGACCAACAAAAGATCGTCCATGTACCGATTATTTTCAATATCCATTAAAGTCATCGTATCAGCGTTCGTAGGGTTTTCAGCGATCAACTTTTCAATTGCAAAAAAACGCAATAAAGGAGCTAGAATTGATTCCTCAAGCATGTCTCTTAAATCGATTAAAGTTGAACTTTTCCTTCATCTTCATCATTGTTTCCGTACCATATCAAACGGAACAAATCCCTTTGACTCTCAGACATAGCCACTTGGAAGAAGCACTTGCTCAGGTCAGCCGTGCAAGCGTACCTTCCAACTCGAAATCTTGTCAAGACTACGACTAAACCGTTTAACAAATTGATTCCAGAATGGACAGCATCATTTAGTGGCGCTCTTTTAAAAGTGGCGGCCCCGTCAAACACTACGATTGCTTTATTTTGATTGGTGACAAAAAAAGGGCAAATACCAGCATTTGGTATCAGACAACATCTCATCATCAGTAGGTACTATCCAACCCTCGGAAATCATCTTCCAAAATGTTTCCTCAAGTATATCCTTCAACTTTACGTTTTTTAGAGCGTTTCGGCTCAAATTTGTGGTCCATTTTAAAGCGCAAACGTAATTATCTGGCAAATTAGTCACAACATCCATTTTTAATGAAAGTGGAATTTTGTAGCGCCCCTAGACTCAACCACCTGTCGTGCTATCTCATCATTTATAGATGGCTCTTTAACTTGGGTCTTCTATTTCATAATTACACAAAGACTCCTTGAAACCAGCGATTTCTCCGCGAAACCAGCGAAACAGATATAGCATCAAAACAACGTTGGTTCACAAATTCTTGGGTAAGTATTTAATTTCGTTCTGTTGATGTTCGTGCATTAATGAGACTGATTGACTACTGTATGCGGATATCAATTTTGGCTTAGAACAGTGATTTTCAACCAGGGTTCTGCCAGTACAGTCCAGGGATTCCGCCAGAAGTTACACAAATTTTCATTTGATTCTATTAATTAAATTAAAAGCTGTTTTTTTGCATAAGCAATTGAATTATTGCACAGGGGTTCCTGGAGCCACTAAAATGTTTCCTTGGGGTTCCGCTCCAGCAAAAAGGTTGAAAACCACGGGCTTAGAAACTGCTTCAAAAGAACTGAACGCAGAGATTCCTAACAGGCTCAAGCACAGACCAAGCCTAACAGGCCAAGCATTTGTTGAAGTTTTTCAGCCAAGCTAGTAACAGTTTGAAAAAGTAATGCAAAAAACAGGAGACACTAGCGTTACCTGGCGATGGTCGCTTTATGCAGAGTTGTAGAGTTACGAGTATATTATTGTGTGTTGCAAACTGTGATTGAATAAATTCATTAAAACGTATAACATTTCGTTACACTTTTATGCACGAGTAAAAAATATTATCGGATAAATCTTATTCCATCACAATAAATAATTTATAAAACTTAAATAGGACTCATTGGCGGCCGTAAGCAAAACAAAGTCGTTTGTAATGCGGCTGACAATAGCGAAGAGGTTGTGCACCCTGATATGAGTCAAAGCAAGAAAATCTGCAAACGAAATAGCACATTGCAACACAAAATTTATTCAAAAATGTCACCAAATTCCTACATATCTGTACTACTACCCACGCTTGACTGGTTGCTAAAATCCTCATATGATTGCACTATACCATCGCCTGGTAGTATTGCCATAGAGCAGGTAGAGATGGCGTTTGTAGACATTTTTCGGCTGTGACGCCCACCATCCCGGTCACATACACCAGAAAAGCATATCTGACTCTAGCGGGATATGTCATCATACAAAGCATCGGCTTATGAATTGTGTTGCAGCATTCCTACAAAAAGTTTAGAACATCAGCACAATGAATTGTACCAATAAGTTAAGAGCTACTTGTGGTCTCTGAATCCATAAATAATAGTAATTTCTTTTAAACTGACCCAACTATTTTATGATGTGGTTTCCTTGCCTGATAGAAATGGAATGTTGGCGTTATCAAGATACTCTCATCATATTAACCCTATTTTGTTATGTCGTGGTCTAATGTAAGAACAATAAGCCTTACTGCACATTCACTTTACATATCCTTTGCGCCGTTATGATTAAAATTTTCTGGCTTGAATCGTGAAAATTCTGGGGCTGTATTAGAAGCATTTTACTAGCCCGCTATGGCACAAAGTTTTAAGACCATAGCACGTATTTTGATCTGTACGTTCAAAGTGAATATACTACTGTGGTAGGTCTAATTGAAAATGTTACATCATTACCAACATTTTACATTAGATTGTAATTGTGCAACGTCAGAAAACCTATTTGTTGTTGACTGTAATTGGTTTGAGAACAAAATTTCTGTTCTTTCTTGCTGCTTACCGATTGAGTTTAAAGACTGCTTTAGTGTTGTTTAGCTTCTAGCAAAAGCATTAATTTGCAAACACTTGCTCAGTACTTATATGATTTCCGAAGCAGGTCAATATGCGATCAAAATGTAGTATCCACATTGAAAAAAGGGCAACCTTTCCTCCATTTTCAACTTAGTCTTTAATGTCTTTTAATAGCCATTAATTGCAGTCATATTGCAAGACCGAAATGTTGCAAATCTTTCATCAATATGGCTTAAACTTGCATGACAAAAGCTGGAAAGTTTGATGAATTTTGAAGGATATTTGATTTTTTTCTTTCGTAGCACAACCCACTCCAAGAAAACTGTAAACCTAGTTGTTTGGTCATGATTAGTTTTAAATAGATTCTTAAAACAAGCCGGCAAGCTTGCTTGTTGTGTCCTTGAGCAAGGCACTTAACAGGACGCTTCCCGTTAATGCTACTGTTATCTGAAGTTTTACGAATACTGTTTGATCGTTTTTTGGATCTGATTTTCCGGTCAAGCGACAGCAGGTGAGTGCTTCAGTAAATTTACGTTTATGTATTTGTGTTATGTGTGTTAATTATTTTACAGAAAACCGTACCGCATCCTATCCTAGTCTACATCCTGCAATTTAACAGTCAACTTCGTAGCTCCTTTGTTTTGAATTTATTTCAATCATATGCTCTGTGTGGAACCTGTGGTACGCGTGAATCTAGAAGACAGCGTTAAGCGGAATACCAGACCAGACGTTTCCGTAACACGTGAAGTATAAGAAGCTTTTTCTGTTTCAGAATTTCTTTGTTTCTACATAACAAACTGCAATTTTTATATTTTTGACCTATTTTATTTGTATTTCCTTTTTTCCTCCCGATTTTCTCATTTTGATCATTTCCCCCCAAATTTCCTTTTTCATGTATTTTGGGGTCAAAATTCACCAAGCGAGGAAATTTTTTTCACAGTGAAAGCAGAAAGCAGTTTAGGGTTGGCAGTTTTGTGAATAGATCTGCGAAACTAAAGGAATCGTTTTAAACAACAACACTCCGGTTTGAGTTGAAGTTCAGACAAATTTATCTTTACCGGTTCAAAGTTTGATAGTTCGATTCAGATTTAAAGCTTGACAAAAATTGTGGTTGAGGTCTCGCTCGGAATCACCAGAGACAGATTTTGGATGTCTGAATTCGTTTCGTGTTTAAAGAAAATAAACGGTTAACACTGGTTTTCCGTTCAAATTGGGCTTCGGTCCGACGCGCTGTGCAACAACAGTAACGTAATGAAAAAGTGGTGAAGTTTGGCAATTAGGAGAAAGAATTTACCCTTTTTCCCTCCGTTGAATCCGCCGATAGTCCAGTTTGAATAAATACGTAAAATATGCAGTTAGTTGAGCAAAATAAAATGGAATTTTCCATATAAAATCTCATCAGGCAAAAAAATTAAACAGTCCATATCCCATACTAATTGTTTGCTCATTTTTACAAGATTTACTTTCATTTATACCCTTTTATTACACTCAGCAGGCAAAAAAATTGAACATCCCATGGGCATAAATGAAATAATAAGAGGTATTAATCAAAGTGAATCTTGTAAAAATGAGCAAAAAAGGAAGTCGCAGCAACAGAATGCCCTTGCTTCTATTTAGAAATTACACATGTTCTGTCTTCTGAAAATTGAGACAAACCCTCAATTTACTTTGGCGATTTTTTAAATTCTATACATTTTAAGTGGTGCCGGTTAGTTGCTATGCCAGTGGTTCCCAACCTATGCGCCGCGGCACACCAGTGCGCTGCGAGATGTCATCAGGTGCGCCGCAAAAAATATTGCAAAAAAAATTGAAGTTAAATTCAATCAAGTACGCTTTAAAAAATTCACGCCGCCCACGTTAGTCAGTACGGCACACTAACGATATTGTTGATAGTAATTGAGTTGTTTTTGGTTGGTGAATGTATCATTCAAGTTTATTTACGCTCGAATAAGGTTCGTTGTGTGGCTGCATTGTGTAAAATAATGCATGAAATAAATAGCGATTGTGACATATACAAACACTGACACACATCTAAGCCAGTCGACTGTGCCCTAAATACTACCGTACGATACTAAACTAAATTGTTTGCACTCGGTCAAGATATTATACTTGTCGCGCATTAAGTTACCCAATAAAATGGATAAATTTATCGAGAGGAAACAAAATGATGATAATGAATCAGAAAGTAAACGTTCCAAGGCAGCAAAGCCCTGTGATAAAGCATCAAAAGCTCGACCAAAACGTCAATACTGCGATGATTATTTGAAATATGGATTTCACTGGACTGGTAGTGAGGATCAACCTTTCCCTCTGTGTGTCATTTGCGGCGAAAAAATGTCAAACGAAGATATGGTGCCCAGCAAGTTAAGTAGACATTTTGTAACCAAACACTCGCAGCTTCAAGATAAAAATCTGAACTATTTTCGGAGACTACTAGAGCAACAATCCAAACAAAAAACCGCTTTTCAAAAATTGTTAACTGTTTCTGAAAAGGCACAAGCTGCTTCCTATGATGTTGCCGAAATGATCGCGCAGCAAACAAGATCACATACTTTGGCTGAGTCGATCATCTTGCCTGCTTGCAGAAAGATAGTAAAAAGAATTCTGGGTGACAAAGCCGAACAAGAAATACGCAAGACTCCCCTGTCAAATAATACAATCCAAAGACGTATTGTGGATTTGTCTGCTAATATCGAGGAAACTGTACAGACTAAACTTCAAAGCACCGTTGAATTCGCTTTACAAGTTGACGAATCAACCGACATCAGCGGCAAACCACAGTTACTTGCGTTTATTCGTTTCGTTGATGGAAATCAAATAATAAATCAATTTTTGTGCTGCAAGAAAATGTCACTCACTACAAGAGGCCAAGACGTCTTTGACATATTATCTGCTTACCTTGAAATATGGAATTTATCATGGAACTCGTGCATTGGAATATGTACTGATGGGGCGCCATGTATTGTTGGCAGTATTAAAGGTTTTGTATCACTCGTACAAAAAGAAAATCCTAATGTTGTACAAACCCACTGCTTCCTCCATAGGGAAATACTTGTTTCAAAAACAATACCAGATGACTTAAGTCAAGTTTTAAAACAAGTTGTTCAAATGGTTAATTTCATCAAAATGAGGCCGAAGAAGTCTCGTTTTTTCGAGAAAATCTGTGTTGATATGGACTCTCGGCACAAACGTTTGATTCTGCACACTGAAGCGAGGTGGCTCTCAAGAGGAAAGGTGCTATGGCGTGTATATGAACTGCACAAGGAACTTCATGCATTTTTCAAAACAGAAGAACATGAACACTTCTGTGAATATTTTGAATGTGAATTCTGGCTTTCAAGGCTAGAATATTTGGCAGAAATATTTGCACATCTCAATGGCCTAACACAAGCATGCAAGGCAGAGAAGAAAACATTCTGACTTCATCAGATAAGCTGATTGCATTTAATAAGAAAGTTGCAATTTGGAAAAAACAGAGCTAAAGATGGTAACCTTGAGATGTTCCCTTAAGTACGACAAAGCTGCATAAAGAAAATTAGCCCCATTGTATTTCAACACTTAACAACTCTGGAAGAAAAAATTAACTTTTATTTCCCATCACTGAAGACCGATGAGTATGACTGGGTTCGAAATCCTTTTATAGAGAATTCATCTAGCACTGGTCTTTTGTTATGTGAAGAAGAGGAGTTGACATGTGTTTCCAGTGATCGTGGACTTAAAATCAAACATGCTGGGGTACCAATAGACACATTTTGGATTGCTGTCAAAGAAGAATACCCTTCATTAGCTAAAAAGGCTTTGACCATTCTGATGCAGTTTTCGACATCATATCTATGTGAGCTCGGATTTTCAACACTCCGCAATATGAAGTCCAAAAAACGAGAGCGGCTTTGTTGCATTGAAGAAGAAATGAGGGTTTCTCTCTCTGAAATACGTTCTGACATTGAAATGATTGCTAGGAAACATCAAGCACAAGTTTCTCACTGACAGAATTGTTGCAATTCTGTCATAAAGACGCAAGTACAGTGAATTTCCTGGAAACAAGCTAAATTACGGTTATTGCCTTAATTTTTCGTTGTGATATGTAAAAAACGGTCAATTTGAATAATTTTGTATTCAAAATATTCGAGGTGTGCCAAATAATTTTCGTTTTTTTCTAAAATGCGCCGCGACAGGAAAAAGGTTGGGAACCACTGTGCTATGCAATGTTTTCAACGTTGTTTTTTAGTTTAAGACTGTGTGACGATAAGCACAATCAATCTGTAAAAAGATTTGGCAAATTACGGATGAACATGAGAGATTCCTTGAAAACCTTTTTTGCTCCTCTTGGGCGATTCGCAAATAAAACGCAAACTATTCAGGCCAAACGCAATGATGGCATTTACTATCATCACCAAAAAAAGCATTGCGTAAAAATTACGTTTAACTTGAATTGAAACATTCTCATACGATCAGTGACTATTAACGTTCTGGAAGGCACCGTTTATAGATATTCACTTGCGTAAACAGTTGGCTATCATATAATTAATCGATTTTACGTAGACCTAGGCCATTTTCGGTTAGGGTACATCATATTCAGTAACAATCTTTGTACGGAGAAAATCATAAAGATAGTTTTGTCAAGGAAATATTTTTATAAAAAAGACCGATTAGGAACTCCAAGGGTATTGTTAAGAAGAAGCAGTAGTGAGAAAATTCATTATTTTCCCTTTTCTCAATACACGTGCAGAGGCAAAAAGTTGCCAAGGCTATTATAGACGTAATACGTTAAAGCAGAGTTCTTAAACAGGGGCAGGCCCCCTTGGAGAATCGTGGTGAATCTCTATAAGGGCGCGAAGGGTGTGGATTATTGCAATGCTGCTGATTTGAGCAAGTCATGAACAAAAATAACGGTAATACATTATCTCCTGTTTGCGAAAATTTGTTAGTTTTGATGAACCAAACAAAAATCCATAGTAATACTTTGTTAAACATATTAAATTAACATAACAGAATACACCAAAGCTTTTCGTCTCCTTACGGGGACTTCATCAGGGATAAATAAATAAATCTATAAGTCAAAAATTATATTTAATATGATATTATGTTACTGGACACTATTGACTGTTAAAGTAGTATGTTAATTTAATTATGTTCAATAAAGTGTCATTATGATTTTTATTTGGTTTATCAATAATTGGAAGAAAAGTCCCCCTATCCTAAATCTAAAAATTTGTTGATAGACTAATAGTACAGAGAAAACAATGAAATGTTATTCTTACACATTTTAAATTTTAAACATTGAATATTCTGAAGATCAATATACGTTCACGCTCAAACTGAAAATTAATCTAGCTCAGACAGAAGTTAGTGATTCAAAACCAAATCTCATAATGAAAAGCGCGTGAACCGTTTTAATGGTTTGACTGAAATAAAGCAAAAAGCTTGTGAGCACATGATGAAAGTTATGTCTTTAGGACAGATTTATCATGAAATTTAGATTTACCCATTCAGATTGCCACAGGATAAGTTCAAAAATAGAAAACGTGACAAAGATTTATCTTAAGTTCGGCTTCACCAAAGCCATAGAAATAAGACAGGTTGTTCCAAATGTGTAATATGTCAGGAAAACGATGCTTTATAGCCAAGTTGCTTACAGCACCATTTACGAGCAAAACATCCTGGCCTACTAGACGAGAACTTACAATTTTTTGAAGCCAAAGAGGAGTTGTTACAAAGAATGAAATTGTGAGTAGTGATGCATTTCGGAAATATTTATCTGCCGAAGCAGTAGAAGCATCATTTGCTACTGCTTACTTAATTGTTCTGGCAAAGAAATCTCACAATATTGGTGAAAGATTTATGAAATCATGCATGCTAAAAGCAGCCAGTCTTGTTTTAGTGGTGGCTAACAGGGAAGAGCTGGCGAAGATTTCTTTCTCTGACTTTACAGTAAAAACACGCATTGATGAGATCGCATGGATATTGAACTTCAAGTACATAAAAAAATAAGCAAACCATGTGCTTTTGCCATTTAATGTGATGAGACAACTGACATTGTTCAAATGTCTCAGTTGCTGGTTTATATCCGCTTTGTTGGATCTACTTTAATTAAAGAAGAAATACTATTTTGCTAACTTCTGCAAAAGACTACCACAGCAAAAGATGAGTTTGAAGCTGTTTCCTCTTACTTCGACCATAATTTAATTAAATGGAAGAACCATGTGGATGTCTGCACAAATGGTGCTCCTGAAATGCTTAAATCACGAAGCGGATTTGTTGTCAGGATAAAGCAGAGACATCCAACGCAGTAGGAACTCACAACCGGTACGTTATCCACCGCGAGGCTCTTGCCTCAAGGACTTTACCTGCTACAATGAATGACAAGCTGGCAATCGCCATTCCTGTTGTCAACTTAGTCGAAACGTCCTGTCTAATCGAGACTGCTTATCGCTTCGTGCAAGAATATGGATCATGAAACTCTGTTGCTTTACACGGCCGTCCGATGGTTATCAAAAGGCAATATGCTAGCTCGTGTTTGCGAGCTGAGAAGGAAAGCGGAGCTATTCTTCGAAGCTCAAGGAAATCAGAATCTTCTGCAATTGTTTGCAGCAGATGGGTTTCAACTGACGTTGGCATACGTTGTGGACATTTTGGAAGCGCTTACTCTTCTTAAACCGATATTTACAAGGCAGCCATACTAACCCCATAGATCGCTATGATTCCATACGTGCATTTACAGAAAAATTAGAGCTGTGGTTTCGAAGAATTCAAAGGAAAACGTTTCGTCTTTCTCTAACTTAGATGCACCCCTTAAGAAAAACAAGGCTGATCTGGATGTAGAACTAAAAGCCGAAATAGAAGCTCATGTGCAATCATTGGAACAAGAATTCAAGGTATTTTCGACATTCAAGATATTTTCGACATTTGGCTAACACTGACCTTCAGAAAGGAAAATAGCAAAAAATCACTTTTGTATTAACCCATTTTTGTCCATTGTCTTTAAAAACACTTTTAACATTATGACATTACACTTTTAACAATTTCGTCAAATCAGGATAACACTTTTGAATAAACAAAATTGTCTGCAGAATTATAAAGTTGCCAGTTTCCAGAAAACTAGTTTTAGTTCATTTCAGTGTTGCCAGATGGGGAAATTCATTCTCAATATTTTAAAAATTGCAAAAATTTGAAGGTGTTGGAAGTACGTTGGAAATAGAAAGAAAATGAATTGACACTATTAGAACAACTGCAGTAGTGGAAATGGGGATTTTGCCTCGTGGTGTAGGTAATTTCGAGCATATGCTTGAGGTTGATCTCCAAAAAAAAATTAAATTTTCCTTGACAACAAAGTAAATAAATTAATTTTTAGGCCTAGTACAATTTATGTTGCCGAAAAAGGCTTTCACCAGTTTCAGATATCAACGAAGGAGACGGGTGCTTTTCTGGCTTTACTACTTCTCAGCGGTTATGCTTCTCTACCACGGCAAAGGATGGACTGAGAAAAACTACCTGGTGCGAATGATGAGGTTTTTACCGACAAGCTGTCTCGTCACAAATTTAAAGAATTTTTTTTTCTTTATTTAGCCGATGACAAAAACCTGTAAATATAGACTAATTTGCGAAGATCCGGCTACTTGTTTCGCTGTAGAATTAAAAGTTCCTGGCTCACTTTCCGAAGGAAAACTTCCGTTCTGTAGATGAATCAATGGTGCCATAGCCTTGGCAACTTTTTGCCTCTGCACGTGTATTGAGAAAAGGGAAAATAATGAATTTTCTCACTACTACCTCTTCTTAACAATACCCTTGGAGTTCCTAATCGGTCTTTTTTATAAAAATATTTCCTTGACAAAACTATCTTTATGATTTTCTCCGTACAAAGATTGTTACTGAATATGATGTACCCTAACCGAAAATGGCCTAGGTCTACGTAAAATCGATTAATTATATGATAGCCAACTGTTTACGCAAGTGAATATCTATAAACGGTGCCTTCCAGAACGTTAATAGTCACTGACCGCATGAGAATGTTTCAATTCAAGTTAAACGTAATTTTTACGCAATGCTTTTTTTGGTGATGATAGTAAATGCCATCATTGCGTTTGGCCTGAATAGTTTGCGTTTTATTTGCGAATCGCCCAAGAGGAGCAAAAAAGGTTTTCAAGGAATCTCTCATGTTCATCCGTAATTTGCCAAATCTTTTTACAGATTGATTGTGCTTATCGTCACACAGTCTTAAACTAAAAAACAACGTTGAAAACATTGCATAGCACAGTGGTTCCCAACCTTTTTCCTGTCGCGGCGCATTTTAGAAAAAAACGAAAATTATTTGGCACACCTCGAATATTTTGAATACAAAATTATTCACATTGACCGTTTTTTACATATCACAACGAAAAATTAAGGCAATAACCGTAATTTAGCTTGTTTCCAGGAAATTCACTGTACTTGCGTCTTTATGACAGAATTGCAACAATTCTGTCAGTGAGAAACTTGTGCTTGATGTTTCCTAGCAATCATTTCAATGTCAGAACGTATTTCAGAGAGAGAAACCCTCATTTCTTCTTCAATGCAACAAAGCCGCTCTCGTTTTTTGGACTTCATATTGCGGAGTGTTGAAAATCCGAGCTCACATAGATATGATGTCGAAAACTGCATCAGAATGGTCAAAGCCTTTTTAGCTAATGAAGGGTATTCTTCTTTGACAGCAATCCAAAATGTGTCTATTGGTACCCCAGCATGTTTGATTTTAAGTCCACGATCACTGGAAACACATGTCAACTCCTCTTCTTCACATAACAAAAGACCAGTGCTAGATGAATTCTCTATAAAAGGATTTCGAACCCAGTCATACTCATCGGTCTTCAGTGATGGGAAATAAAAGTTAATTTTTTCTTCCAGAGTTGTTAAGTGTTGAAATACAATGGGGCTAATTTTCTTTATGCAGCTTTGTCGTACTTAAGGGAACATCTCAAGGTTACCATCTTTAGCTCTGTTTTTTCCAAATTGCAACTTTCTTATTAAATGCAATCAGCTTATCTGATGAAGTCAGAATGTTTTCTTCTCTGCCTTGCATGCTTGTGTTAGGCCATTGAGATGTGCAAATATTTCTGCCAAATATTCTAGCCTTGAAAGCCAGAATTCACATTCAAAATATTCACAGAAGTGTTCATGTTCTTCTGTTTTGAAAAATGCATGAAGTTCCTTGTGCAGTTCATATACACGCCATAGCACCTTTCCTCTTGAGAGCCACCTCGCTTCAGTGTGCAGAATCAAACGTTTGTGCCGAGAGTCCATATCAACACAGATTTTCTCGAAAAAACGAGACTTCTTCGGCCTCATTTTGATGAAATTAACCATTTGAACAACTTGTTTTAAAACTTGACTTAAGTCATCTGGTATTGTTTTTGAAACAAGTATTTCCCTATGGAGGAAGCAGTGGGTTTGTACAACATTAGGATTTTCTTTTTGTACGAGTGATACAAAACCTTTAATACTGCCAACAATACATGGCGCCCCATCAGTACATATTCCAATGCACGAGTTCCATGATAAATTCCATATTTCAAGGTAAGCAGATAATATGTCAAAGACGTCTTGGCCTCTTGTAGTGAGTGACATTTTCTTGCAGCACAAAAATTGATTTATTATTTGATTTCCATCAACGAAACGAATAAACGCAAGTAACTGTGGTTTGCCGCTGATGTCGGTTGATTCGTCAACTTGTAAAGCGAATTCAACGGTGCTTTGAAGTTTAGTCTGTACAGTTTCCTCGATATTAGCAGACAAATCCACAATACGTCTTTGGATTGTATTATTTGACAGGGGAGTCTTGCGTATTTCTTGTTCGGCTTTGTCACCCAGAATTCTTTTTACTATCTTTCTGCAAGCAGGCAAGATGATCGACTCAGCCAAAGTATGTGATCTTGTTTGCTGCGCGATCATTTCGGCAACATCATAGGAAGCAGCTTGTGCCTTTTCAGAAACAGTTAACAATTTTTGAAAAGCGGTTTTTTGTTTGGATTGTTGCTCTAGTAGTCTCCGAAAATAGTTCAGATTTTTATCTTGAAGCTGCGAGTGTTTGGTTACAAAATGTCTACTTAACTTGCTGGGCACCATATCTTCGTTTGACATTTTTTCGCCGCAAATGACACACAGAGGGAAAGGTTGATCCTCACTACCAGTCCAGTGAAATCCATATTTCAAATAATCATCGCAGTATTGACGTTTTGGTCGAGCTTTTGATGCTTTATCACAGGGCTTTGCTGCCTTGGAACGTTTACTTTCTGATTCATTATCATCATTTTGTTTCCTCTCGATAAATTTATCCATTTTATTGGGTAACTTAATGCGCGACAAGTATAATATCTTGACCGAGTGCAAACAATTTAGTTTAGTATCGTACGGTAGTATTTAGGGCACAGTCGACTGGCTTAGATGTGTGTCAGTGTTTGTATATGTCACAATCGCTATTTATTTCATGCATTATTTTACACAATGCAGCCACACAACGAACCTTATTCGAGCGTAAATAAACTTGAATGATACATTCACCAACCAAAAACAACTCAATTACTATCAACAATATCGTTAGTGTGCCGTACTGACTAACGTGGGCGGCGTGAATTTTTTAAAGCGTACTTGATTGAATTTAACTTCAATTTTTTTTGCAATATTTTTTGCGGCGCACCTGATGACATCTCGCAGCGCACTGGTGTGCCGCGGCGCATAGGTTGGGAACCACTGGCATAGCAACTAACCGGCACCACTTAAAATGTATAGAATTTAAAAAATCGCCAAAGTAAATTGAGGGTTTGTCTCAATTTTCAGAAGACAGAACATGTGTAATTTCTAAATAGAAGCAAGGGCATTCTGTTGCTGCGACTTCCTTTTTTGCTCATTTTTACAAGATTCACTTTGATTAATACCTCTTATTATTTCATTTATGCCCATGGGATGTTCAATTTTTTTGCCTGCTGAGTGTAATAAAAGGGTATAAATGAAAGTAAATCTTGTAAAAATGAGCAAACAATTAGTATGGGATATGGACTGTTTAATTTTTTTGCCTGATGAGATTTTATATGGAAAATTCCATTTTATTTTGCTCAACTAACTGCATATTTTACGTATTTATTCAAACTGGACTATCGGCGGATTCAACGGAGGGAAAAAGGGTAAATTCTTTCTCCTAATTGCCAAACTTCACCACTTTTTCATTACGTTACTGTTGTTGCACAGCGCGTCGGACCGAAGCCCAATTTGAACGGAAAACCAGTGTTAACCGTTTATTTTCTTTAAACACGAAACGAATTCAGACATCCAAAATCTGTCTCTGGTGATTCCGAGCGAGACCTCAACCACAATTTTTGTCAAGCTTTAAATCTGAATCGAACTATCAAACTTTGAACCGGTAAAGATAAATTTGTCTGAACTTCAACTCAAACCGGAGTGTTGTTGTTTAAAACGATTCCTTTAGTTTCGCAGATCTATTCACAAAACTGCCAACCCTAAACTGCTTTCTGCTTTCACTGTGAAAAAAATTTCCTCGCTTGGTGAATTTTGACCCCAAAATACATGAAAAAGGAAATTTGGGGGGAAATGATCAAATTGAGAAAATCGGGAGGAAAAAAGGAAATACAAATAAAATAGGTCAAAAATATAAAAATTGCAGTTTGTTATGTAGAAACAAAGAAATTCTGAAACAGAAAAAGCTTCTTATACTTCACGTGTTACGGAAACGTCTGGTCTGGTATTCCGCTTAACGCTGTCTTCTAGATTCACGCGTACCACAGGTTCCACACAGAGCATATGATTGAAATAAATTCAAAACAAAGGAGCTACGAAGTTGACTGTTAAATTGCAGGATGTAGACTAGGATAGGATGCGGTACGGTTTTCTGTAAAATAATTAACACACATAACACAAATACATAAACGTAAATTTACTGAAGCACTCACCTGCTGTCGCTTGACCGGAAAATCAGATCCAAAAAACGATCAAACAGTATTCGTAAAACTTCAGATAACAGTAGCATTAACGGGAAGCGTCCTGTTAAGTGCCTTGCTCAAGGACACAACAAGCAAGCTTGCCGGCTTGTTTTAAGAATCTATTTAAAACTAATCATGACCAAACAACTAGGTTTACAGTTTTCTTGGAGTGGGTTGTGCTGCGAAAGAAAAAAAATCAAATATCCTTCAAAATTCATCAAACTTTCCAGCTTTTGTCATGCAAGTTTAAGCCATATTGATGAAAGATTTGCAACATTTCGGTCTTGCAATATGACTGCAATTAATGGCTATTAAAAGACATTAAAGACTAAGTTGAAAATGGAGGAAAGGTTGCCCTTTTTTCAATGTGGATACTACATTTTGATGGCATATTGACCTGCTTCGGAAATCATATAAGCACTGAGCAAGTGTTTGCAAATTAATGCTTTTGCTAGAAGCTAAACAACACTAAAGCAGTCTTTAAACTCAACCGGTAAGCAGCAAGAAAGAACAGAAATTTTGTTCTCAAACCAATTACAGTCAACAACAAATAGGTTTTCTGACGTTGCACAATTACAATCTAATGTAAAATGTTGGTAATGATGTAACATTTTCAATTAGACCTACCACAGTAGTATATTCACTTTGAACGTACAGATCTAAATACGTGCTATGGTCTTAAAACTTTGCGCCATAGCGGGCTAGTAAAATGCTTCTAATACAGCCCCAGAATTTTCACGATTCAAGCCAGAAAATTTTAATCATAACGGCGCAAAGGATATGTAAAGTGAATGTGCAGTAAGGCTTATTGTTCTTACATTAGACCACGACATAACAAAATAGGGTTAATATGATGAGAGTATCTTGATAACGCCAACATTCCATTTCTATCAGGCAAGGAAACCACATCATAAAATAGTTGGGTCAGTTTAAAAGAAACTACTATTATTTATGGATTCAGAGACCACAAGTAGCTCTTAACTTATTGGTACAATTCATTGTGCTGATGTTCTAAACTTTTTGTAGGAATGCTGCAACACAATTCATAAGCCGATGCTTTGTATGATGACATATCCCGCTAGAGTCAGATATGCTTTTCTGGTGTATGTGACCGGGATGGTGGGCGTCACAGCCGAAAAATGTCTACAAACGCCATCTCTACCTGCTCTATGGCAATACTACCAGGCGATGGTATAGTGCAATCATATGAGGATTTTAGCAACCAGTCAAGCGTGGGTAGTAGTACAGATATGTAGGAATTTGGTGACATTTTTGAACAAATTTTATGTTGCAATGTGCTATCTCGTTTGCAGATTTTCTTGCTTTGACTCATATCAGGGTGCACAACCTCTTCGCTATTGTCAGCCGCATTACAAACAACTTTGTTTTGCTTACGGCCGCCAATGAGTCCTATTTAAGTTTTATAAATTATTTATTATGATGGAATAAGATTTATCCGATAATATTTTTTACTCGTGCATAAAAGTATAACGAAATGTTATACGTTTTAATGAATTTATTCAATCACAGTTTGCAACACACAATAATATACTCGTAACTCTACAACTCTGCATAAAGCGACCATCGCCAGGTAACGCTAGTGTCTCCTGTTTTTTGCATTACTTTTTCAAACTGTTACTAGCTTGGCTGAAAAACTTCAACAAATGCTTGGCCTGTTAGGCTTGGTCTGTGCTTGAGCCTGTTAGGAATCTCTGCGTTCAGTTCTTTTGAAGCAGTTTCTAAGCCCGTGGTTTTCAACCTTTCTGCTGGAGCGGAACCCCAAGGAAACATTTTAGTGGCTCCAGGAACCCCTGTGCAATAATTCAATTGCTTATGCAAAAAAACAGCTTTTAATTTAATTAATAGAATCAAATGAAAATTTGTGTAACTTCTGGCGGAATCCCTGGACTGTACTGGCGGAACCCTGGTTGAAAATCACTGTTCTAAGCCAAAATTAATATCCGCATACAGTAGTCAATCAGTCTCATTAATGCACGACCATCAACAGAACGAAATTAAATACTTACCCAAGAATTTGTGAACCAACGTTGTTTTGATGCTATATCTGTTTCGCTGGTTTCGCGGAGAAATCGCTGGTTTCAAGGAGTCTTTGCGTAATTATGAAATAGAAGACCCAAGTTAAAGAGCCATCTATAAATGATGAGATAGCACGACAGGTGGTTGAGTCTAGGGGCGCTACAAAATTCCACTTTCATTAAAAATGGATGTTGTGACTAATTTGCCAGATAATTACGTTTGCGCTTTAAAATGGACCATAAATTTGAGCCAAAACGCTCTAAAAAACGTAGAGCTGAAGGATATACTTGAGGAAACATTTTGGAAGATGATTTCCGAGGGTTGGATAGTACCTACTGATGATGAGATCTTGTCTGATACCAAATGCTGGTATTTGCCCTTTTTTGTCACCAATCAAAATAAAGCAATCGTAGTGTTTGACGGGGCCGACACTTTTAAAGGAGCGCCACTAAATGATGCAGTCCATTCTGGAATCAATTTGTTAAACGGTTTAGTCGTAGTCTTGACAAGATTTCGAGTTGGAAGGTACGCTTGCACGGCTGACCTGAGCAAGTGCTTCTTCCAAGTGGCTATGTCTGAGAGTCAAAGGGATTTGTTCCGTTTGATATGGTACAGAAACAATGATGAAGATAAAGGAAAAGTTCAACTTTAATCGATTTAAGAGACATGTTTGAGGAATCAATTCTAGCTCCTTTATTGCGTTTTTTTGCAATTGAAAAGTTGATCGCTGAAAACCCTACGAACGATGATACGATGACTTTAATGGATATTGAAAATAATCGGTACATGGATGATCTTTTGTTGGTCTCAGACTCGCTCGATGACCCTAAAAAATTTTCTCGCGAATCAACCTCGCTGTTTGAAAGTAGAGGATTTAAATTGCGCAAATGGGTAGCAAATGGCAGTTCTAAAACTGTTTTGTCTGGAATCCCGAAGTGTGATCTCGGTTCCAATATCCTGGAGATAGATTTAAGTGCAGAGCCTATGCCCGACTCGAAAACACTTGGTCTGGTGTGTGGCGTTGAAAACGACAGGTTGCGAGTGTGTTTCAAACTTAAAAAATTAGGTGAGGTCACAACCAGACGTAAAATGTTTGGTGCACTAGCGGACTAGTTTGACCCCTTGGGTATTCTGGCACCTTACTTGCTAGAAGGAAAACTAATTCTTCAAAAAGTAACCGTTTTGTGTCTTGGCTGGAACGATGAATTTGCAGAGGATATTCTTAAAGACTGGAGCAAATGGGTAAATATAATGGGGACTTTTGCTGGCTTGTCTATTCCCGCTATTGTTTCCTGGAGGGACCCGTGATTGAGGACGATGAAAATGTCGCGTACCAACTCCATGGGTTTTGTGACGCGTCAAATTAAGCCCTCTCTTGCGTGGTGTATTTAAAACGCATAATAAATGGACGCTCGTGTGTGGCCTTGGTGCAGGGCAAGGCCAAAGTTGTGTCGGTAAATCAAACCAATTGGGTTATTTCACGTAAGGAGCTGGAGGCTGCCGAGATATGCACGAAGTTGATGCAGGATGTGTCAAAATCGTTGCAGTATCTCAGATGCAGTCTCCATTTCTGGTCGGACTCGCAAGTGGTTTTGAGATGGATTATAAACTCTGACCTTCATTTGCGGCGTTTCGTAAAGCGCCGAGCTGACAAAATCTTTTTAATGGCCTCTGCCGATGCTTGGAGTTATGTTAATACGTCGTTAAATCCTGCTGATGTGGGAACGCGCGTGGAGAGCGTTAAATGGTCTGGTAGTCACTCATTCTGGCTTAACATACCCGACTTTCTGCTGCAGAAAGGCCTGGAGCCTCAGCCTTTTGTTTCCACAGGCGTTGGTGGAGACCCATTGTTAAACATTAGCAGCAGAGGTTTGGATCGACTCATTGAGATCTCGCCGGATCTTTACGCATTAAAAAAAGTGTGCGGCTTACCTTGTAGCGTTTAAATAGTTTATCGTTGCTAAAGCAAAAAATAAATCCTTAGTGAAACCAAATTTAAACGCGTATATTTTGGATAAGGCCTTTATGGACGTAGTCAATTACGTTCAATATAAACGTTTTGGGGCCGCTAATAATTTGCTTTCTATTTCTCGTTCCTCTTTTCTCGGTCAGCAGCTTGCTCCGTATACCCCTATTAACGACTTCCACGATCGGGGAAATTTACGACGAGATTATTGATATAACGTCACCCCTGCTAATAAGTTTTGGGAATCTTGGTTCAAGGGTTATCAACCGACGTTGCAAGGTCGCGGTAAATGGCCGATTGCTTGTCAAAATCTTGCTGAAGGCCAACTAGCATTAGTTGGAAATCCCGAGGATACCAACAAGCGTGGGATCTACCGCCTGGGAAGAGTTCATTGTGTTTACCCCCAGCTACGTAGAGGGAAAGAAATAGTTCGCAGAGCTACAATAGCGGTACTGAAAATTCCCAGCTCTAAAAAAGTTAAGTATGTCCCAAGGGATGTCTCTAAGATTGCTCCCTTATGAAAATCTATATATATAAAACTCAAAGTTTGTCTGTCTGTATGTCCGCTATAGAAATAAAACTGGAGACATTTAGATACAAACAAACATATGAATCTTATATAACTTTTTCCAGGGAAGCCAAGTACGGTATTTTGATTTCGATCAGAATCGTCTATGGGGGGCTACGAGCCTATATTTATTCAACCTATATTAAAATACTAGAGTTGTCTAAAGTTTTTGTTAGGTACCACAAACAGAAAAAAATTTGTGACATATAAAAATCCAAATTTGATGGTTAGGAGCAAGACTGTAGTTTTAGGAATCACTAGCAGATTTCCCCGTCGTTGATCGGGTGAAATGTAAAGACTGATTAAGTTTTTACATTGAATAACCATATTTTAATGTGTTGTCATGATTTTTATTTTACGGTATTTTGATTTTGATCAGAATCGTCTATGGGGGGCTACGAGCCTATGGGGCTCTACTAGAGGCCTATTTGTGCTGTTGTACGATGAAATAAAAATCATGAAAACACATTAAAATATGGTTATTCAATGTAAAATCTTAATCAGTCTTTACATACGTCTATGGGGGGCTACGAGCCTATATTTATTCAACCTTTATTAAAATATGGTTATTCAATGTAAAAATTCAATTACAAACCACAAACAGAATGTTAGAAAGGTTGATATATAAACGTTTTTGCTTGAACGAGATGTACGCATGTCCGCCATTTCTGTTATTGCCGGTATATATACCGTCGCGGGAGCGCACGCATTAAGATCGCTTGCCGGTAATTATACCCGCGCGGGATCGAAAGAGTTAACATATGGTTATTCAACGTAAAAATTTAATCAGTCTTTACATTTTACCCGATCAACGACGGGGAATCTGCTAGTGTTTTATTATTTGTCATTATGAAACTTGTTTTTGTTTTGTGCTGCAAATTAATAAACTCGCTTTTTTTTATTTTTTATTCATATAAGAATTATGCTCGCCGAGGGTTTAGCACCGTTTATTACATTATTTATATTTGTTATATTGTCGTGATTATTGTTTTATTTCACGTTGTTGTTTGTTGCCGATTTCTGTATGTATTGTTATTATTATTTGAAATTTCACTTTTTGTTCTATTTCAAAGGGGCCGCTATGTTTCAGAATCGGCTTCGGAAAGAAAAAAAAAAAATTTTTGATTTCCGTGGCTAAACTGAACTGGCACCCTTTTGTTCTCGCACATCTTGTATTTTTTGTTGGGTGTTTGGCGACTTGGGATTGGAATGCAACTCTCGGGCGTTTTTGCCTAAAACCAGGCGAGATTTGCATTGTAATTAGCTGGCCTCTCGTTCCAAGCAGTAAAATAGTAACGCCTTTCTGGATTTTCAGTTGGTTGCTTAATTTTGTTGCTGAACGAAGCTGAAATTTCTTTCAGCATTCCGTTATAATTTGAAGAAGCCCTCGGTGAAATTTTGCTCTTTCTTTTTATCGATTTGAAATTTGATTTAACTGCGTTTTGGATTTGAATTTTCTTTTACTGAGCTCCTGCAATAAAAAAGTTTTTATTTAGTCGTTGTGTTTGAAGAAGGAGCGAAGGCCTTGGAGTTCCTCCCGGGCACTTGTGCGCAAATCTTTGTTGTTTGGGGATTCGTAACATAAGAAATTTCGCCGAGTTGTCCTCTTTCTTTCCGGCCAAAAAGGTTTTAACCTATAAAACCGATATTTTCTTTTCTTTGGCACCATCAGCAACCAAATATTGTTATAGCTGTTTTTAAGCTAATTGAAAAGTGTTTTAATTCCAGTCAATTGCACTCATAACCCAAACTTTTAATGACGTCTTAGTGCCAAAATAACTCGGCAAAACTTAACAAAAAGTGAATTTAATTGCATAGCTATGAAATAACTCGGTAATGAACGGGATTAATAAAATGTCTTTATTGTTACCAAGAGCGCAATCAGACAAAATTGAGAGTCAAATTTTTCAACTTATTACCGCAATAACAAATTTTCGCCCGTCATCGGGTGACGTCAATAGAAGTCCGCATTCATTTTTATAATAAATTAAAAATTTCATAATGAGGTTTGCTCCTCGCTAGATCCATGTTTGTCGAGCACAAGCATCAAAAAGTTTTCATATTTCAATGCGGCAATTCAATCCCAAGATGATAGCTAAGTTGCAATTTGCCAATAGTAAATACTATCATCGTTTCACCTGAGCAAATGTTAAATTACTACCAAAATTGTGGCCATGAAGTAACTTGCTCGAAGAGATCGCGATTAATAATCATCTATAAATAAAAGTGTAAAACACAAAATCACTTAAGCCTATTTATTATACATTTTATTTGAATAGAATCTTTATAAATTTGAAATTCTTATAGATATATTTGAAGAGAAGTCAAAAAGAAATTGAAAACAACGCTGTCTGAAATCAGGCAATATGAGGCCGGCGGCAACATAGGAATCATGCTTATTTGTCAAAATTCAGCGATGAAAATTGCCAGTGATGAGATATACGTGTATTATCAAGATGAAGTGTCTATTTGCCATCTGAATACTTGTGCTCTATATTCTCTCTACGCTTCCTGAAGTTCTCTTAACCTGTTAAGCGTCACGCCTCGGAAACCACGTTGCTTTTGTATTGTCACCTTTTTCTGTCAGTTAACATTCATCGCGCAGACGCTCGTTTTGCGCTTACAATAACAATTGCTTATTTCGCAAATGATCAAATAACGTTAGAATATCAGTATATGAAAGAAAGTGCATTGTGCATTACTGTATCGAAATTTTTTGCGAAAAATCAAGCATTGAAACAAATGATGCAAAAGTTTATTGATACACAGAATTCATTCTATTGTGTGCCAATCTCTGAAACAGGGTGCAACACACAAACCAACTTCACAGTCTTTACACCAGTACGAGTTCTCCTTCCTTATCATGTTTTTTCGGCACTGAGCTCAAGCTTTGAGTGGTATTTCTTTTTTTCTATAGATGGACAATACTCGGGGAAGTGCCTACCAATTAGCCGCAATGGCTTCACTGAGAGTCGGGTAGGTCTACGTGTAGTATCAGGCTTTAGCTGGTATATGCTTGACCCACGACAAATTCCCCTTCCACGCTAACAAAGTTTCATCGATAGAAATATTCTGATTTGGAATGTAATTTTTCACGAACTTTTTCCCAATGAGATTAACGAATGGTTTTATCTCTGCCAACTTTGTTCCTGGCCCATCCGTTATGGTATCGATATCAACCAAATGTAGGCACTTATGCAGCAAGTCAAATTTACCCCCACTCATTATCTTGGAAAAAATAAGAAGCAATACTTTCACGAGAAGAGAAAGACATTGAGTTTTCCCATTAGAATCAATGCCCTGCAGAAAAAGTAACCCAATGAACACTTTCATTTCATTTGCGCTTCTGTCATAGCCTACCATTGACGTACTCGTGATCGTGGTAACAGAGCTTTTCTTTTCTCGTTTTGAAACTGGTGTGAAAATCTGTTTGTTTCAGTCACGAGATAAGCAATGATTTCTTCATCAAAATAATTTTCAAAGTATTCAACGGGGTTTTCTCTATCTTCAACAGTAAATTTCACACTATGGTCAAAATGAAAAGTAAGGGGGATTTCTTTCTCTACCACTTGTCGACCAGTCAGTTGGCAAAACAATGTCATCGTCGCTATCAGATGATGATATGCTCTTTCATCACAATCGCTGGAGCATTCGGTGCTTGAGATTTCAAGGTCCAGCTTGTCATTATCAATGTTTTCTTGTTCTAATAATTATAAGAGAGGTGTGTTCTCTTTCTTGAACTCATTGAATAAAATGAAATACGATTGCAAAAAGAAAAATAAAGCCTGTATAAAGTAAGTGATAGTCAACACATCAACTGGTAGACAAGTCTATCTGAAAAAGTCACTTCAGAAAAGTATGCTTGTTCTCTTGCCATGGAAGCGAAGTTTTTTCCGCCAAAGTTCACCATGAAATTTCCAGACAGTTTTTCTTTTTTTTTCCTTTCTTTTTCTATGCGAAAAACGGGTTACTTCGTGGCTGACAGCTTCATGTAAAACCCTACGTCTGAAAACGGTATATGCCGTTGGTGACAGTTCCAAGCAGATAACTGTAAGCGGTACATGCCGTTGGTCACACTTTACAGGTTAAAGTTTCAATGACAATCACTTTCAGTTTTAAGCAAAACTTGATTATATAACGTTGCTCCCTCGCTCGTTGTCACGAAGCGCAAGTTGAAGTGTTGCAGTCAAAACATGGTTTTTGCAAAAATGACCACCAACTGTTTACTTGTTTATCTTTGTGAACAGTGAACCACAATGAGTTTGCGATTGATGATTTATTGGATTTGTTAAAACTTTTTTAATAGCGGCTGGGAACGCTAAACAACGCCAGCAGGGATTCTTGATCAATAGATTTCCTTCTTGCAAATAGCTTTAACGCAACCTTTTGCTTAATCCGTTTATTTGCTGTCTCAATTTCAATTCATAAATACAATGAAATATTTTCAAAAACAAAATTAAGAACCCGAAACAGCAATTGGGCCCAATAAGCCAAATACAATTCATTTTGGTAGTTTTATATAATCGTTTAGAAAACAATACTAGTATCAAAACGATACTTTTGTTTGCAGTATTGACTGCCGCGAATCTTGCGAAGAAACAGTAATCTTTAGGGTTTCACAAGACCGCTTGACTCTTTGTTTCAGAGATATTTTTTCTTGGAAAAATCTTCCAGAATACTCCAAATGATAAGGCAACAAAACGTGCAATTTATCGCATACGCTAGCTACTTCGCTCCCGCGATCATCATATGATGATTTTTGCGCCTACATCCTTTTGCTCCCGCGAGATCATCTGATAATAATTTTCTTCAAGAGGCAAAGTTTACTTAAAAATTGATTTGTGACTTTATTTCTCAACCGATTTCAACAAGTTATTCTTTAATTAAAGGTTATTTCAAGGCAATTCCAATAATGCTTTATTTGATATTACGTATAGTGGAATTTTTTACTGCCCTAAAATGTGGTAACCTAGTATAAACAGGTAAATCTGATACATAAAATATACAATAACCTGTTAACTGTTAATATCTTTAGAAAGCTCAGGAAATTAGCATTCCAGCAATACATAAGTTTAAATAGTTTAGGCTTAGGATTACTTTACAATGGCTAATAAAATTGGTAAGCATACCCATTTTTTATTTATTGTGAAAAAACTTTCCAACTGTAGTTCAGAAAATTGCAACTTGTGATAAAACTAAGTTCTTTGGTGCTATTTAGCCATTCTTTCTGAAAAGCATGGTTATTCGGCATTCTGCATCTAAATTTTCCAAAAGGCTAATTAAAAAATGAAATCTCTAAAACTTTTGATAAATAGCGGACTCTAAAAAAATTGAAAGCAAAAAAATTGGTGATCTCCCTACAAAAAAGTTCGGGTGGTGAACATCGTCCTGTATCATCTTTAGCGAAAACATATTTTTTTTAAACAACATCATCTAAAGGTGTAAGAAATTTTCTTTCCAAAACTATTTATTGTTGCATGGTTTAGGCTGAGAGTTATTTTGTAATGATAGATGAAACATGGTAACTGTAGTTATCGTTAGTACCGGCTTAAAAGACTCAAAATTTGAGAGCTGGACCTCAGAAAATGCAAATTACAAACAAAGGAATTCCTCTATATATTTCAAATCATTTTTATGCGTTTACGCAACTGTTTTCCTTGCCCTGTATCAAGTTACCACGGAGCCAGTGTGTATTAAACACTTTTTATAGATTTTAAAATGTAGAGTGCTTCGGGTGAGAATCTGGTATCCCCGAAAAAAAAAAATAGCTGTAAAATGGTCCTGTTTTATCTTTAGCAATTAAAAATTAGTTTTTAGCTTTATATCACTTGAAAGTTAAAAAAACTTTCCCATTAAAAACATATCACATTGTATATTTTAGGCTGGTGTTTAATTGATAAAAAGGCTAGTATGCATGATACACTCCGAATTATATTCGATGCCAGCCAAAACCCTCACAAATTTTGGTGCTAGACCTTATAAAATTTCAAATTGTAAAATGAAGTAACCCCTTAGAGATCTTAAAACACTTTCATAAAATTGCGCCACTCTTTTACCACGTTGTATCAAGTTACCAAGAAGAAAACGCAAACATAGCACTTTTTATTGACTTTGACAGGCGGGCTATAATCAATCAAAATCAGCTCTTTTCCAACAAAAAGGTAGTGGAAAAGAGTAGCTTATGTTTCACCTTAAGCAACAAAATAATCTATTCAAACTACATATCATTTAAATTAGGAAGAGGCAGCCTTTACAAAAACAAGCAATATTGGGTGGTTTAGGCAAAGAGTTGCTTATAACGATTGATGAAAAGGGTAAATGTAGTAGCTTTCAGAACCCCCAAAACGCCAAAAATTTGGCTGCTGGGTTTCAAAAAATTAAAAATGGTACAAAAACTTTGTTCTTTCACAATTTTTAACTGTTTTTCTCGAAAGCATGATCTTTCTACATCACTTAGCAGTCATTTCCAAAAACATTTATTGATACACGGGCTCCGTAATACCTTTTGCACTTTTGTTAACATTATTTTTCCCAAACAAAAAAAAGAAGGGAGTCAAGATCTTTTTGTTTTATTTTGAGTCACAAAATATTGTTCTTAGAATACACGTCAAGCAAATTGGGATGAAATTTCTTTTCCAAAAACATATTACACTATGTAGTTTGATTTAATCTTCTTTTTTACTTTGATCGATCGAAAACGCAGTTCCAATACAAATTTTTTTGTTTTGGCCAAAAAATCTTAAAATATCTGTAATTCTGTTTCTCAAAACAGAAAAATCAGTAAATTGATAAATTTCGACTATTTTTCCTGGAAAGCATTGCTCTTTAGCGTGATTTGCATAATTTTTCGATAAAATATATCAAAAAATGAAGTCTCTAGAATTTATTTAAGCTACGGCATTCTATTTTGAGAGTAATTTACTTACCAAAAAAAGAGGGGCTTGATTTGCATAAATCATATTCTTAAACAAAAAAATGTTTTTGGAAGTCAGCATATTCTAAATCACCATGAAATCTCCTTTTCAGCGGTATAACATGATCGATATAATAGCCAATGGCCTAAAGCCATTGAATGACAAAAGTAAAGCTAATTAATCGTTTTTTTATGCAAATTAGCCTTATTTTGCAACTGATAACAAACCATCTGAGAACTGCTTCGCGCGAGCGAAAGAGTAGCCAAATAGAACAAAAAACATGCTATTATTGACTTGTAAGTAAATTCCATAAAAAATGCTTCTACAGACTATGAATAGATTTGACCAAAGGCCTAGAACTAAATCATTAAGAGCAATCCTAGATTATAGTCATGTCAATACGTAGGCATCTTGCATATTACGTAAATATATGTTAGTTTATACATGGCTCAAACTCGTGGAAGTAACACAGATCCTAGCTAAAATTTCTTTCCTGCACTCTGCATGGCAATCCTATCATGGTATTGGCAAAACGTGCCAGACATGGCTGATGCAAAAACCTCGCATGTTTATTGCATGAAAAATACGCTTATTTCATGGATATATATATATATAAAACCGACTTCTTTCCCAAATAACTTGGCATATTTTTTTGTAAATATGATATTGCAACATAGTAAATAATCTTGTACAGAATATAATTTAATTCCACGTCTGAACGCACATCATTCGTCTTACAAACTATGGAGTTTATGCATAATTTATTTGAATCAAAGCTGGTATGCGAAGAAGTTAAAATTGTAGTAGATTTCTGGGAAAGAGCGCAAGAAAAATGACATGTAAATGCACAAAAAACTAGACCAAACATTTTAAAAAGTAACATAAACAGAGCATGTTTGATTGTGATACTCTCATTGCAGTGAGGCATAATCCAGAAAATAGCACCCTGAAACATAAATATTACAGTGGGTCTGAAAACCTGGTCTATTTTAGTTGCATACCGTTCTTCATTTTGTTGTTACTGCAGGCCATCAGTTGTTACTGCCGTGATCATGGTTATTTATTTATGCGTATGAGCTCATGCTCGATTACATGTCATTTGTCAGATTGGGCCACTACGACGGGTAGACTGCTTGGCCCAGCCATTTGTCTGCCACATGAAAATGGAGGCGTCCCGTCAAGTGCCTTGCCCAAGGACACAACAAGCAATCTCACCGGCTTGTTCTCCACACTATCCTTATGTGCTGAGCGCCAAGCAGCGAAGCTCTGAATACCATTTTTAAAGTCTTTTGGTATGACTCGACTTGGGGAATGAACCACAGGTCTACCGACTGCGAAGCGGACGCTCAAACCACTACACCATCACACCGGCTGTGGTCATGGTGGCCGACAGCAACGACACCAACGCCAACATCACTCTGAACGGAGAGAGACTCGAGGAAATAAACAACTTCACGTACTGTACTTAAGAGTAACCTTGCCTAAGAATGGTACATGTACTACAGAAATTCGTACACGAATAGCTATAATAATGAGAAGTGTGGATAATTTTGGTTACTGACGTCAATTCTCAAGAAATTTCGCATGCTTTACCGGTTTAGAATAAAGAAGCTGCATGTCATAGTTGTAAGTTTTTGGGAGACCACAAATGGAAATCCGCTTTGATGTTGGGATTAGCTATCAGTAATTTGTATTCATGATTGGTTCGAAATGGACTGTGGCTTCACTGTAGTGTGATATTGATTAGATTTCTAGAGTAGATCCGAATTACCGCTTCCTGCTGCGTCTGTATCACAAAGGAAGAGTAAGGTTAAGGACAACGACAATTCAAAACGTTAACTTTCTAAATATCTAGTTAACCTAAGGGCTGAAGTGCTGGTAGTTAATTTTGGTAATTTTATGGAAAACAATCCTGTACTTCGCCTATACCGGTAGTTTGAGATGTGGTTTAGAATAATTGAATTTTTTAATTATTAAGCTCAATAAAAGAACTATTTTGCGCCACAACTGCATGAAACTGCACCTCAAGTGTTTTCTGTTACCATAAAATTGTCCAACTAAAATAGGTTACGTAACTGACTAAATAAGTGCATAGCTTTATTAACTCTTTTGGTCAAGGTCAATCTGGAAACCTCAAAATTAATTTTTTTGTATTAGCGCCATGAGTAGTCGTGACAATCTTCAGAAACATGATTGTTTTTTTTTCCAATTTCGAATCTCAAAACCCTTGGTTTTCTTCAAGTTGTTCACCTTCACACCCATCGCAAACCCTGTCCACTTGCATTTTAAAGTTTCTACATACGCTCAGTCTCAATCCCAAGCGTCCGCCGCTAGCAATCGGCCCAAGTCAAGTAAACACATAATTGGGGTGATCAGGGTGCTTACTTTCTCCTTCCTGTAACACAGTAAGTAAAGATTTATTGGTTTGTCCGATTAAAATGTCGATGCTTTTTCGCTGAGTAATTACCGGAATGGTCACACCTTGAGAGTGCTCTAATTTTTCGACGTTCACAACTTAAGGAAGAGTAACTTCATTGTTAGCAAACTCTGCCACAACTAAAGCATTTTTTTGAAAGATTTTATCAGTGGACAGCGACTGGAGAGTAAACTCTTGTCAGTCCGCCACTACTGGTGGTTTGCTGAGCAAGAGTTCGAATCGTTATATTCCGTTTTTTATCAACAGCCAGATTAAGTTCATTTTTCAGCCTCTCAGAAATTAATGTAGCCTGTGATGCAATGTCATGTTGCACGTAAACAAGAGTGGACCTACCGGTGCTGGGATTAATGACCCTCACTGCACTGGTGCGAAGCAACACAATATTATTATTGTTAGGCGTCAGTTTTCAGACTATAGGCTGCTCATCCTCAGACGAGGACTCGCTTGTCTCAATGCCAATCACCTTTGATAAACTGGAACTTCCGTTCCCGCTGCCAGCGCAAGACCGAACATAAAGCTCAGGCAGCACGCCAGCGTCAAGGTCATTGCCATTAGCCCATGCCAATTCGTTTTTAACATGCTTTAAGTTGACTACCAGTAATCTTTTTGCAGTCAACAGCTTGCGGTACAACTTGTCCTGAACTGAAGGAGGCGCATTATTAGCATGAGGCAAAGAGAGTATAAGCCCATCAGACATTTTTCCGTCATCATTACCGGCATTAGGGGTCCCAACGGAAGATATTGTAAGCAAAACTACGAAAAATAACAACAAGATAGATAATAATAATAAAAACCAATTTACTTTTTTGGACGAAGTCCAGCTCTGATCTTCTCGAATGTAGTCTTCGGACCAGTGGTGTTCGAAGAAAGGAAGTTGAAGTTTCTTCAGAAGATTTAAACTTGTCGTGAGTTCGTTATTGCTATTGGGTAATATTCTTCAATTGTTGTGATTTTTTTAGTCTATTATACAGTATTATTTCCCGACAAATTCCTCACTCGATTTGACAGTCAATAAATATATTAACAGAACAGAATAGAATGGTTAAATCGGGCAATACGAATTTATATATATGTATGTACACGAATCACGTGACACAATAAAGCAATGGAGTTTTGATAAGGTTGATGTGAAAGCAATGCAATTTCCTATACCAAATGACAAAATTGATATTTAACACCAAGTATAGGAAGTACTGATGGTGACATTAAAAATGAAGCCAAATACAAATTAAATTACAGTCAACACAAAGG
Organism: Trididemnum clinides; assembly: GCA_963675345.1. Taxonomy (NCBI): domain Eukaryota; kingdom Metazoa; phylum Chordata; class Ascidiacea; order Aplousobranchia; family Didemnidae; genus Trididemnum; species Trididemnum clinides. The sequence goes on from OY776301.1 coordinate 23,509,493, forward strand.
AAAGCAAAACCAAATACGCTCGTAACCACTATAAACTCAAGTGAATTCGACCGAGAAAAAACGTAAACTTTAGGGTTAGAGCTTCCACAAGTAAGAATTCAAATTCACTTGAAGTTTATGATGGCTTCAATAACGAAAGCTTCCACAAACTTCCATCTCCAAAGTATGCAGAGTGTCCAACGCCGAAAACGGAAAAGAAAGAGGACAACTCGGTGAAATTTCTTATGTTACGAATCCCATAGAAAAATTTGCTCAAAAATGATCACCAGCATCATATGGTACCATACAGCAATCCATTACATCATGTCAATAACCCACGACCGGTTTCGACCTTATTGGGTCTCATCAGGCGGGTGTAAAAAACACTCAATAATAAAAATGCTAAAAAAACAAATTTGCCATTGGGTGCAAAAAAATGCAATGCAAAACAATATGATACAGCAATACCTATTACATGGGGGTCACATTCAAGGACACACACACATGACATGGACAACAAGTCACATCGGTAAGCCCTAAAAGGGGTGCAGGATCATTGTCAAGACTTTTAGGGTTTTGCTTTTAGGGTTTTAGGGCTTTTAGGGTTTTGCTTTGACTTTTAGGGTTTTGCTTTGCTTTGTGTTGACTGTAATTTAATTTGTATTTGGCTTCATTTTTAATGCCACCATCAGTACTTCCTATACTTAGTGTTAAAAGACTTTTAGACATTGTCAAGACTTTAGACTTTTAGACTGCACCCCTTTTAGGGCTTACCGATGTGACTTGTTGTCCATGTCATGTGTGTGTGTCCTTGAATGTGACCCCCATGATATAGGTATTGCTGTATCATATTGTTTTGCATTGCATTTTTTTGCACCCAATGGCAAATTTGTTTTTTTAGCATTTTTATTATTGAGTGTTTTTTAAACCCGCCTGATGAGACCCAATAATTTCGAAACCGGTCGTGGGTTATTGACATGATGTAATGGATTGCTGTATGGTACCATATGATGCTGGTGATCATTTTTGAGCAAATTTTTCTATTGTACTTTGATGCTGGAGGCAGACCCCTCTTGATAGGAGATCACCTTGAAAATTGCTGGCTAGCAACTAGCAACTCATGTATCAGTTACGAATCCCCAAACAACAAAGATTTGCGCACAAGTGCCCGGGAGAAACTCCAAGGCCTTCGCTCCTTCTTCATACATAACGATTAAATACAAACTTTTTATTGCAGGAGCTCAGTAAAAGAAGATTCAAATCCAAAACGCAGTTAAATCAAATTTCAAATCGATAAAAAGAAAGAGCAAAATTTCACCGAGGGCTTCTTCAAATTATAACGCAATACAGAAAAAAATTTCAGCTTCGTTCAGCAACAAAATTAAGCAACCAACTCAAAATCCAATAAGGCGTTACTATTTTACTGTTTGGAACAAAAGGTCAGCTAATTAGAAAGCAAATCTCGCCTGGTTTTAGACAAAAAACGCCCGAGAGTCGCATTCCAATCCCAAGCCGCCAAACGCCAAAGAGAAAATACAAGGCGTGCGAGAACAAAAGAGCAATAGTTCAATTCAGCCACGGAAATTAAATTTTGTTTTTTTCTTTTCGAAGCCGATTCTGAAACAGGTGGTGCCAAGAAAATGAAATATCAGTTTCATAGGTTAAAACATTTTTGGCAAGCACAATACAATCTTATAGGTCAACTCCGAAGGAAACGTCAGCTGAAAATGATTGGGGTTGCAAATAATAGGCGAGATAAGTTCAGAGAAAACCTCCATAAAATGTAGTTGAGAAATACGACCAGAAACATTTTTACAACGTGAGGGTTTTTAGCATGGTATAATGTATAGTTTCACTTGAACCATTTATTTTTTTGGTTGTGAAAATTGTTTTGAGTGTACGAGTCAAAAGTCAAGCTGATCGAAATTTTAATAGATCGCATGACGGCGAAGCCTATATGGAGGGTGTATAGGGTTTTTCCTTCAAAAAAATTTTTTGAAGGACTAGAACTGATTTGGTTCAATCTGGCGTATATCTTGTGGGAAATTTTCTACCAAAATGGATACAAAATGAATATGTAAAACTAAAACAATTGAGCTTGCTGTTAAGAAATGGCCTTTCGCATAAAATTTAGGTGGTGCAGTGACAAATTTAAATAGTTTTGTATATGGTTAAATATGGCCCAATTAGACTGATGGCAGATCTAACCGAGCCAAATTCAACCACAAAATTTTAATGCCGCTATGCGCCCTTAAAATGACGGACTCCTCCTTTCGGACATCTTATTTTTACAGCATAACTAAATAATAACTTGCAAAAATTTATCGGAGTCTGCCCTACGTTTAACCGTAATACCTAAACTTCTGTAATGTCGCTATTATTAGGTATATAGTTATAAAATGATGACGAAATAACGCAATAAATGTTCGGAAATTTTGAATGATTTATTCAGGAACAGTAGTGCGGCAATGTACTTTGATTACAAATCACATTCCACAAACTCATTATCTTGCACTCCGATCGGTTAAAACCTGAAGCTACGTGATTTTTCAAAAATTTCGTCGTGCTTCAAGGACTAGGGAATAGAGCTTTGGCGTCCTCATCCTTTCTCCTCCAAAAAATAAACTCAGCAGATCTGCACGGATTACTAAAATCGCCCGAGACAGAATTGGGGAGTGAAATATCTGTCCCATTTTCCTTTGTGAACCTATCCGTAATCAACTCAAAGACTAAAGCATCAACGTTATTTTGTCATTGATAACAAGTTGATGGACATTAGGATAGTCATTGGTTCGATATCGTTGTCCATGGGTGCTAATTGTAACTTCGGTTTATCGGTAAATGAAGGCTTATATCTTGCATTCTGACTGCCCCCTTTGTTATGCAAGATGTCGTTAGATCTACCGGCATCATTGTTTGACAGTTTTTCAGTGCTCTGTGGATGTTCAATTGAATGTGAGTGCTCTTGATCGTTGATGTTCTCCGTTTTATATTTACCTTGGGATTGGTGTTGTACCTCACCCGTTACATCGCTGTTTTGAAAAGTTGCATAACCACTGTCACGTTCACATTGCCTTGAAACAGAGAGCGGACCATGAGAACCTGTGCTCGATAGTTCGCTATTGTCTTGCAAAGAATTAGAAACACTTGAGTCAACTAGAACCTTTTTCAGTCGAAGATATTGAAACGAATTTGGAGCAAGAACACACTTTTTGTTTTCAAAATTCGTCGCTTCATGTTCAACAATATCTTTTTTGATGTTGTTAAGTTGATGAGAAACTTTGCTACTTTCTTCATTCATTGCTTTGTATTGATCTTCCGTTTGTATAATTTCTGGACAGCTGTTTAATGGGAGGGGAGGAGCAATCGTCAAATGTAACTTGGCAATTTCATATTCATGGCACAAGCCGGGTTTTAAGGATGCTTTATCCAGAGAACTGGTTGTTGTATCTTCTAAATACCACTCAGGATGTGTTTGAACATATTTATTCATCATTTCAATGGATTTGCGAAGAACATTACCGTATTTGTTGATTTTAGGATCGTGGTAAAGATCGACATCAACATTTTGTACGGCTATTTGTCCATCTGGAAGATACCGTTCAATTCCTTTGAGCCGATAATACAAATCATCAAAACGTTCCATTAGTTTATAGTGGTATAATCCTGCTCGAGCTTCACCGAAGACCTCAGGAATACTTTCCTTGGTGCAATAATCAAAATATCCAAAACAGTACTTTCCGGCATTAATGTTGTGAAAGATGTCGTTTTTAAGTCTTCTTAGAACTGGCGTAAATAGGTCAGTGTTGACATGTCGATTATCTGTTTCGTTGTTCCATTTTTGCACTCCACCTGGCGACCACAAAATAAGGACTTTATCAGCTGAACTTAAACGGTTTTCTAGCCAACCAGCAGGATCTAGTGAAATGTCTTGGTCGCTAAACAACTCGCAGTATACTTCAAAGCCCAAATCAGCCTGGAGAAACTTCACAAAATTAATGATGACATCTTGGTGCATTGTATGATCGTTTGAAAACGCTATGAAAAGTTTTATTTGTTGTGCGAGCTTGCTTTGAAGATTTGTGTATTTGTTCAGTAGATCGTTGTTAGGTTGTAGCTGACCCACATTATTTTGTTCCTGATTTGGTTCTTCATCAACGCTGTTCTTTTTTGGTTTTGTGAGACAGATTTTGGCTCGCTTTGAGAAGAGAAAAACAGCACCGACAGCCAGGAGCAATACGGCAACTACAGCCAATATTATCCACTGGATGTAATATGGTTTCGGTGGTGCTGTTGTTGTAGTGTTTATTAGCGAACTGTTCGTAGATGGATTGCCAGCAGCACTTTCAGTAGTAGGAGTCGTCGTTGTCGCTGGGCACGACACTATGCATCTGTAGATCCGACAATCAAAACAATGTGTTATGCAAAAATCAACCGAATAAAAGATTTTATCGGTAATGTTAAAGCGGCCTTGACCTGCCGATTTTATGCTAAACGTCTCCGCTAGGTTTGAATAAGGGGCCCATTCGTATTTGTACGGTACAACTATTAATGTTTCTGTGTCACCATTAGCGCTAATGTTAAATGAAAAGTCAACAACGTTATTTTCGCACGATAAATTGATGCTGAATTTGTAGACATTGGCAAGACTTGCTTTCTCACAAATTTGACGATTATAGAAAGTTTCTTCGCATTCTTGGGAATAAGCACAGAGTACCAACACCATTGCAACCATAAATGAGCAAATATGAAAGTATCTTCCATTCATAATCAACAATTATTTACTAACGCAATCGAAAGGCAACTATTCCACAAAACAAAAAAGCTAAAATTCAATTTTTTTGCTACTCCCACACAACTGCTCAAATCGAATTCAAGCAAAGGCAAATACTTTTTAACTCCAGATATAAACATAATAACCGGCATGGTGGTTTAGTGACAAGGGTGTCCGCTTCGCATTCGATACACGCTCGTTCAATTACCTGAATAAGTCATAAAAAAGACTAAAAAAGGTATATTCACAGCTTCCTGCATGAAACTCGGCACGAAAAACATAGTGGCGGGGGGTACTTCGGAAAGTTGACTTGTGGTGTCCCTGGATAAAGCACTTGGCGGGATATTTTCATCTTTGTGTGACAAACAGATGGTGGGATCTATCACAGGGATATCTAGAACTTCTAATTCTAGATATTCCTGATCTATCATTCTACTTATCGCTGGTACCGACACCAACTAAAGGCTAGCAATAAAAGCATGATCTCATATTCGAGAGCTACATGTAAAGATTTGGTTCAAACGAAGACGTCGACGACGACTTAACATAGCCTACAGTGGTTGGACTGACTGTAAATTTATGATATGTGCATCGTAGAACTTAACCAAGTGTACTTCATGGTAATGAACTGAGGCACAGTTTGATTGGATGAGTTGTTTTCTTTTGTTGCGGTAAAACTGTCGAGTTTTACAGCAATCTTTTTCTCAAACTAAATAAATACATAAATAAAAACACCAATGAAAACTCTTTGTGGCAGCCAATGCCCACAATTGCCAACATTCGAGCGAGCTTTAGTAAGGGTCCACGTTCTGACCGTCAGGCGAACAAACGGATTTTCTAAAATATTTTAAAAGTTGGCACCGGGCCGTATCGTCATCTCAACGGCCCGGTGACGCATAAATTATCTCCAAGTTTCGCATCATTTGGGGGCACTCTTATTGTAAAGTATTTCAAAGATTTACCGAGAAACAAAGCTGTGGCGGTTGCTTTGTTGTCGTGGCTTCTAAAAGCACTAAATTAATAATGCAACCCAATGCTGACCTTAATGCGTAGAAGTTCAACCAAAATTTTACAGCTTGGTTTAGGTAGCATATTTGATCGAGGCAGACTAGGACACAAAGTTTAGTCGATATCCGCTGGTAGCTCACCTTGGGACGCTAACCATAGGTAGGCCGAACCGAATAACTCAGATTTTAAGTTGACTAGCTTACTTCTATTCTTCGGTTTGTGGTAGTTATCGTTGTCGCAGGGCAAGATATTGTGCATCTACATATCCAACGATCAAGACAATCGATTACGCAGAAAACTCCAAATAAATGATTATATCGGTACCGCTAAAACGACCTTAACCTGCTGTTTTTTTACTATTCCACTTGGTTAAGTTTGAATGGGGGTGTATATTTGTTTTCGTACAGTTGAATTATTCCTAAGTAATTATTAGCGCTAATATAAAATGAAAAGCCAACAACGTTAATTTTGCACGATAAACTGATTTCGAATTTGTAGACATTGGTAACACTTTTCATCTAACAGCATTTATTGAAATTCTCTTTGCATAAATCTTTGCATTCTTGGGAATAAGCACGCAGTAAAAATGCCATTTCATCCATATATGAACAAATAGGTAACATCCTCCGTTCATAATCAAAAATAACGTAATCAAACCGCAAAACATTTGTGCCGTTCGATTTCTAACGCAATCAACCGGCACTTATTCCACAAAACAAAAAATGTTAAAAATCTAGGTTTTACCGATAGGCTTAGTACTCCTGAGTACTGGACACAGAACTTCATCTACATAAAATCTTCATAGTCACTGTGCCAGTCGAAACCCTCCGCATCTTAAGCAGAGTTTAGCAGAAAAAATACCAAAAAAGAAACGTACATCGGCAATGAAGAACTTGCAGGATAGCAGCAGTGGCGCTAGCTCAAGATAATCATTGCCAAGATCTTTCTCGGAGTTTGTTAAGTTTCAACATTAATTGAAAAAAGTAGTGTTAAGTTAATTATAAAAAGCTTTTTAATGTCTTATGGATATGTTGGATTTAGATGAAACTATTGATAAACTATCCAAAGCTGATAGAATGCATTGTTATGGGCATGTTTTGGGGAAGAATAGTCGTCATTGAACTATAGTTGATTTAGTGTTGGGATCTGAGCATTGAACCCTTGTTGTGTTTTTCGTTGTAAGAGCTTGTTTGTGACTTGTGAGTTGTATCGCCTAAAATCTGTAATTGTCGCGAAATTGTTGCGTTGCTAGTTTTAAGTTTGTTTGAACTTAACAAAAGTTATTAATGCATTTCATATCAATCATGAGCCGAGAAAAGCGTTAGACTTTGAAGTGGATAGAAGAAAGTAAGGCGACGGAAAATGACATGGAGAAGATGAGGTGGTAGAACAGATCAAACAGATTGGTTTACAGAAGGAAGTCACCATCAACAGAGAGAAAAGGCGTAATGCTGTTTTCAAAACTGCGAAGGGCATGAGATAATTTCGGCCACTTTTGTCAATAAAGACCAAACCGGATTTAAATAATTGGATATGTCTTTCTCTCTCCCTCTCGTTTTCTTTCTCCCTCTCTACTATTCCGCATGAATTGCTTGGTAACATTTTAAATGAATTTAAAGTTTGTTATAAAAAATGGCGTAGGAGAAGATATCATGATAAGGTGTTTTTTCCTAAGGACACAACAACACAGTCATCCTGATGCTCGAACACAGGACCATTCAATCATTATCTTCATGTAACATCGCTCCAACCGACTCGACCGCGTTGCTGAATAGAGTTCAAGAAATGGAAACAGCTTTGAGAATGCTATACAGAGCGCATGGCCAGATGAGTTCAATCATCGGCGAAACTGGCTGACGACTTGGACAGACAGGATGACATCAATTTAAAGGATGACACTTTTTAAACATACCTTAAACTATAAGTCAGTGATTCTCGACCTTTGTTTTTGTTGCGGCACACTTTTAACAATTTCAAAATTTGGCGGCACACATAGAAAAAGATACGTTTAAAAATTGTTTACTTACCTATAACACACTGCGTAAAATAGTTTATGATAATAATTTTAAATATGCGAAATAAAAAAATATGTACTGCAAAAATAACAGTACGTTTATTAAAGGATTAACTACAAGTTAATCATAAGAATACTTTTAATGCGAAACATATCTAAAATTTGGCGGCTCACTTTCATAATTTCGCGGCACAGTGGTTGAGAATCACTGCTATAAGTGAATTTTCTGAATTGCGATAAACACCTAGAAATTCAAAAATTCGTGACACACTTTTGAAAGTTTCCGGATATCAATGATTTCCGACAAGCGCTTGACAGAAGTTGTTCGCCAGAATAAAGCAGAAGAAAAACGTGGTGATATTCGTAGTGCGGCTACATTGCATTGATAGATCACAGTTTGGTGGTATCAGGACAAATACCCACCGGACAAATACCCACGGGACATATACCCCCGGACAAATACCCACCGGACAATTACCCCCCTTGCAAAATACCCCCTGGACATATACCCACCAGTTTTTTTTGTTTTGGGTTAGGGTTAGGGTTAGGGTTAGGGTTAGGGTTAGGGTTAGGGTTACTATGTAATATGTTTATAAAATATGACTGTGTGTAATTTATTGACAAAATAAAAATATTAAATAAATACACTTTACTTTTCCTCACATTTCATCTTGTGGTGGGTATATGTCCAGGGGGTATTTTGCAAGGGGGGTAATTGTCCGGTGGGTATATGTCCGGTGGGTATTTGTCCGGTGGGTATTTGTCCGGGGGTATTTGTCCTAGAATCCAGTATGGTCTGTTTAGCACGACAAATACGTTTAACACATCACACTGTTTAGTAGACTTCACAATTAATTTGTTGGTTGTGCAGAACTTTACTACAGCTATGAAAAAATTGTTTTTGCCGAAGATTATGAAAAATGAGTCATGAATTTGTCGCCGTTTGAAGAATTTCTAAAGTTTTCTACTCTCAAAAATCTCTTTAAATAAATCGAGTTGAAGCAAATGCTAATACTTTTTAACTCGTGATATAAACATAATAACCGGCACGGTGGTTTATTGACAAAAGCGTCCACTTTGGCGTCGATGGGCCTGTGTTCAATTACCTAGGTATGTCATAACAAACACTCTGAAAACTGTATTCACAGCTTCCCTGCTTGACTTTCAGCACAAAAGAGCCAATGAGGTGAAAAAACCGAAAAGTTTACTTGTGATGTCCTTGAGTAAAACACTCAACGGGATACTTCCATTTTTCTGTGGCAGACATGTGGCGGAGTTTAGCAGTCTACTTAACGCTGGAGACCAGACTAACTAAAGACTAGCGCAAAAAGTATAAACTCATTTTCAAGAGCCAAATAGAAAGATCTGGCTCAAACGAAGAGATCGACAAATACTCAACATAGCCTACAGTAATTGGGCTAGCTGTATATATATATATATATATATATATATATATATGATATGCGCATCGCAAAGCTTAACCAAGTCTACTTCAAGTTCTGGTAACTACCCTAACCAAAAAAACAACATTCTTACAATTTCAAAAGTTCTTATCATTGATTGTATAACTTATAAGTCTTACAACTTGTAAGTAATGAGGATAAAAACTTGTACAAAAGCTGGTATTCTTTTGCAGTCTCTGGCTATTTATAAAGGCCGATCCGTGATTCATTTTCATTTAAGCCCGTAGGTAATTAGTCTTTCGAGGGTTTTTGTGTAATTATTGTGTAATGGAAAAATAATTGGTTTGGAGAAAGAGAAAACACAATTACGTTCATTCGTTTGAGATTTTGAAATACAGCAAAAGTAGCGCGTGCAAGGCCTAACCAGAATCGTAGCCATGATATTGATTTGGGAGTAGAAGAAAATTTATATTTACTTTGCCACAATTTTTAAAAAGATGTAAACTTTTTCCTTAACTTTTAAACTTTAAGTTGTAGTATTTCTACTAATTACAAGAAAATCACGTGACTATTTCCGTTTCGTTCAAAAATCTTTTTTTCTTTTTATCAGGTGGCCTGCCTATTTGCGTTTCGCCGAGCGAATCTTTTCACCTAAATAACACATTTTTAATTGTGTAGATCAAGTTTCGTCTCATTCATTTAGAAAATGTGAACCAAACGTTTAGACAAAATGAAATTGAAATTATGACAAAAAGAGTAAGCGTGATTCTTGTTAGTTGTTGTCATCTTTTTCTGGTAGAATCTTGAATATTCGATTGATGTAACAATGCCGTTGTTACGCAACAATCATAGAATGGTCTGGAATTCTGTTTGGCTATAAATACCGGGACAATATATATACACTGCAGAGTGCAGATAAAGTATTTTATTGACATTGTATAGAATGAAACGTTCAAAAAGTGGTGCTCAAAAGAGAAAAGAAGCATCCACTGCTCGAGATGCTGTAGCGAAATTGCCCAAGATGACAGATTTTTTCAAGATTACTGAGAAGAGTAGACCTGGCACTAGTACCGAGAGGGATGAAGAAAACTATAGTGTACAAGAAAAAGAAGACTATGACGATCAGCATCAAAGTGATTGTGAATTTCCAGAAAATGTAAGTTGTGATTTACCTGCCAATACGCAACCTTCAATATCAAAAATAACTGAATCTCAATTTACTCCTATCCCTGATGACCCATGTAAATGGCCTGAAAGTATTTCTGATGCTCAACAATGTGATATAGTAAAGCGTGGACCACATCAACTAATAATGAATTTTCCATATAATAACACAACTCCAAGGCGACGTTTTTCCTCCAACCATTATAAACGTGTGTTACCTAATGGTGAAAGTGTTTCACGGTCGTGGCTAGTTTATTCTGGGGAATCAGATCAAGTTTTTTGCTTTTGTTGTAAGCTATTTGGAAAAACACTAAGCCCCTTTTGTAGTGGTATAAATACATGGGAGGGTTTTTCGAAAAAACTGAAAGACCATGAAAACGGCATTTCCCACCAAGAATGCTGCAGCCAATGGATGTTGCTAGCTGAAGGGATAAGAAATTCATCCACTATCGACAAACGCGAGATGAATATTTTTTTCAATGAAAGACGTTTTTGGAGAAATGTTTTAGAGAGACTTATCGACATTGCCTTGTTTCTATCGGAAAGGAATCTTGCTTTTAGAGGATCTGAAGAAGTCTTAGGATCTCCTCACAATGGAAATTTTCTGGGTATATTTGAGCTTTTGGCAAGAAGAGATCCGATCCTTAAAGAGCTTCAAGACAGAATCAAGAATAAAAACACTAAAGATCACTATTTGAGTCCTACCATACAAAATGAACTAATTGAATTGCTAGCGACAGAAGTTGAAAAAGAAAATTTACAGCAATCGAAATTGGCAAAATATTTTTCTATAATTTTGGACTGCACTCCAGATATGTCACATCATGAACAAATGTCTGTCATTCTCCGTTATGTACTATGTAATGAAGAAGCTGCTGTTGTTAAAGAAACATTTTTTGGCTACTTGAGAATAAGTGACAGTACTGGGAAAGGCTTGTTGGACGCTTTCTTAGAAAAAGCGACCGAACTGCAACTCGAATTGTCTGATTGTCGAGGTCAGTCACATGATAATGGTGCTAACATGAAAGGAAAACATTCTGGGGTCCAAGCAAGAATGCTAGACATCAATCCCAAAGCTGTTTACGTGCCCTGTGCAAACCATACCCTTAACTTAGTTGTTGTTGACAGTGCTAATTTATCGACGGAAGCATTGACATTTTTTGGAGTACTTACAAGGTTGTATGTGCTGTTTTCTTCCTCTGCTCAGCGTTGGGAAATTTTGAAGAAACATGTGGAGCTATCCATAAAGTCACAATCTAATACTCGTTGGGAAAGCAGAATTAAATGCATCAAACCTCTTCGATACAATTTAAAAGAGGTGTTGCTGGCACTGAAAGACTTGGAAGCCATTTCCATAGAAAGAAAAGATGGAAGAGCTGCCTCAGAAACAAAATCGTTGATAGCTCATTTATCAAAATGGAGTTTTCTTTTGTCGGTGTTTATTTGGTATGATATCCTATTCCAAGTCAATAAAGCAAGCAAGATTCTTCAATCGTATGGAGTCTCCCTTCATACAACGGAAACGGAAATCCAGGCAAGTGAAAAGTTTTTGCAAAACTATCGCACAACGGGTTATGACAGTGCCGCAACATCTGCTGTTGAAATAGCACAGGAATTGGATATTGATCCTTCTTTTCCTCCGTCAAGAAGTGGAAAGAAAAGAAGATTGTTTGATTACCAAGGTGAAGAGGAACAACGAGCTACTCCTGAACTGAAATTTAAAAGCAACTTTTTCTATCCATTAGTAGACCAGGCTATTATGTCAATAAAGGAGCGCTTTAATTTGTTACGTGAGGTTTCTTCCGCCTTTTCGTTTTTGTACACACGAGACAAACTTTTGCTTGTGCAACAAGAAAATGCTCTTCTTACTTGCTGTAAAGAGTTCCAAAAAAAGTTCGGTGACATTGATTCTGATGAAATGAGCGCTGAGCTACAGCGGTTTGTTTTAATTTTACAAAAAAAACGCAATCTCAATACGGCTCAAGACTTTCTGAACTATCTTCTAAAGACTCATTTATTTGAATTGTATCCGAATGTGTACATCGCACATCGAATCTTACTAACTTGCCCTGTGACTGTTGCCAGCGCTGAAAGAAGCTTCAGCAAATTGAAACTGATCAAAACTTTTAATAGAACGTCTATGACAGACAGTAGACTATCTTCATTAACCATGTTGTCAATCGAAAATGACTGCGCCCGATCTCTTGATTATGACAATGTCATAACAGCATTTGCGAACAAAAAGGTTCGCTCCAGACTATTTAAATGATACTGTGTTTTTATAACTTTTTCATGTTTTTCAGTGTCATTGCTTTCGTTTCGCAGTGTCTGCATAAATGTCCTACTGAACTCTGGCATCGGTGCCGAATTTTTTATGACTTGCACCTTCGGTATCGGCATGCTTTATTCTGACATTAGCCTGTTTACTTATGTACAAATTGTGGTGTATTTTCTTAATGCGGCTTTTCAATTTTACACCTCTAAAGTGATATGACCTGTGCGCAGGGGCTCTTGCGCTTACTTTGGGGGGGAGCCCGAAGTTGGAGTGCTACGGGACTGCCTATCTGATCTAGAGTGTCTAGAAACCGAGATTAGTCGATATCCGCTGGGAGCACACCGTGCGACGCTGATCATGGGTAGGCTGAACTCAATAACTAAGACTTACACTTGACTAGCTTACTTCTTTTGTTTTCGGTTCGCTATTAGGTTTGTGCAAGATAATTATTTTGGAAAGCGTGACGTCTTTAATCAAAATGACATTAGTCCAAATCACTAAGCATTTTCAAGCAGCCATGCTGCAAAATTCATGTTTGTGTGTGTGCGTGCGAATCGCACGAATAGCGTAATTTAATCTGACTATGAAAACATGTGTTAAGTTGTGACAAAAGACTGCACAGCGCACATGTTTGAGTGAGTGTGCGAACTAAAAATACGTTTCAATCAAATTGCAATACCAGCTCACCAACAAGTTGGAGGTGGAGTAGTCTTACAAAAATCTGGCTGCAGCTCCACCTGAATTTTAAACAGAGCTTAGCTTCAGTTTCCACAAAAATCATAAATGATTGTTTATATTTGGATTTCTTTCTTAAACTTGTCGACTTTATCAGTGGCAACATTGAAATCGGGTTTAAAGCGGTTGTTCCAGGATTTGGCTGACGCTAGGCTCACAACGTCATCGACTATTTTCATGTAGAAGTAAGAACGTAAGTATTTTTTGCTAAGTTGTTCTATTTGAATAAACTATGTAAATATCCGTAGTGAGTCTTGTTGAGATTTTTCAATCGGACAGCATCAGAAAAACACTACAGTTTTAAAAATATGTAGCGGGTAATAAGAAGATCTATGGAGGAATGTGTGGTCTGTGGGTGTGGGTTTGGTAAAGTTTTTAGTGTAATAATCGTGTTTAATGAATATATCTTAGATCAGGACATAGCAATACATTTAAGTAATATTGGTTAGGAACCGGAATCGTTAAAAAAATCGTTATTGTTTTATTACCAGTTTATATTGTCTATATATATAGTTCATAATCTTTACAGATTCTTTATAAATATTTTTTTAGATATTTAGGCGCTTTAAATTAAAGTTTTAGTAAGACAAACAAAAAGAAATCAAATATAATAAAAATTCCTTTGAATTTATTTTTTTCAATTTTACATTTCATTTAATCTTCATTATGGATAAGTTTCTCAAAAGAAAACGCGATGATGTGAAGAATAATTCTACAACGTCATATAAAAATCCAAAATTTCACTGGTTGTATAGTGATGAATATCTGAAATTTGGATTTCACTGGACTGAGGATACACAGATACCTTCTTCATTATGTTTCGTTTGCGGCCAAACGCTGTTTAATGAAGCAATGGTTCCAAGTAAATTGAAAAGACATCTTACTACAAATCATCCTAGCCTTCAAGCTAATAATGTCAATTATTTTCAACGGTTATTGGAGTCAAATATAAAGCAAAGTCAACTATTTGAAAAAACATTTACCGTGTCTGAAAAAGCTCAATTAGCTTCATTTATCAGAGTTGTAAGTCGGGTCGGGCTTTTCGGGTCGCATTCGGGTTCGGGCCGGGTTCGGCTGAGTTGTTTCATGACTATCATAATTAAAGCTACAAACTTCCTTATGCAAGAAATTGAACACGTCCTATTTTTGTCGAAAAAACTTTTCCAAGCGTCATGATTACTATCCATGAGCAATAGTGGCCTCTATGTCAGTCTAGGCAGAATTTGTTATCTTCATTTGGTTAGTAGTTTTTTAGAAAATAACCAGAACAAATTATGGAAACAAGTGGTAGCTGTGACGTTATTTTGGACCCCAAGGGAATGAAAATGTTTGTAAGTTGGTAGATTGAAGTCTGGCTTTCGTTTGATCAAACAACGGATTTCCTTTGCCAAGAAATCCAAAATAAAACAATCATCTATGATATTTGTGGAAACTGAAGCTGAGCTCTGTTTAAAATTCAGGTGGAGCTGCAGCCAGATTTTTGTAAGACTACTCCACCTCCAACTTGTTGGTGAGCTGGTATTGCAATTTGATTGAAACGTATTTTTAGTTCGCACACTCACTCAAACATGTGCGCTGTGCAGTCTTTTGTCACAACTTAACACATGTTTTCATAGTCAGATTAAATTACGCTATTCGTGCGATTTGCACACACACACACACAAACATGAATTTTGCAGCATGGCTGCTTGAAAATGCTTAGTGATTTGGACTAATGTCATTTTGATTAAAGACGTCACGCTTTCCAAAAAAAATTATCTTGCACAAACCTAATAGCGAACCGAAAACAAAAGAAGTAAGCTAGTCAAGTGTAAGTCTTAGTTATTGAGTTCAGCCTACCCATGATCAGCGTCGCACGGTGTGCTCCCAGCGGATATCGACTAATCTCGGTTTCTAGACACTCTAGATCAGATAGGCTACCAAAGCCAAGCTGTACAATTTTGTAGAACTTTTACGTTCTGTGATCAGATCACCATTGCTTTGCATTCGTAATCTAGTTCTTTTTGTAGCCGATATAACAAAGCAACCGTCACAATTTTCATGTCAAATTTTTGAAAAACTTCACAATAACAACGCGCCCAAAATCATACCAGATCTAGGAGTAAACCTATGCATCATCGGAGCTGTTGAGATGGCGATACCGCCCGGTACCTACTTTATCAAGTTTTGAAGAATCTGTTTGTTCGCCTGAGGGTCAGAACGTGGACTCTTATCAGAGGTCGCTCAAATTTAGCAAAATTATGAGCATAACTTAACTTAACTTATACTTAACTTAAAGTTTAGAAGTTAAGGAAAAAGTTTACATCTTTTTAAAAATTGTGGCAAGCTAAATATAAATCTTCTTGTCACAAACCAATACCATGGCTACGATCCTGGTTAGGCCTTGCACGCGCTACTTTTGCTGTATTTCAAAATCTCAAACGAATGAACGTAATTGTCTTTTCTGTTTCTCCAAACCAATTATTTTTTCATCACACAATAAAACTCTAAAGACTAATTACCTACGGGCTTAAATGAAAATAGATCACGGATCGGCCTCTATAAATAGCCAGAGACTGCAAAAAAAATACCAGCTTTGGTGCAAGTTTTATCCTCATTACTTACAAGTTGTAAGACTTATAAGTTATACAATCAGTTATAAGAACTTTTGGAATTGTAAGAATGTTGTTGTTTGGTTAGGGTAGTTACCAGAACTTGAAGTAGACTTGGTTAAGCTTTGCGATGCGCATATCATATATATATATATATATATATATATATATATACAGCTAGCCCAATTACTGTAGGCTATGTTGAGTATTTGTCGATCTCTTCGTTTGAGCCAGATCTTTCTATTTAGCTCTTGAAAACGAGTTTATATTTTTTGCGCTAGTCTTTAGTTAGTCTGGTCTCCAGCGTTAAGTAGACTGCTAAACTCCGCCACATGTCTGCCACAGAAAAATGGAAGTATCCCGTTGAGTGTTTTACTCAAGGACACCACAAGTAAACTTTTCGGTTTTTTCACCTCATTGGCTCTTTTGTGCTGAAAGTCAAGCAGGGAAGCTGTGAATACAGTTTTCAGAGTGTCTGTTATGACATACCTAGGTAATTGAACACAGGCCCATCGGCGCCAAAGTGGACGCTTTTGTCAATAAACCACCGTGCCGGTTATTATGTTTATATCACGAGTTAAAAAGTATTAGCATTTGCTTCAACTCGATTTATTTAAAGAGATTTTTGAGAGTAGAAAACTTTAGAAATTCTTTAAACGGCGACAAATTCATTACTCATTTTTCATAATCTTCGGCAAAAACAATTTTTTCATAGCTGTAGTAGAGTTCTGCACAACCAACAAATTAATTGTGAAGTCCATTAAACAGTGTGATATGTTAAACGTGTTTGTCGAGTACAACAAACCAAACTGTGATCTATCAATGCAATGTAGCCGCACTACGAATATCACCACGTTTTTCTTCTGTTTTTTTTCTGGCGAACAACTTCTGTCAAGCGCTTGTCGGAAATCATTGATATCCGGAAACTTTCAAAAGTGTGTCACGAATTTTTGAATTTCTAGGTGTTTATCGCAATTCAGAAAATCCACTTATAGCAGTGATTCTCAACCACTGTGCCGCGAAATTATGAAAGTGAGCCGCCAAATTTTAGATATGTTTCGCATTAAAAGTATTCTTATGATTAACTTGTAGTTAATCCTTTAATAAACGTACTGTTGTTTTTGTAGTACAGGTTATCTTAATTTCGCATATTTAAAATTATTATCATAAGCTATTTTACGCAGTGTGTTGTAGGTAAGTAAACAATTTTTAAACGTATCTTTTTCTATGTGTGCCGCCAAATTTTGAAATTGTTAAAAGTGTGCCGCAACAAAAACAAAGGTCGAGAATCACTGACTTATAGTTTAAGGTATGTTTAAAAAGTG
This sequence comes from Trididemnum clinides, assembly GCA_963675345.1. Classification (NCBI taxonomy): domain Eukaryota; kingdom Metazoa; phylum Chordata; class Ascidiacea; order Aplousobranchia; family Didemnidae; genus Trididemnum; species Trididemnum clinides. The sequence goes on from OY776301.1 coordinate 23,526,761, forward strand.
TCATCCTTTAAATTGATGTCATCCTGTCTGTCCAAGTCGTCAGCCAGTTTCGCCGATGATTGAACTCATCTGGCCATGCGCTCTGTATAACATTCTCAAAGCTGTTTCCATTTCTTGAACTCTATTCAGCAACGCGGTCGAGTCGGTTAGAGCGATGTTACATGACGATAATGATCGAATGGTCCTGTGTTCGAGCATCAGGATGACTGTGTTGTTGTGTTCTTGGGGAAAAAACACCTGATGATGATTTCTTCTCCTACGCCATTTTTTATAACAAACTTTAGATTCATTTAAAATGTTACCAAGCAATTCATGCCAAATAGTCGAGAGGGAGAAAGAAAATGAGAAGGAGAGAGAAAGACATATCCAATTATTTAAATCCGGTTTGGTCTTTATTGACAAAAGTGGCCGAAATTATCTCATGCCCTTCGCAGTTTTGAAAACAGCATTACGCCTTTTCTCTCTGTTGATGGTGACTTCCTTCTGTAAACCAATCTGTTTGATCTGTTCTACCACCTCATCTTCTCCATGTCATTTTCCGTCGCTCTACCCTCTTCTAACCACTTCAAAGTCTAACGCTTTTCTCGGTTCATGATTGATTTGAAATGCATTAATAGCTTTTCTTAAGTTCAAACAAACCTAAAACTTTACTTACTCTCAGTATCACCTAAAAGTAAAAGAATATTTAAGCAACTCGCATATAAATCAAGCTTTTCTGATCAAGCTTGACCAACAAAGCCAATTGAACTAAAACAATGTTACAGGTGAATACACAGTCGAGAAAGCTAGAAACGCAGCAATTTCGCGGCAATTACAGATTTTAGGCGATACAACTCACAAGTCACAAACAAATTGTTATAACGAAAAACACAACAAGGGTTCAATGCTCAAACCCTAACACTAAATCAAATATGGTTTAATGACGACTATTGTTCCCAAAACATGCCCATAACAATGCATTCTTATCAGCTTTGGATAGTTTATCAATAGTTTCATCTAAATCCAATATATCCATAAGTTATTAGAAAGCTATTTTTGATTAACTTAACACTACTTTTTTCAATTGATGTTGAAACTTAACAAACTCCGAGAAAGGTCTCGACAGTGATTATCTTGAGCTAGCGCCACTGCTGCTATCCTGCAAGTTCTTCATTGCCGATGTACGTTTCTTTTTTGGTATTTTTTCTGCTAAACTCTGCTTAAGATGCGGAGGGTTTCGACTGGCACAGTGACTATGAAGATTTTATGTAGATGTAGCTCGATGTTCAAAGTACTCAGGAGTACTAAGCCTATCGGTAAAACCTAGATTTTTAACATTTTTTGTTTTGTGGAATAAGTGCCGGTTGATTGCGTTAGAAATCAAACAGCACAAATGTTTTGCAGTTTGATTGCGTTATTTTTGATTATGAACGGAGGATGTTACCTATTTGTTCATATATGGATGAAATGGCATTTTTACTGCGTGCTTATTCCCAAGAATGCAAAGATTTATGCAAAGAGAATTTCAATAAATGTTGTGAAATGGAAAATGTTACCAATGTTTACAAATTCGAAATCAGTTTATCGTGCGAAAATAACGTTGTTGGCTTTTCATTTTATATTAGCGCTAATAACTACCCAGAAATAATTCAACTGTACAAAAACAAATATACACCCCCGTTCAAACTTAACCAAGTAGAATAGTAAAAAAACAGCAGGTTAAGGCCGTTTTAGCGGTACCGATATAATCATTTATTTGGAGTTTTCTGCATAAACGATTGTCCTGATTGTCGGATCTATAGGTGCACAATATCTTGCCCTGCGACAACGATAACTACCACAAACTGAAGAATAGAAGTAAGCTAGTCAACTTAAAATCCGAGTTATTCGGTTCGGCCTACCTATAGTTTGCGTCTCAAGGTGAGCTACCAGCGGATATCGACTAAACTTTGTGTCCTAGTCTGCCTCGATCAAATATGCTACCCAAACCAAGCTGTTAAATTTTGATAGAACTTCTACGCATTAAGATCAGCATTGCGTTGCATTATTAATTTAGTGCTTTTTGAAGCCACGATAACAAAGCAATCGCCACAGCTCTGTTTTTCGGTAAATCTTTGAAATACTTTACAATAAGAGCGCCCCCAAATCATGCGAAACTTGGAGGTTATCTATGCCTCACCCGGGCCGTTGAGATGACGATACGGCCCGGTGCCAACTTTTAAAGTATTTTAGCGAATTCATTTGTTCGTCTGACGGTCAGAACGTGGACCCTTACTAAAGCTCGCTCAAATGTTGGCATGTGTGGTCATTGGCTGCCACAAAGAGTTTTCATTCGCGTTTATATTTATGTATTTATTTAGTTTGAGAAAAAGATTGCTGTAAAACTACAACCACAACAAATGAAATCAACTCATCCAATCAAACTGTCCCTCAGTTCATTACCATGAAGTACACTTGGTTAAGTTTTACGATACACATATCATAAATTTACAGTCAGTCCAACTATTGTAGACTATGTTAAGTCGTCGTCGACGTCTTCGTTTGAACCAGATCTTTACATGTAGCTCTCGAATATGAAGTCATGCTTTTATTGCTAGCCTTTAGTTGGTGTCAGTCCCATCGATAAGTGGACTAATAGATCCCACCATCTGTCTGTCACACAAAGATGAAAATATCCCGTCAAGTGCTTTATCCAAGGACACCACAAGTCAACTTTTCGGCTTTTCTCTCCTCACTATGTCTTTCGTGCCGAGTTTCATGCAGAGAAGCTGTGAATATAGCCTTTTAAGTCTTTTGTATGACTTATCAAGGTAATTGAACGAACGTGTATCAAATGAAAGCGGACACCCTTGTCACTAAACCACCATGCCGGTTATTATGTTTATATCTGGAGTTAAAAAGTATTTGCCTTTGCTTGAATTCAATTTGAGCAGTTGTGTAGGAGTAGCAACAAAATTGAATTTTAACATATTTGTTTTGTGGAATAGTTGCCTTTCGATTGCGTTAGTAAATAATTGTTGATTATGAATGGAAGATACTTTCATATTTGCTCATTTATGGTTGCAATGGCGTTGGTACTCTGTGCTTATTCCCAAGAATGCGAAGAAACTTTCTATAATCGTCAAATTTGTGAGAAAACAAGTCTTTCCGATGTCTACAAATTCAGCATCAATTTATCGTGCGAAAATAACGTTGTTGACTTTTTATTTAACATTAGCGATGATGTTCACACAGAAATGGTAATAATTGTACCGTACAAAAATCAATATGCCGCTGATGATAACCTAGCGAAGACGTTTAATGTAAACACGGCAGGTCAAGGCCGCTTTAACATTACCGATAAAATCTTTTATTCGGTTGATTTTTGCATAACACATTGTCTTAATGGTCGGATCTACAGATGCATAGTGTCGTGCCCAGCGACAACGACGACTCCTACTACTGAAATGCTGGCAATCCATCTACGAACAGTTCGCTAATAAATACTACAACAACAGCACCACCGAAACCATATTACATCCAGTGGATAATATTAGCTCTAGTTGCCGTATTGCTCCTGGCTGTTGGTGCTGTTTTTCTCTTTTCAAAGCGAGCCAAAATCTGTCCCACAAAACCAAAAAAGAACAGCGTTGATGAAGAACCAAATCAGGAACAAAATAATGTGGGTCAGCTACAACCTAACAACGATCTACTGAACAAATACACAAATCTTCAAATCAAGCTCGCACAGCAAATAAAACTTTTCATAGCGTTTTCAAACGATCATACAATGCACCAAAATGTCATCATTAATTTTGTGAAGTTTCTCGAGGCTGATCTGGGCTTTGAAGTATACTGCGAGTTGTTTAGCGACCAAGACATTTCACTAGATCCTGCTGGTTGGCTAGAAAACCGTTTAAGTTCAGCTGATAAAGTCCTTATTTTGTGGTCGCCCGATGGAGCGCAAAAATGGAACAACCAAACAGATAATCGACATGTCAACACTGACCTATTTACGCCAGTTCTAAGAAGACTTAAAAACGACATTTTTCACAACATTAATGCCGGTAAATACTGTTTTGGATATTTTGATTATTGCACCAAGGAAAGTATGCCTGAGGTCTTCGATGAAGCTCGAGCAGGATTATACCACTATAAACTAATGGAACGTTTTGATGATTTGTATTATCGGCTCAAAGGAATTGAACGGTATCTTCCAGATGGACAAATAGTCGTACAAAATGTTGAAATCAATCTTTACCACGATCCTAAAATCAACAAATACGGTAATGCTCTTCGCAAATCCATTGAATTGATGAATAAATATGTTCAAACACATCCTGAGTGGTATTTAGAAGATACAGCAACCAGTTCTCTGGATAAAGCATCCTTAAAACCTGGCTTGTGCCATGAATATGAAATTGCCAAGTTACATTTGACGATTGCTCCTCCGCTCCCATTAAACAGCTGTCTAGAAATTATACAAACGGAAGGTCAATACAAAGCAATGAATGAAGAAAGCAGCAAAGTTTCTCATCAACTTAGCAACTTAACAACTTACAAAGGTAAATTTAAAAAGGAGAATATCGACCATCAAGAGCACTTACATTCAATTGAACATCTACAGAGCACTGAAAAAATGTCAAACAATGATGATATAGATCTAACATAATTAACCGATCGGAGTGCAAGATTTTGTGGACTGTGATTTGTAATCAAAGTACATTGCCGCACTACTTTTCCTGAATAAATCATTCAAAATTTCCGAACATTTATTGCGTTATTTCGTCATCAGTTCATAACTATATACGTAATAATAGCGACATTACAAAAATTTAGGTATTACAGTTAAACGTAGGACAGACTGAGCGATAAATTTTTGCAAGTTGTTATTTAGTTATGCTGTAAAAATAAGATGTCCGAAAGGAGGAGTCCGTCAGTTTAAGTTTGAATGGGTATGTATATTTGTTTTCGTACAGTTGATTTATTGCATTTCCTGGGTAGTTATTAGCGCCAATATAAAATGAAAAGCCAACAACGCTATTTTCGCACGATAAACTGATTTCGAATTTGTAAACATTGGTGATATTTTCCATCTCACAGCATTCACGTTTATTGAAATTCTCTTTGCATAAATCTTTGCATTCTTGGGAATAAGCACGCAGTAAAAATGCCATTGCACCCATATATGAGCAAATAGGTAACATCCTCTATTGAAAATTAATAATAACGCAATCAAACTGCAAAACATTTGTGCCGTTCGATTTCTAACGCAATCAACCGGCACTTATTCCACAAAACAAAAAATGTTAAAAATCTAGGTTTTACCGATAGGCTTAGTACTCCTGAGTACTTTGAACATCGAGCTACATCTACATAAAATCTTCATAGTCACTGTGCCAGTCGAAACCCTCCGCATCTTAAGCAGAGTTTAGCAGAAAAAATACCAAAAAAGAAACGTACATCGGCAATGAAGAACTTGCAGGATAGCAGCAGTGGCGCTAGCTCAAGATAATCACTGTCGAGACCTTTCTCGGAGTTTGTTAAGTTTCAACATCAATTGAAAAAAGTAGTGTTAAGTTAATCAAAAATAGCTTTCTAATAACTTATGGATATATTGGATTTAGATGAAACTATTGATAAACTATCCAAAGCTGATAGAATGCATTGTTATGGGCATGTTTTGGGAACAATAGTCGTCATTGAACCATATTTGATTTAGTGTTAGGGTTTGAGCATTGAACCCTTGTTGTGTTTTTCGTTATAACAATTTGTTTGTGACTTGTAAGTTGTATCGCCTAAAATCTGTAATTGCCGCGAAATTGCTGCGTTTCTAGCTTTCTCGACTGTGTATTCACCTGTAACATTGTTTTAGTTCAATTGGCTTTGTTGGTCAAGCTTGATCAGAAAAGCTTGATTTATATGCGAGTTGCTTAAATATTCTTTTACTTTTAGGTGATACTGAGAGTAAGTAAAGTTTTAAGTTTGTTTGAACTTAAGAAAAGCTATTAATGCATTTCAAATCAATCATGAGCCGAGAAAAGCGTTTTTCCCAAGGACACAACAACACAGTCATCCTGATGCTTGAACGCAGGACCGTTCAATCATTATCGTCATGAAACATCGCTCCAACCCACTCAAACGCGTTGCTGAATAGAGTTCAAGAAATGAAAGAAGCTTCGAGAATGCTATACAGAGCGCATGGCCAGATGAGTTCAATCATCGGCGAAACTGGCTGACGACTTGGACAGGATGACACTTTTTAAAAATATCTTAAAACCAGCGGTTCCCAAACTGAGCGCCGCGGCGTCCTGGTGCGCCGTGAGACATTGCCAGGGGCGCCGCGAAAGTTGTTGCATTTGTCGCTGTCAAGTCCGCTTTGAACCTCGAAATTTTGTAATGGAAAAAATACAATCTGGAAGAGTTGCTCGTAAACAGATTACGTAGTTCACGTTACAATGCAATATAGTGTGAAACAATTGCCCATTCAATTTCATTAACCTGAGTGAAGTAAAAATTCGCCGAACATTTTTGTCCACTTTTGAGAAGATAATTAAGAAACATAGCGCTTTTCTGTGTATTCGATTTGATTATGGAAAATTGTAATTATATTCTATTCTCAATTCTTGCCTGGATGTTGGTGTTAAAAGCTTTCCATTTAAAATTAATTAAGCTTTCCATTTTAATTAAAATTCCATTTTATTATTATTATGTATTAAAAGCTTTCCATTTTAATTAAAATTGATTTAGCTTTCCATTTTAATTAAAATTTCATTTTAATATTATTATTATGTATTAAAAGCTTTCGCTGTATGAAAAGCACTTTCCATTTTAACACAGTTTTCTTTTCCACTAAGGATTTGTCGAATCAGCTCTCATGCTGCTAAGATTCCGAAATAAAGATGGTTCGTTCAATTTACTTTATAATGTTTATGGATTTCTAAATTCACCTTGGAACTACCTGGATGAGAAAAAAACTGTCTGGCTCCAGCTTGCGTAGAATTATCTGTTTGCTTTCTCTGTCCGTGTCGCCTGCCTGGACAGGGCTATTTCCTTGACAAAAGGGCAGAGTAGGACAGCAACAGCCTAACTGCTGTTTGGTGACCTCCGCTGCAATGTACTGTTAGCAGGTCATGAACCGTATTGTAAGAGAAGGCGATATATTCGCTACTTTCTTTACAAAAAATTACAGTGCGTGGTTAGCAGTAGCTTGTTAGCGGCTTAATAATTACAGTGCGAAAGTTGTAAACAACCTATTACAATTTTACAGCTTGTTAATATTTTTTATAGCAACCATACGATTGTGGAAAATAACACTTTCCGTAGTGACAAGCATCCGCAATGTGTTATTTTTTGCAAAGTTTTAGCTGCGAAATGTATGCTACCTAGTAAACTAAAATGCCACTTAACAACAAATCACAACAAAAGCACGCGAATTTTTCGCTCGATAAGTTATCAGAAATGAATGAGCAGTCGGTCTTATTTTCATTCAGGAAGAACTCGTGCTTCCTGCTGCTCTTGACTTAGTCTCGACAATGATTGGAGAATCTGTAGCTCAAAAACTAAAAGTTGTTCTACTCTCAAACAATATCATTTGTAGGAAGATCGATAAAATTTCGGATATTGGTGATCAGCTGGTAGCAAAAATGCGTGCAAATGAGTTCAGCTTACCATTAGATGAGGCAACAACCAGTACCAGTGATAAAGATGCTTATTTGACTTGTTACGTACGCTTTATTGATAACGACGACAACATCGTTGAAGATTTGCTCTTTTGTAAGCTCATTTTATCAAATTGCAAAGCACATGAATTGTTTGCAATACTGAACAATTCTTTTCTGGAAAATAACTTCGAGTGGAAATACTGCGTTGGTTTATGCACTGATGGAGCTCGAGCTATGTCTGGTCGTTTTGGCGAGCTGCAAACGTTAGTGCAGGGCATTGCCGTCAACGCAAAATGGACCCACTGCTTAATACACCGTGAGGCGCTGGCTTCGCAGCAGCTCCGTGATCACCTTAGTGGAGTGCTTGAAGTTGTTGCCAAAACTGTGAACTTCATTAAAGCACGGCCGCTTAAAGCTCGGTTCTTCCAACGTCTTTGCGATGAATTAGGAGCAGACCACAACAATTCATTGCAGTGCAAGGTGGCTTTCCAAAGGCAAAGTTCTCTTACGTGTGTACAAATTGAGAAACAAAATCTTCATATTTTTAAAAGAAGAAAACCATGCACTTGCTACTATCTTTGAGCATGAAGTTTTCCTGACTCAGTTGGGGTATCTCTGTGATATTTTTGCAAAATTTAATCAATTAAACGTCTCACTTCAAGGAAAATACATTCATCTTCTGCAATTCTATAACAAAATTACAGCCTTTAAAAGAAAACTGCAGTTGCGGAAAACTGATCTGTTGATAAATAACAAGCAATGTGATAGTTTTCCACTTTTAAGACCCCACTTAAACTCGCAATCTCTCCCTGCAAAATATCGATAAATGTCATATGAAGACTGTGATGTGTTTGGATTTGGATGCTCTAATCTCGCATTTTGAGAAATAGTTTTGTGAAGACATGGAGAAGTACAATTGGATAAGAAATTCTTTTCTTGATAATACAAATGCCCCTCAGGGGTTTACATCTCTGGAAGCTGAAAAATTTATCAACTTACTTCTGTTCTCACTTTGAAAAGCATATACAACCCTAATTCACTCATTTCATTTTGGGTTAAGGCTCGAGCTGAATTTCCACTTGTAGGCTGTAAAGCTCTCCGTGTTCTTCTGCCGTTTGCAACGTCATACTTGTGTGAAGCCGGTTTTTCTGCGGTAGCAGTAATCAAGTTGAAGTAGCACAATAAGATTAACATCAAACGCGAGATGCGTGTTGCAATATCAAGCATTGCTCCGCACTTTTATAAAATGTGCAGAGCAACAAGCCCCCTGCTCACATTAAATATTTTTAAGTGTTTTGCATTTTGAACAATAAACATGATTTAAATACAATTTTTTGGTAAAACTTGAAATTTACAAATTTTGACTTCATTACGGCGCTGCGAATATTGATAAGTTTTAAAAGGGCGCCGTCAACAAAAAAAGTTTGGGAACCTCTGTCTTAAACTATAAGTCAGTGATTCTCGACCTTTTTTTTGTTGCGGCACACTTCTAACGATTTCGAAATTTGGCGGCACACATAGAAAAAGATACGTTTAAAAATTATTTACTTACCTATAACACACTGCGTAAAATAGCATATGATAATAATTTTAAATATGCGAAATAAAAAAATATGTACTACAAAAATAACAGTACGTTTATTAAAGGATTAACTACAAGTTAATAATAAGAATACTTTTAATGCAAAACATATTTAAAATTTGGCGGCCCCCTTTCATTGTCGCCGTTTGAAGAATTTCTAAAGTTTTCTGCTCTCAAAAATCTCTTTAAATAAATCGAGTTCAAGCAAATGCTAATACTTTTTAACTCGTGATATAAACAATAATCGGCACGGTGGGTTAGAGACAAAAGCGTCCGCTTTGCAGCCGGTAGACCTGTGTTCAATTACCTAGGTATGTCATAACAAACACTCTAAAAACTGTATTCACAGCTTCCCTGCTTGACTTTCAGCACAAAAGAGCCAGTGAGATGAAAAAGCCGAAAAGTTTACTTGTGATGTCCTTGAGTAAAACACTCAACGGGATACTTCCATTTTTCTGTGGCAGACATGTGGCGGAGTTTAGCAGTCTACTTAACGCTGGAGACCAGACTAACTAAAGACTAGCGCAAAAAATATAAACTCGTTTTCAAGAGCTAAATAGAAAGATCTGGCTCAAACGAAGAGGTCGACAAATACTCAACATAGCTTACAGTAATTGAGCTAGCTGTATATATATGATATACGCATCGCAAAGCTTAACCAAGTCTACTTCAAGTTCTGGTAACTACCCTAACCAAACAACAACATTCTTACAATTCCAAAAGTTCTTATAACTGATTGTATAACTTATAACTTGTAAGTTCTATGACTTATAAGAAATGGGGATAAAACTTGCACAAAAGCTGGTATTTTTTTTGCAGTCTCTGGCTATTTATAAAGGCCGATCCGTGATCGATGTTGATTTACGCCCGAAAGTAATTCGTCTTTGGAATGTTGTTGTGTTAAGGGAAAAATAAGTGGTTTCAAAAAACAGATAAAACAATTACGTTCATTCGTTTGAGATTTTGAAATACGGCAAAAGTAGCGCGTGCAAGGCCTAACCAGGATCGTAGCCATGATATTGATTTGGGAGAAGAAGATTTATATTTAGCTTGCCACAATTTTTAAAAAGATGTAAACTTTTTCCTTCACTTCTAAACTTTAAGTTGTAGTATCTCTACTGATTACAGGAAAATCACGTGACTATTTCCGTTTCGTTTAAAAATCTTTTTTTTTTTTATATCAGGTGGCCTGCCTATTTGCGTTTCGCCGAGCGAATCTTTTCACCTAAATAACACTTTTTTATTTGTGTAAATCAAGTTTCGTCTCATTCATTTAGAAAATGTGAACCAAACAGTTTAGACAAAATGAAATTGAAATTATGACAAAAAGAGTAAGCGTGATTTTTGTTAGTTTTTGGCGTCACATTCTACGCGTTGTAGGGGGATTTTTTATTTACATCTGTTTGGTCTATATCTATCTGAGTTTATACAAATATGGACCTTAGGAAAAAGGGTGAGAAAATAAACCCGAAATCTTCCACTGATGCAGAAGAGTGTTCTTGTCGCTAAATCAGATAAATTGTTTATGTTTGATCTTCGCACATCGTGAAAGGATGTGCTTACAAAACGAACAACTAGAAAAAAAAAAGTTGTGAATAATCGTGACAATCAGTGAGTATGAAAGAACGTTTTTTAAGGACGGTAATTTAATTTAAATGAGATTTTCACGACTTCCATGCGCAGAAATTGTGGTGGATATTTTTCAACTTTTGAACTTTCGCAATAAATATCAATGATAATCGGATATGAAAACGATCAATCAGTGCCAAATGACCTGTTAGCTAACTAGCTTACAGTTAAAGGCCTCAAAAGCAACTGGTTTGATAATATTAATTTCAGAAATATCACTGGTATCATGTTTTATACTGTCTCGCAATTTGGTTTACCCTTCACGCAAGGGCATGACCAAAAATGCGTGTCAAAAGTGATAACTTTTGGCATCTGTCCTACGTTTTAGTGACTACAGCATTTAACAGCTTGTTTTCTTTCAAGATACGAGTTTTGGGAGCTCTGTCGATACTCGTTCGAATTACCGATGAACACACAGAGACGCTCTGTCTCCTACCACTAGACGGCGAGGCAGGATAGCTGTATTTACTAGTGATAACTTTGTTACTATTACGTAAATTAAATCTACAATGGCCAAAACCTGTTTACACAACAGATCATTCGCTTAAAAGTCAATAACAGTCATTTACTTGAACAAATGTTTTGCTCAAATTCAAAAAAATCTACTTTAAAAAGTTGATCTCCACAAAGGAATTAAAGTATTGCAGTAAATTTTAAGCGTTTTTTTAAGCCTTGTCTCAATCCGGTTTCTTTATTGCTGGTTGGTCTTCAGCAGTAATTGAAAGGTGGATATGAGCCAGCTGAACAAAAGGTTGCAGATCACTGTTGCATACCGCAATTTGTAGCGTAGCTGGTGCTCAAACAAACACTCTACTAGCCAGTACTTTGATATGGTTGAGTACTCAGTAAATTGTAGCACAGCTGTGCTGGCTTTTAAAAGTAGGTATTCTTCATTTTGAGCAAAACATTTGTTCAAGTAAATGACTTTTACAAGTTATTACTAGTAAATACAGCTTATCCTGCCTCGCCGTCTAGTGGTAGGAGACAGAGCGTCTCTGTGTGTTCATCGGTAATTCGAACGAGTATCGACAGAGCTCCCAAAACTCGTATCTTGAAAGAAAACAAGCTGTTAAATGCTGTAGTCACTAAAACGTAGGACAGATGCCAAAAGTTATCACTTTTGACACGCATGTTTGGTCATGCCCTTGCGTGAAGGGTAAACAAATTGCGAGACAGTATAAAACATGATACCAGTGATATTTCTGAAATTAATATTATCAAACCAGTTGCTTTTGAGGCCTTTAACTGTAAGCTAGTTAGCTAACAGGTCATTTGGCACTGATTGATCGTTTTCATATCCGATTATCATTGATATTTATTGCGAAAGTTCAAAAGTTGAAAAATATCCACCACAATTTCTGCGCATGGAAGTCGTGAAAATCTCATTTAAATTAAATTACCGTCCTTAAAAAACGTTCTTCCATACTTACTGACCGTCTCGATTATTTCCAGCTTTTTCTTTTTCTAGTTGTTCGTTTTGTAAGCACATCCTTTCACGATGTGCGAAGATCAAACATAAACAATTTATCTGATTTAGCGACAAGAACACACTTCTGCATCAGTGGAAGATTTCGGGTTTATTTTCTCACCCTTTTTCCTAAGGTCCATATTTGTATAAACTCAGATAGATATACTGTAGACCAAACAGATGTAAATAAAAAATCCCCCTACAACGCGTAGAATGTGACGCCAAAAACTAACAAAAATCACGCTTACTCTTTTTGTCATAATTTCAATTTCACTTTGTCTAAACCAGGGGTGCCCAAAGTTTTTGCATGGCGGGCCGTACTGCACTTTTCATGAGCTTTCGCGGGCCACACAATTACTCGTAAAATGTCTGGAATATTTTTATTCTGAAACTTACACATTAAGCTTTGTATTGTCTTACAAAATCAAAGAATTTTGAAGCCGGTGCTACCCCGAATAAATTAAAATTCGTTTTGTTACCACACTAAAAATTGAAGTCCGCGTTATTTACACACCAACAATCCAACATTTGAGGAAGTACAGTACAGGATTTTATTACACAACAAAAGTTAAATTATTTATTACACACCAGCACATTATTAATGTGAAGTATGCAGCTGTGACTTTTCGCCAATACGTTTTTTGTATCTTGGCGTATATTTTGTAGTGGAAATTTGGAGGACTGCTTGAAGATGTTCATCCGTAAGTGCAGTCCTCCATTTCGATTTATTGAAGTTCAAGGTTGAAAATGTCTTTTCACAAAGGTAAGCACTTCCAAAAAGAGAAGCCATTTTGGAGGCATGCGTGAGCAAAGCTGGATAAGTTGATGCTGGGACTGACGAATAAAACTTGTCCAAAGTAAGATCTTGGAAAGATGATTTCAAATCAGAACTTTCTTGCAGTTCGATTAGCTCCAGTTGCATGTTAGTAGGTGCACTTTCTGGATTGCAATGAAAAGGATTGGAAAACAACCTAAACTCTGCCTCGTGTGACTGGAAGTCGCAAAATCGTCGCTGAAATTCTTGTTTCACATTCTCAATTAAGTTGGTATATTTCTCAGAACGAAGTAACTTCATTGCCTCATTACCGTTACGATTTTCTTCAGTTGGCTTTTTGCATGCCATGAAGTGAGCGAGATCTCCTTCTTTTAGTTGTTTTTGCAATAATTCCAGTTTTCTATGAAACGCTTTCACGTGGTCATAGAGACTTGAAACAAATTTGCCAACTCCTTGAAGATGTAAATTCTAATTATTCAGATGGCTCATAATATCAGTTAAAAAGGATAAATCACATAGCCATTGATAGCATTTCAGTTCAGGTACATCTTGCTTTTTGGCATTCATGAACTCAGCAATTTCATTTCGAAGTAAAAAGAATCGCATTAGTGTTGCTCCTTTACTTAACCATCGGACTGCAGCAAAATACACAACGTCTTCATGTTCTGCGTTACACTCTTCGAGAAAGGTCTTAACTGGCGATGGTTCAATCCTGTTTTTTAATAAAATTCACACATTTTACCACGATTTTCATAACATCATTCATGTTGAGAACACGTGCAACCAGTGCTTCCTGGTGAATAATACAATGGTAGTGTATCAAATCTGATCCTGAATTATCCATTGCTTTTTTTCTCAGCAGAGTAACAAAACCGGATTCTTTTCCTGTCATGGAAGGAGCGCCATCCGTTGTTACACCGACTAACTGAGACCACTGCAAGTTACTTTTGTCGATAGCATCAGACACTGCATTGCATAGATCCGAACCTCGCGTGCGATCTTTCAAACTTACCATAGCGAAAAGTTCTTCAGAAATTTGAAAGTCTTCTGTTACTCCCCGGATAAAAACAAGAAGTTGAGCAGTAGAGCCAATATCTGTGGACTCATCTAAAGCCAATGACACAGATACATATTTTTCTATATCACTGTTAAGTTGTTCTTTAATGTCAGTGCCAATTTCTTCCACTCTACGCGTTATGGTCATTCGTGATAAACTTACATTTTGGAAAGCAGGTTGTTTATTAGGGCACACTATTTCTGCCACTTTTAGCATACAGTCCTTTTACGAATTCTCCTTCTACGAATGGTTTTCCTCGTTTTGCAATTTCATAAGCTACTACGTAGCTAGCATGAGTAGACGCCTGTGCTTCTTGATTTGACTTTTTGAACATGAACTGTTGTGCAGCCATTTCCTTTTTCAATTTTTCTATTTTTTGCGTTCTCTTTTCTCCTATAAGTAGTTGGTAAGCTTCGTGATTTTTTTCAAAATGCCTCCTCAAGTTGTAATCCTTCATCACAGATATGCTCTTCTTACAGACCAAACATAAAGCTTTTTCTGCATGAGCAACAAAAAAATACTTGTTTGTCCATTGTTCCTGAAATGTACGCCCCTCATCTTCAACCCGTCTTTTCTTAGTGGCACTCATTTCTGATTTCTTAATAATAAAATAAAATTCTTATAATAAAACACTGCGGCAGTTTATAAAGCTCAACATTCTTGAATACCAACTATTCGTTGATAAAAGCAAAATAAACGATGAAAGGGAAAAAGTTACTAGCCAGCTCATCTCGTAATTAACGAAGCGTAAATTTATTGCTGTTTGATGATTGTTTATTGCTCTTTGATGATTTCTGATTGAATGCGAAGCAAACGATGAAACGGTAAACGTTGCTACTTAGCTTATCTCGTAGCTAACAAAGCGTGAATTTTTGCTTTCTGATGATGAAAGCAAAATGAATTGTGCAGTGTGATAAAATGGAAAACGTTAGTACATAGGCCTATTACACAACTTACCTCGTAGCGTTGAAAAAGCTTGCGCCAACAGATTTTTAGAATCAATTTGGTGACAAAAAATTGCATGCATTAATTGAAAGAACTTTAAATTACAAGGTCAGTCGCGGGCCGCAAGCACTCGTTGCGCGGGCCGCACTTTGGGCAGCCCTGGTCTAAACTGTTTGGTTCACATTTTCTAAATGAATGAGACGAAACTTAATTTACACAAATAAAAAGTGTTATTTAGGTGAAAAGATTCGCTCGGCGAAACGCAAATAGGCAGGCCACCTGATATAAAAAAAAAGATTTTTAAACGAAACGGAAATAGTCACGTGATTTTCTGTAATCAGTAGAGATACTACAACTTAAAGTTTAGAAGTGAAGGAAAAAGTTTACATCTTTTTAAAAATTGTGGCAAGCTAAATATAATCTTCTTCTCTCAAATCAATATCATGGCTACGATCCTGGTTAGGCCTTGCACGCACTAATTTTGTCGTATTTCAAAATCTCAAACGAATGAACGTAATTGTTTTATCTGTTTTTTGAAACCACTTATTTTTCCCTTAACACAACAACATTCCAAAGACGAATTACTTTCGGGCGTAAATCAACATCGATCACGGATCGGCCTTTATAAATAGCCAGAGACTGCAAAAAAAATACGAGCTTTTGTGCAAGTTTTATCCCCATTTCTTTTAAGTAGGGCCATGTTTTATTTGACCTAAAAAAATATATTTTTGACTTCATTTTAGCAAAATTTTGACTTTATTTTGACCTAACCTCTTTCGCCTATTATTTATTTTTTGTTGCACTTTTTTGATTAAAAATGTTTTATAATCCGCAATTTACATAAGTTTTTAAAGAAGAAGGTAGCCTACTTTTAAACATTTTCTCAATCACTCAGTCTTGAAGCTAATGCAACAAAGCGACGCATGACGTCAAAACCTAGGATAACGAACCATTGTGTGTACCGGTATCAATTAGTGTGTAATACAAAAAATGCGTTGTTATCGCAACTGTACTGTACATTAACAGTCTGTCTATGATGTTTCTAACGAAAGCCACACAGTATAATTACCAGAACTTTTTATTGTATTACATCATCATAAATTTTTTTTCGTTCTTAACATCAAAATTTCTGTCTTTTCTCAGTAATTTACTGAGCATAGAAAACGACCTCTCAACAGCAGCAGAGGTTGACTAGGCTTTTTGCAATAGTGCGTAGCTTGTTGGGTCAATTGTCAAGTTGGTACAGTTTATTATTGTTTCTAATCAGAGTTGGATAGTCGTTTTTAATGTAATTTTTAATTGCGCACGAATCATCATTGAATTGCATATTTTTCAGCAGTCTGTGTGCTTCGATTATCGTGCAGGCACTTCCTTCCAAGAACTCTACATTGGCTGCTAGAGTCCGGTATTGATTTATTTTAACCAAGTCCGGCATCAAATCTTCCACATTGATAGCGTCTTTTGCTCCGCTGACTAAGAGCCCTGCACTTGTCCAATTGTTGACAATGGTACAAACAGCTGAAAGTTTCTCACTGTAATATAAGGCAGCTCTAAGCCAAGTTGCCAATCTTGTAATTACAGGGTCAGGAGGAGATGGCACACCAGCATCATGAAAATCTTTCTTGCAATCTCTGTTTTTGATTGTTGCTGCCTTGATCGTTGCTATTGTTTCATCAATATTTTTAAAACGAGCACACACACGCATAGCGCAGTTATGTAGTAAGTGGGCAACGCAGGTGACATGCATCAAATAAGAGTATAATTCCTTAATGTCTTTCCAGCCAAAGACATGTACCGAGCAGCATCAGTCAAGAACAATGAAAAATTCTCGCGTTTTTTTTCAAGTTGTCGCAATATGTCATCCACAGTGTGCAGAATAATACTGCTATTAACATTGCTACCACTGTCAAGTGGATGGCAATCAACGAGAAATGTCTGATTTGGGGCATCTAAGCTGCACACAAGCACACTAATGTACTTTTGTTTAGCAATCTCTGCTTCATCCACAATTTAAAAAATTTTTGTCACGAAGTAATTCTTGAATTTGTTCTTCTTTTTGGGATGCTAATTTAGCAACACATGCCCGGGCTGCAGTCTCCAAAGGCAATACTTTTCCCATTGTAGCAAACAGAGACTTTAAAGAAGGATGGTTCAGTTTATAAAGTGAGATATCTGCAGCCAAGAATGAAGAGACAACCTGTTCCTTAAAGTTTACTTGATCGAGTTGTAAAAAGGTTTGCTTACTTTGGGATTTGCTCTTCGTCTCAGTTTTGTTTGGTAATGCTTACTTTTTCGGTGGCTTTCCACAAAAAACTTTGTCGCATTTGACTAACACGTCGCAAAGATTGCATCGCAAGTCGCGGGCAGGAGTTGCGGAAAACTCATCCGGATATTCCTGGCAAATTTGGCTAACTTTCGCTGTAGAAGGTTTGGCTTGATTAGGCATTCTTTGCTTTGCAAGCTACGACTAAAAAAACCACGTGTAAAGAGCGCAAAGGTTTTATAGGAATAAATTAATTGTCTAACAATTATGTGTTTATGCATCAACAATGACGATTTCATGCATAATAAGTCTCAATTATCGCACGCATTTCACCTTCTCAATTACCGCTCGCATATTTACCATCGCAACTATTTGAGAAGCTTAAAATGAAATAAAACTGCTCATAAAATTTTAATAGCAGCTCAAAATTTCGAAAAAAATATAAGTTTGTTCGTTTTTGTAAGGAAATTTTTGATGAAGACAATTTTGACAAGTTTTGACTTTATGCAAAATTTTGACTTTATTTTGACTTATAAAATGTGCAAAACAGACTCTGAACACCTGAAACAAACGTTAGTACACGTTTGATCATGTAACAAGGTCCTTAAAAAATTTTGACTTTATTGGCTTTAGCGGGCCCTACTTATAAGTCATAGAACTTACAAGTTATAAGTTATACAATCGGTTATCAGAACTTTTGGAATTGTAAGAATGTTGTTTTTTGGTTAGGGTAGTTACCAGAACTTGAAGTAGACTTGGTTAAGCTTTGCGATGCGCATATCATATATATATATATACAGCTAGCCCAATTACCGTAGGCTATGTTGAGTATTTGTCGATCTCTTCGTTTTGAGCCAGATCTTTCTATTTGGCTCTTGAAAATGAGTTTATACTTTTTGCGCTAGTCTTTAGTTAGTCTGGTCTCCAGCGTTAAGGTAGACTGCTAAACTCCGCCACCTGTCTGCCACGCCAACACGGAAGTATCTCGTTGGGTGTTTACTCAAGGACATCACAAGTAAACTTTTCGGTTTTTTCACCTCATTGGCTCTTTTGTGCTGAAAGTCAAGCAGGGAAGCTGTGAATACAGTTTTCAGAGTGTTTGTTATGACATACCTAAGTAAATGAACACAGGTCCATCGGCGCCAAAGCGGACGCTTTTGTCAATAAACCACCATGCCGGTTATTATGTTTATAACACGAGTTAAAAAGTATAGCATTTGCTTCAACTCGATTTATTTAAAGAGAGTTTTGAGAGTTGAACATTTTAGAGCTCCTTTTTTTTTTTTTTTTTTTTTTTTTTTTACTTTTTTTTTTTTTTTTTTTTCTTTTTTTTTTTTTTTTTTTTTTTTTTTTTTCTTTCTTTTTTTTTTTTAATTTTTTTTTTTTTTTTTTTTTTTTTTTTTTTTTTTTTTTTTTTTTTTTTTTTTTTTTTATTTTTCTTTTTTTTTTTTTTTTTTTTTTTTTTTTTTTTTTTTTTTTTTTTTTTTTTTTTTTATTTTTTTTTTTTTTTTTTTTTTATTTTTTTTTTTTTTTAATTTTTTTTTTTTTTTTTTTTTTTTTTTTTTTTTTTTTT
>OY776301.1:23545874-23778355 GCA_963675345.1 Trididemnum clinides
TCTCAACAGGAGTTTTGTTCTGGAGAAGTGGTCTCAAATTCGGACGAGGAGTGTTATCAGACCTGTACAAGATATTTACAATTTCTTTCTCAATTCCAACATTAATGATTTATTAGACCAAATTCATAAGACTATCATGAACAATCAAAACTCACGCTTTAAAATTAATTTCAGCTTTGGGTACATTTTGAAGAATATTGAATCTGACGCGTTACGCTTTTTTCATCCTTCTTATAACAATCATTGTGTTTTGAATACGGCAAAGTTAATCAGCAACAGTGATAAATTGTCACGTTTTTTAGAGACTGTCCCAGACTTTGATGTTCTTGAAAATTTCGATAGACCTGACACAAAGTGGCGGTATTTGTCTACCACCAATGTTACTTTTTATGTAAACAAGCTGAGAAAAACAGTAATTGGTCAATGTATTTCCTTGCCTCCTTTTCTTGTACATAATCAGGGTGTACATAATTTGATTGCAGATTTTAATTCAGGTGAATTGTATCAAGATCGTTTGTGCATTTTTCGTTGTTTAAGTTTATTTTGCGGATTTCGCTTGAGTAATTTGGAAACCGACACTCAAACAAAATTTTGTTTGTACTGTCAGAAGCAACAGATTACCCCCTCCAGATTTGAAGGGGTTTCTTTGCATGATCTTCTTTTTGTGGAGGATCTCTTCAAAATTAATGTGCTGGTGTATGAGTTAGCAGAATTTGAAAATGACCCAGTTTGCCGTCTTATACAAAATTCACGAAAAATTTATCCTAAAACTATGAAGCTAAATCTTTTCGAAAATCATTTTAGCTACATTTTTCATTTTGAGAAGTACTGCAAAGTTTTTCAATGTCTTAAATGCGACGTTTTATGGTACAATCCAAAGTATTACAACCAGCATATTAAGCACTGTCAAGAGCAAGTAAAGTACACGTATAAAGGAGGAGTTTTTCGACTTACCCCAACCATTTTTGAAGAATTGCTAGAGCTTGGTATTCATGTCCCCAAAAGTGATCGATTTTACCCTTATTTTCTCGGTTTATGATTTCGAATGCATCCTTTCAAAGGAAAATCTACCCCCCAATACCCCTCTCCTTGAACACCAATCTAAGCATATCCCTCTCAGCTGCTCTCTTTGTTCAAATATTCCCGGTTTCAGATCCCCAACCTGCTACATTTCCGATGGCAATTCTCTTAATTTGGTTCAGAAGGTAATTGAATATTTAGAGCAAATGGCATCTGCAGCGTTCGATTTATTGAAAGCCAAATATCAATATGTATTTGATTTTCTGTCTGCCAGTGAAAACGTCAAAAGCGAAAAGCTAAAGTTGAATTTTGAAAATTTCTTGAAAAACCACATTGTTCTTGGTTTCAACTCCGGATCTTATGATCTTAATTTAATTGAAAAACAGCTTATTCGAGTGCTTTTACCAAAATTAGATTTTGTGATCAAAAAAAACAACCATTTTATGTGTATTAAGACAGAAATGTTGAGGTTTCTGGACACAAAAAACTACATTGCTCCTGGATTTTCCTACGACAATTTTATCAAAGCCTATGATGTTAACCAAACTAAATTTGTCTTTCCCTACGAGTATGTGGATAGTCTTGAAAAGCTAAATCATTTACTTCCAAGTCATGAAGCGTTCTATAGTAATCTAAAAGAAACCAACATCTCGCTGGAAGATTATCAAACAGTAGTCAGAAAATGGCGGGAGGAGAACTGGACATCCCTTCGTGATTTATTACTCTATTATAATAATCTGGATGTACAACCCTTCGTTGAAGCTGTCGAAAAATGCGTGGGGTTTTATTAAAGCAAAAACCTGGATCTTTTTAAGCAAGCTTTTTCTGTCAGCGGAATAACAAAGAGGTACTTATTTAATCAAACTCCATTAGATTGCTTCTTCTCGCTGATTGACAAGAAAAATGCAAATCCCTTCATCAGCTCCTGTTGGATCAGCTTGTGGGCGGGCCAAGTATAGTCTTTAAACGGCTGGCATTCAAAAATGAAACTTTCATTAAAAGCCACTTATACCCCAACCCAAAAATTTGCCAAACCATCAAGGGGTATGATGTCAATTCATTATATCTCTGGGCCGTTTCTCAGTCACTTCCGGTGGGGTATTTCGTGAGATATAGAGAAGTTAATAGTTACCAGCCAAAGACTCCTCACAAATTTGGCCTAGCCTCCTATCAGTGGCTAAGCTGGGTTGCTGCGACTGAGGGTAAATTCATCGAGCACGGTTTTAATGTAGGCGAGCGTCGTCTAACCTCCAGAAATCTTCCGGTGGATGGCTTTTATGAAGAGAGTAAAGAAACTTTTGGATTTTTTGGCTGCCTCTGGCACGGCTGTGAAATATGCCAAACCCTAGGAGGAGTTAACCCAGTAAACGATAAAACCTTCCAAGAACTGCATCGAAAAACTGAAGAGAAAATGAAACTACTGGAGGATTGCGGTTTTCGTGTTCGATTCATTTGGGAATGTCAGTGGAAACAGTTATCTTTGGAGGAGGATGTGATCTTCTTCACCAAAACCTTGAAATCTGTCAGACCTAGATGCCACCTATCCTTTCAAAAAATTTTAAAGGGGGTTCAAAGTGGTGAGTTGTTCGGTTTTGTTTTAGCGGATATTTACACTCCTAACCATCTGAAACAGTTCTTTTATGAATTTCCTCCTACCTTCAAAATGCTATGATTGGAAGAGAGGACGTTGGAGAGCTGATGAAGGGATTTGCATTTTTCTTGTCAATCAGCGAGAAGAAGCAATCTAATGGAGTTTGATTAAATAAGTACCTCTTTGTTATTCCGCTGACAGAAAAAGCTTGCTTAAAAAGATCCAGGTTTTTGCTTTAATAAAACCCCACGCATTTTTCGACAGCTTCAACGAGGGGTTGTACATCCAGATTATTATAATAGAGTAATAAATCACGAAGGGATGTCCAGTTCTCCTCCCGCCATTTTCTGACTACTGTTTGATAATCTTCCAGCGAGATGTTGGTTTCTTTTAGATTACTATAGAACGCTTCATGACTTGGAAGTAAATGATTTAGCTTTTCAAGACTATCCACATACTCGTAGGGAAAGACAAATTTAGTTTGGTTAACATCATAGGCTTTGATAAAATTGTCGTAGGAAAATCCAGGAGCAATGTAGTTTTTTGTGTCCAGAAACCTCAACATTTCTGTCTTAATACACATAAAATGGTTGTTTTTTTTGATCACAAAATCTAATTTTGGTAAAAGCACTCGAATAAGCTGTTTTTCAATTAAATTAAGATCATAAGATCCGGAGTTGAAACCAAGAACAATGTGGTTTTTCAAGAAATTTTCAAAATTCAACTTTAGCTTTTCGCTTTTGACGTTTTCACTGGCAGACAGAAAATCAAATACATATTGATATTTGGCTTTCAATAAATCGAACGCTGCAGATGCCATTTGCTCTAAATATTCAATTACCTTCTGAACCAAATTAAGAGAATTGCCATCGGAAATGTAGCAGGTTGGGGATCTGAAACCGGGAATATTTGAACAAAGAGAGCAGCTGAGAGGGATATGCTTAGATTGGTGTTCAAGGAGAGGGGTATTGGGGGGTAGATTTTTCTTTGAAAGGATGCATTCGAAATCATAAACCGAGAAAATAAGGGTAAAATCGATCACTTTTGGGGACATGAATACCAAGCTCTAGCAATTCTTCAAAAATGGTTGGGGTAAGTCGAAAAACTCCTCCTTTATACGTGTACTTTACTTGCTCTTGACAGTGCTTAATATGCTGGTTGTAATACTTTGGATTGTACCATAAAACGTCGCATTTAAGACATTGAAAAACTTTGCAGTACTTCTCAAAATGAAAAATGTAGCTAAAATGATTTTCGAAAAGATTTAGCTTCATAGTTTTAGGATAAATTTTTCGTGAATTTTGTATAAGACGGCAAACTGGTCATTTTCAAATTCTGCTAACTCATACACCAGCACATTAATTTTGAAGAGATCCTCCACAAAAAGAAGATCATGCAAAGAAACCCCTTCAAATCTGGAGGGGGTAATCTGTTGCTTCTGACAGTACAAACAAAATTTTGTTTGAGTGTCGGTTTCCAAATTACTCAAGCGAAATCCGCAAAATAAACTTAAACAACGAAAAATGCACAAACGATCTTGATACAATTCACCTGAATTAAAATCTGCAATCAAATTATGTACACCCTGATTATGTACAAGAAAAGGAGGCAAGGAAATACATTGACCAATTACTGTTTTTCTCAGCTTGTTTACATAAAAAGTAACATTGGTGGTAGACAAATACCGCCACTTTGTGTCAGGTCTATCGAAATTTTCAAGAACATCAAAGTCTGGGACAGTCTCTAAAAAACGTGACAATTTATCACTGTTGCTGATTAACTTTGCCGTATTCAAAACACAATGATTGTTATAAGAAGGATGAAAAAAGCGTAACGCGTCAGATTCAATATTCTTCAAAATGTACCCAAAGCTGAAATTAATTTTAAAGCGTGAGTTTTGATTGTTCATGATAGTCTTATGAATTTGGTCTAATAAATCATTAATGTTGGAATTGAGAAAGAAATTGTAAATATCTTGTACAGGTCTGATAACACTCCTCGTCCGAATTTGAGACCACTTCTCCAGAACAAAACTCCTGTTGAGAAAGAAAGCATTAGAGCCGTCTAAGGAAGAATCTGGGAAATGCTTACCTTAACTCCTCATTTTCAATTACTGGTGGTTCTCCTTCCTCTGCGGGTTAGTTCGGAATGCTATATAAAACATGTAATGAACACAGCGCAATGCTGAGAAATTTCAATTCACTTACCTGGCATCAGCTCTTCTTTTCTGTGGTCTTGGCGTCGGACTACTTCTCTTCTCTGTCGGTTGGTTTGGAATGCTAAATAAAGCATGCATTAAACACAGCGCAATGCTGAGAAATTTCAATTCACTTACCTGGAATCGGTTCTTTTTTTCTGTGGTTTTGACTTCGAGCCACTTTTCTCTGCACAGTGATGTCTCACTAGCTCAAGGGAATTTGAGAAGTCGACACCACACAGACGGCAAACACAGCATTTTTGTTGATGTCTTTCCATAGCATCTTTGCGATTAAATTTTTTAAAACATTTCTCGCACTGCACCTCGGCGTTTTGGTGAACAGTTGCGACGTGTCTTTTAAGATCCCTCGCTCTCGTGAAGGTCTTGCCACAAATCTCACATAATTTCTCCATTTTCGAATGTGTGCATTGATTTCTGCTTGGGTTTTTATAGCCAACACCATATGGTGAAACGAGAAAGTTTTGAGAATTGTGTAATAAAAGCAGTGGTGTAATGTAGATAAAAATAATAATTCGCTCATTGCTAAAATTGTTTATATCTAATTTTCAAGACGTCAGTTGACGTTAGAGAAACGTGATCAGCTCCGAGCTTTCTAACTTCCGCTGGCATCGGTTTTTGTTGATAGTCACGATTCAACATCGACTTGTGATTGGTTCAAGGTTTTCACGCCCAAATGTTTATGTTTCCGTGATAGATTTCTAGCTCGAGCAAAGAACTGTCTTACAGACCATATGTTCAAAAATGCAGTTAATATCGAAGTGGCGATATTCTCAAGAGAGGTGCCTATAACAAACCAATTTCAAGTTCTATTTACATGTATTTACAAGCTGCTATAAACATTTCTTTTCATGTTGTATTCACATTTGTTTAAGTTGTGTTGACATTTGTTTTCAAGTTGTTATTTACAAGTTGTTACAAGTTGATACACGTTGTCTTTGTGTTACCATTTATTTATAAGTTGGTACACGTTGTATCTACAAGCTGTTGCAATGTACTTCAAATTCATGTATCAACACCTTCGGAAATCACGTTCGGAAATGACGTAGCGTGCCACAAGCGCGCCACAAAATCCAGGTCGAAAGTCGTATTCTATACTACTGACACTTTATAAAAATACCTTAAACTATAAGTCAGTGATTCTCGACCTTTGTTTTTGTTGCAGCAGACTTTTAACGATTTCAAAATTTGGCGGCACACATAGAAAAAGATACGTTTAAAAATTGTTTACTTACCTACAATACACTGCGTAAAATAGTTTATGATAATAATTTTAAATATGCGAAATTAAGATAACATGTACTACAAAAACAACAGTACGTGTATTAAAGATTAATTACAAGTTAATCATAAGAATACTTTTAATGCGAAACATATCTAAATTTGGCGGCACCCTTTCATAATTTCGCGGCACAGTGGTTGAGAATCACTGCTATAAGTGAATTTTCTGAATTGCGATAAACACCTAGAAATTCAAAATTTCGTGACAGACTTTTGAAAGTTTCCGGATATCAATGATTTCCGACAAGCGCTTGACGGAAGTTGTTTGCCAGAATAAAGCAGAAGAAAAACGTGGTGATAATCGTAGTGCGGTTACATTGCATTAATAGATCACAGTTTGGTCTGTTGTGCTCGACAAACACGTTTAACATATCACACTGTTCAATAGACTTCACAATTAATTTGTTGGTTGTGCAGAACTTTACTACAGCTATGAAAAAATTGTTTTTGCCGAAGATTATGAAAAATGAGTCATGAACTTGTCGCCGTTTGAAGAATTTCTAAAGTTTTCTACTCTCAAAAAATCTCTTTAAATAAATCGAGTTTAAGCAAATGCTAATACTTTTTAAGAAAGCTGAAAACGAACAACCAATGCCAAATGACCATTTAGCTGAGTAGCTTACAGTAAATGGCCTCAAAAGCAACCGGTTTGATAATATTTATTTCAGAAATATTACTGGTATCATGCTTTTATACTGCCTCGCAATTTGTTTACCCTTCACGCGTGGTCATGTCAAAAAAAGCGTGTCAAAAGTGACAACTTAGGATAAGCTGTATTTACTAGTGATAACTTTGTTATTTTTACTATTACATACATTAAATCTGAAATAACCAAAACCTGTTTACACAACAGATCATTCGCTTAAAAGTCAATAACAGTCATTTATTTGAACAAATGGTTTGCTCAAAATCAAGAAAATCTACTTTAAAAAGTTGATCTCCACAAAGAAATTGAAGTATTGCTGTAAATTTTAAGCGTTTTCTTAAGCCTTGTCTCAATCCGGTTTCTTTATTGCTGGTTGGTCTTCAGCAGTAATTGAAAGGTGGATATGAGCCAGCTTAACAAAAGGTTGCAGATCACTGTTACATACCGCAATTTGTAGCCTAGCTGGTCCTCAAACAAACACTCTACTAGCCTGTACTTTGATATGTTTGAGTACTCAGTAAATTGTAGCACAGCTGTGCTGGCTGAAACTTTCGATCTTGGTGAAGTCCTCTACGCCAGATTGATCAAGTGTAAGGGTCGGGCTAAAGACAGTTTACAAAATTCCCCCTTTACTTTTTCCACAAAAATAACAACTTTTGAAAATGGCTATATTTCAAAGTCGTACAAGCGCACTAGTCACTCCGAAACGCGGCCAGGCATTTAAATAAGAGTTGGACTAAACTTTGTTAAATAAATGACAAACTTAGGGCAAATGGTACACCTTAGCTACCATTCAAAACCTACATCAAATGGGTAAGGCACCCTCAAGTTTCCGGGCACATTACATGAGGACTTCCAGAATGGTAGTTTTCAACTTTGTTTTGCCCCAAAACGCCAGTTGCTACTTGTAAGTCAAAGCCATGCGTCATATTTGTTATTTGATTTCAAATTGACTTTTTGTATGCATGTGACGCTACACGTTTTTCTTTAAACAGCGACGTCATTATCTTGTATCTGGCGTAGTTTGATTGAATAAGTCCATTTCGTTTGCTATGGTTGTAGTTTTGTTACAATGTTTTGGTCAAACTAGATCAATGCAATCAATAAAACATTAAAAGAAAATTACAGCCAATGCTCATAATTTTGCTAAATTTGAGCGACTTCTAATAAGAGTCCACGTTCTGACCCTCAGGCGAACAAACTGATTCTTCAAAACTTTATAAAAGTAGGTACCGGGCCGTATAGCCATCTCAACAGCTCAGATGATGCATAGGTATATTTCTAGATCTGGTATGATTTTGGGCGCGTTGTTATTGTAAAGTTTTTCAAAAATTTGACATAAAAAATTGTGACGGTTGCTTTGTTATATCGGCTACAAAAAGAACTAGATTACGAATGCAAAGCAATGATGATGTGATCACAGCACGTAAAATTTCTACAAAATTGTACAGCTTGGCTTTGTTAGCCTATCTGGTATAGAGTGTCCAGAAACTGAGATTAGTCGATATCCGCTGGGAGCACACCGTGCGACGCTGATCATGGGTAGGCCGAACTCAATAGGCTAACTAAGACTTACACTTGACTAGCTTATTTTATTTGTTTTCGGTTCGCTATTAGGTTTGTGCAAGATTATTTTTTGGAAAGCGTGACGTCTTTAATCAAAATGACATTAGTCCATATCACTAAGCATTGTCAAGCAGCCATGCTGCAAAATTCATGTTTGCGTGTGTGTGTGCGAATCGCACGAATAGCGTAATTTAATCTGATTATGAAAACGTGTGTTGTGACAAAAGATTGCACAGCGCACATGTTTGAGTGAGTGTGCGAACTAAAAATACGTTTCAATCAAATTGCAATACCAGCTCACCAACAAGTTGGAGGTGGAGTAGTCCTTACAAAAATCTGGCTGCAGCTCCACCTGAATTTTAAACAGAGCTCAGCTTCAGTTTCCACAAAAATCATAAATGATTGTTTATATTTTGGATTTCTTGGCAAAGGAAATCCGTTGTTTGATCAAACGAAAGCCAGACTTCAATCTACCAACTTACAAACAATTTCATTCCCTTGGGGTCTAAAATGACGTCACAGCTAACACTTGTTTCCATAATTTGTTCTGGTTATTTTCTTAAAAACTACTAACCGAATGAAGATAACAAATTCTGCCTAGACTGATATAGAGGCCACTATTGCTCATGGATAGTAATCATGACGCTTGGAAAAGTTTTTTTAACAAAAATAGGACGTGTCCAGTTTCTTGCATAAGGAAGTTTGTAGCTTTAATTATGATAGTCATGAAACAACTCAGCCGAACCCGGCCCGAACCCGACCCGACCCGAAAAGCCCGGCCCGAACCCGACCCGACCCGAAAAGCCCGGCCCGACTTACAACTCTGATAAATGAAGCTAATTGAGCTTTTTCAAACACGGTAAATGTTTTTTCAAATAGTTGACTTTGCTTTATATTTGACTCCAATAACCGTTGAAAATAATTGACATTATTAGCTTGAAGGCTAGGATGATTTGTAGTAAGATGTCTTTTCAATTTACTTGGAACCATTGCTTCATTAAACAGCGTTTGGCCGCAAACGAAACATAATGAAGAAGGTATCTGTGTATCCTCAGTCCAGTGAAATCCAAATTTCAAATATTCATCACTATACAACCAGTGAAATTTTGGATTTTTATATGACGTTGTAGAATTATTCTTGACATCATCGCGTTTTCTTTTGAGAAACTTATCCATAATGAAGATTAAATGGAATGTAAAATTGAAAAAAATAAATCTAAAGGAATTTTTATTATATTTGATTTCTTTTTGTTTGTCTTACTAAAACTTTAATTTAAAGCGCCTAAATATCTAAAAAAAATATTTATAAAGAATCTGTAAATATTATGAACTATATACAGGGTGTCCGTAATGTTACTATACAGTCTTACAAGTTACTATACAGTTTCATTGTATTATATGTAATAGTTTTTGTTACTATATAGTTTTATTGTATTATACTGTATTTAATATTTATTTTTTTTACAGGCCTATATGATTAAGCATTATTTATTGTATTATAGTTGTAGTTTTATAGCATTATTTAATTAAGCATGCCACGCAAGCTAACTTTGGAAGAGCGCAAATTTATTTTGAAGCGATATTGGAAAACAGAAAACGCACAGGATGTAATTCGTGATTGGAATCATTATTTTAATACAGATCCTCCAACACGTTTGGCTATTTATAAACTTCGAGACAACCTTGCCTTTGCCAATCTTGATCATGACTTGTGCACCAAAGTTTGTCATAGTGTGGTGTCACGTTGTCGAGAATGTATTGAAGCTGAAGGCCTCCAATTTGAATATTTGTCATAGAAATTGTTTGCCTTGATTATTACAGTCTTTTCGGATGTAACACATGTATTTTCTGAGATTTTTATAAAGATAATTTGTTATTTCTTTTGTTACAAATAAATATTGTAATACAATATCTTACTGTACTGTTAATATATTACAGGGTGTCTGTATAGTAACTTGTAAGACTGTACAGTAACTTTACGGACACCCTGTATATAGACAATATAAACTGGTAATAAAACAATAACGATTTTTTAACGATTCCGATTCCTAACCAATATTACTTAAATGTATTGCTATGTCCTGATCTAAGATGTATTCATTAAACACGATTATTACACTAAAAACTTTACCAAACCCACACCCACAGACCACACATTCCTCCATAGATCTTCTCATTACCCGCCACATATTTTTAAAACTGTAGCATTTTTCTGATGCTGCCCGATTGAAAAATCTCAACAAGACTCACTACGGGTATTTACATAGTCTAATTCAAATAGAACAACTTAGCAAAAAATACCTACGTTCTTACTTCTACATGAAAATAGTTGATGACGTTGTGAGCCTAGCGTCAGCCAAATCCTGGAACAACCGCTTTAAACCCGATTTCAATGTTGCCACTGATAAAGTCGACAAGTTTAAGAATGGTTCTTTCCACTCAAACTGTTACATCGAAGAAGGGTATGTTTTGTTTTGTTTGTTTTTGTTTTATTTGCCATATTTATTCTCCATTTACGAGAAAGCGAATTGTATCGCTATACTTTGGACGGGAAGTCCGCACTCGCTTGGGAGTTGCCTTTTTTGAGGTTTATGGGCCACCTGTCTTTCACATAAAGGTGGGGCATCCCGTTAAGTGCCTTGCCCAAGGACACAACAAGCGAACTTGCCGGCTTGTTTTCCACAACCTCCCCTAAATGCTGAGTGCCAAGCAGGGAAGCTGCGGATGCCATTTTTTAAAGTCTTCTGGTATGACTCGACAAGGGGAATGAACCCGAAGTCTACCGACTGCGAAGCGAACGCTCTAACCACTCCACCATCGCATTTTAATTTTAATATTCTCATTCTCAATTTATGAATTATCATATCAGGAAAGCACTTAATTGGAACAAACAAAAAACCCGATTCTTTGTACGCTGGGCTAGGCATCGGCATGCTTGGAACAGCAACATTTTGAACAATGATAAAGCGTAACTATTTGTCCACACCGACAAAACCACCCAAAACCTATTCAAACCCTTAGAATGTTTTCAAGTTATATTTCCTACAACAAGCCCATATCTACAATCCCGATAGATGCAAATGGCGGTAGATATAGAAACTTAATTGCAAAATCAACACACAAAGTTATGTTATACCCAGACATTGTTGACTTTGCTGAACTACTAACACAAGCTATTGAATTTTTGCCTCAGCATATTTTCCTATCGCATTTTAATTTTAATATTCTCATTCTCAATTTACTTTATTACCTCACCCTTCTCTCTTATCTTTGACTTTTTTTGGTTTGCCACATACCTTTAATTCTAATCATCATTCTGTTACTTTACTACTCTTAAACCTTCTGTTTCTCAAATAGGTGTGCCTCTCATAAGGTAGGCTAATTATTTTATTTAGTTTGATAGAGCCAAAACATATTTCATTGCATCATTTTTCGATTGCAATTGTTAAAATGCTATTTTTCACACAACCAACGATGACTTAGTTGAAATCGATTTTGTTCTGTTTAAAAACTATAAATACGTGGTTGATATTCATAAATTCTTAGACATTCGGCAATTTTGAATTGATTGGTATAATCATGCTTGAGAAATTGAAAATCCCTTTCAAGCAAAATGGAATTTAATGGCTTCTAGGTATCATCTCTTCGCGGCACACCAGTAATCATTTTGCAGCACACCATTGTGCCGCGGTACAGTAGTTGGGAACCACTGGATTAATCACTGGGCAACAGGTAACCCTGCCGGGCGACACCGGCGAAGCTGAGTAGTGATCAATAAAGTCAATTTTAATTGATATTTAACAATAGCAAGAAAATCGTCGAAACCAAGTTCGACGATCGGAGCATCAATACTAGCAACGTTATAAAGTTAATATATTGCTTTAAATGATTGATTTTTCGGTCTAATGAATTTAGCTTTGTGGCATATTGTTTGGTTTCATGCCTTTACATCTCAACTTTTTTGAAAAGTCAAGGGAATCTAGGTTTTATGCAGCAAACGATTGGCCAGAGCGTTCTACAATTACATCAACATCAGCAACAACATTTTTAGGCATGTGCACACTGTATCAAATGTTTTGCATAAAAAATATCAGAAAACTTCCGGTCAATGTTTAAAGGTTAACGCAGCTACCAAGTTTATGCTTTGAGGCCAGCTTAACAATTCATCTTCGTTGTGAGTTGTTTCATGACTATCATAATTAAAGCTACAAACTTCCTTATGCAAGAAACTGGACACGTCCTATTTTTGTTAAAAAAACTTTTCCAAGCGTCATGATTACTATCCATGAGCAATAGTGGCCTCTATATCAGTCTAGGCAGAATTTGTTATCTTCATTCGGTTAGTAGTTTTTAAGAAAATAACCAGAACAAATTATGGAAACAAGTGTTAGCTGTGACGTCATTTTAGACCCCAAGGGAATGAAATTGTTTGTAAGTTGGTAGATTGAAGTCTGGCTTTCGTTTGATCAAACAACGGATTTCCTTTGCCAAGAAATCCAAATATAAACAATCATTTATGATTTTTGTGGAAACTGAAGCTGAGCTCTGTTTAAAATTCAGGTGGAGCTGCAGCCAGATTTTTGTAAGGACTACTCCACCTCCAACTTGTTGGTGAGCTGGTATTGCAATTTGATTGAAACGTATTTTTAGTTCGCACACTCACTCAAACATGTGCGCTGTGCAATCTTTTGTCACAACACACGTTTTCATAATCAGATTAAATTACGCTATTCGTGCGATTCGCACACACACACGCAAACATGAATTTTGCAGCATGGCTGCTTGACAATGCTTAGTGATATGGACTAATGTCATTTTGATTAAAGACGTCACGCTTTCCAAAAAATAATCTTGCACAAACCTAATAGCGAACCGAAAACAAATAAAATAAGCTAGTCAAGTGTAAGTCTTAGTTAGCCTATTGAGTTCGGCCTACCCATGATCAGCGTCGCACGGTGTGCTCCCAGCGGATATCGACTAATCTCAGTTTCTGGACACTCTATACCAGATAGGCTAACAAAGCCAAGCTGTACAATTTTGTAGAAATTTTACGTGCTGTGATCACATCATCATTGCTTTGCATTCGTAATCTAGTTCTTTTTGTAGCCGATATAACAAAGCAACCGTCACAATTTTTTATGTCAAATTTTTGAAAAACTTTACAATAACAACGCGCCCAAAATCATACCAAATCTAGGAGTAAACCTATGCATCATCTGAGCTGTTGAGATGGCTATACGGCCCGGTACCTACTTTTATAAAGTTTTGAAGAATCAGTTTGTTCGCCTGAGGGTCAGAACGTGGACTCATTAGAAGTCGCTCAAATTTAGCAAAATTATGAGCATTGGCTGTAATTTTCTTTTAATGTTTTATTGATTGTATTGATCTAGTTTGACCAAAACATTGTAACAAAACTACAACCATAGCAAACAAAACGGACTTATTCAATCAAACTACGCCAGATACAAGATAATGACGTCGCTGTTTAAAGAAAAACGTGTAGCGTCACATGCATACAAAAAGTCAATTTGAAATCAAATAACAAATATGACACATAGATTTGACTTACAAGTAGCAACTGGCGTTTTGGGGCAAAACAAAGTTGAAAACTACCATTCTGGAAGTCCTCATGTAATGTGCCCGGAAACTTGAGGGTGCCTTACCCATTTGATGTAGGTTTTGAATGGTAGCTAAGGTGTACCATTTGCCCTAAGTTTGTCATTTATTTAACAAAGTTTAGTCCAACTCTTATTTAAATGCCTGGCCGCGTTTCGGAGTGACTAATGCGCTTGTACGACTTTGAAATATAGCCATTTTCAAAAGTTGTTATTTTTGTGGAAAAAGTAAAGGGGGAATTTTGTAAACTGTCTTTAGCCCGACCCTTGCGTTTGATCAGTCTAGCGTAGAGGACTTCACCAAGATCGAAAGTTTCAGCCAGCACAGCTGTGCTACAATTTACTGAGTACCCAAACATATCAAAGTACAGGCTAGTAGAGTGTTTGTTTGAGGACCAGCTAGGCTACAAATTGCGGTATGTAACAGTGATCTGCAACCTTTTGTTAAGCTGGCTCATATCCACCTTTCAATTACTGCTGAAGACCAACCAGCAATAAAGAAACCGGATTGAGACAAGGCTTAAGAAAACGCTTAAAATTTACAGCAATACTTCAATTTCTTTGTGGAGATCAACTTTTTAAAGTAGATTTTCTTGATTTTGAGCAAACCATTTGTTCAAATAAATGACTGTTATTGACTTTTAAGCGAATGATATGTTGTGTAAACAGGTTTTGGCTATTTCAGATTTAATGTATGTAATAGTAAAAATAACAAAGTTATCACTAGTAAATACAGCTTATCCTAAGTTGTCACTTTTGACACGCTTTTTTTGACATGACCACGCGTGAAGGGTAAACAAATTGCGAGGCAGTATAAAAACATGATACCAGTAATATTTCTGAAATAAATATTATCAAACCGGTTGCTTTTGAGGCCATTTACTGTAAGCTACTCAGCTAAATGGTCATTTGGCACTGGTTGTTCGTTTTCAGCTTTCTTTGAATTCTTTAACATATCCGTTTATCATTGATATTTATTGTGAAAGTTCAAAAGTTGAAAAATATCCACCAGAGTTTCTGCGTATGAAAGTCATGAAAATCTCATTTAAATCAGAAGCCAAATCTAATCTTGGAAATCACTCAAAATAACTAAATTAAGTTACTGTCCCTAAAAACGTTCTTCCATATTCACTGACCGTCTCGATTATTCACAACTTTTTCTTTTTCTAGTTGTTCGTTTTGTAAGTACATCCTTTCACGATGTGCAAAGATGAAAAATAAACAATTTATCTGATTTAGCGACACGAACACACTTCTGCATCAGCGGAAAATTTCGGGTTTATTTTCTCATCCTTTTATTTTAGGTCCATAATTGTATACACTTAGATAGATATAGTCCAGCCAGATGCAAACTCGGCGCGCGAGGAAGCCAGTTCGAAAGACGCGGGCTCGAATCCCACAGACGCGTTGCATTAACGCTGACGTTCAAGAATACAATGTGCGCGTAACGTTAAAAGGGCGCTTAACTGATTTCGGTGGGTCCCAAATGGCTGCACCGCGGCCTATATAATGCACGGCCGCCAAGAGAACAGCCAGGTGGAAATAGACATGCCCCTGCAACGCGTAGAGCGTGATACCAAAACTAACAAAATCACGCTCACTCTTTCTGTCATAATTTCAATTTCATTTTGTCTAAACGCTTGGTTCACATTTTCTAAATGAATGAGACGAAACTTGATCTACACAAATAAAAAAGTGATATTCAAGTGAAAAGATTCGGTCGGCGAAACGCAAAATTGCAGGCCACCTGATAAAAAGAAAAAAGATTTTTGAACGAAACGGAAATAGTCTCGTGATTTTCCTGTAATCAGTAGAGATAGTACAACTTAAAGTTTAGAATTTAAGGAAAAAGTTTACATCTTTTTTAAAAATTATGGCTAGCTAAATATAAATTTTCTTCTTCCCCCAAACCAATACCATGGCTACGATCCTGGTTAGGCCTTGCACATGCTACTTTTGCTGTATTTCAAAAGCTCATACGCATGAACGTAATTGTCTTTTCTGTTTCTCCAAACCACTTATTTTTCCATTACACAATGATTACACAAAAACCCTCAAAGACTAATTACCTACGGGCTTAAATGAAAATGGATCACGGATCGGCCTTTATAAATAGCCAGAGACTGCAAACTTTATAAATAGCCAGAGACTGTGTTTGTCGAGCACAACAGACCAAACTCTGTTCTATCAATGCAATGTAGCCGCACTACGAATATCACCACGTTTTTCTTCTGCTTTATTCTGGCGAACAACTTCTGTCAAGCGCTTGTCGGAAATCATTGATATCCGGAAACTTTCAAAAGTGTGTCACGAAATTTTGAATTTCTAGGTGTTTATCGCAATTCAGAAAATTCACTTATAGCAGTGATTCTCAACCACTGTGCCGCGAAATTATGAAAGGGTGCCGCCAAATTTAGATATGTTTCGCATTAAAAGTATTCTTATTATTAACTTGTAGTTAATCTTTAATAAACGTACTGTTATTTTTGCAGTACATATTATCTTAATTTCGCATATTTAAAATTATTATCATAAACTATTTTTCGCAGTGTATTGTAGGTAAGTAAACAATTTTTAAACGTATCTTTTTCTATGTGTGCCGCCAAATTTTGAAATCGTTAAAAGTGTGCCGCAACAAAAACAAAGGTCGAGAATCACTGACTTATAGTTTAAGGTATTTTTAAAATGTGTCATCCTTTAAATTGATGTCATCCTGTCTGTCCAAGTCGTCAGCCAGTTTCGCCGATGATTAAACTAATCTGGCCATGCGCTCTGTTTAGCATTCTCAAAGCTTCTTCCATTTCTTGAACTCTATTCAGCAACGCGGTCGAGTGGGTTGGAGCGATGTTACATGACGATAATGATCGAATGGTCCTGTGTTCGAGCATCAGGATGACTGTGTTGTTGTGTTCTTAGGAAAAAAGACCTTATGATGATTTCTTCTCCTACGCCATTTTTTTATAACAAACTTTAAATTCATTTAAAATGTTACCAAGCAATTCATGCCAAATAGTCGAGAGGGAGAAAGAAAACGAGAGGGAGAGAGAAAGACGTAACCAATTTTTTAAATCCGGTTTGGTCTTTATTGACAAAAGTGGCCGAAATTATCTCATGCCCTTCGCAGTTTTGAAAACAGCATTACGCCTTTTCTCTGTTGATGGCGACTTCCTTCTGTAAACCAATCTGTTTGATCTCTTCTACCACCTCATCTTCTCCATGTCATTTTCCATTGCCTTACTTTCTTCTATCCACTTCAAAGTCTAACGCTTTTCTCGGCTCATGATTGATATGAAATGCATTAATAACTTTTGTTAAGTTCAAATAAACTTAAAACTAGCAACGCAGCAATTTCGCGACAATTACAGATTTTAGGCGATACAACTCACAAGTCACAAACAAGCTCTTACAACGAAAAACACAACAAGGGTTCAATGCTCAGATCCCAACACTAAATCAAATATAGTTTAATTATGACTATTCTTCCTCAAAACATGCCCATAACAATGCATTCTATCAGCTTTGGATAGTTTATCAATAGTTTCATACAAATCCAACATATCCATAAAAAGCTTTTTATAATTAACTTAACACTACTTTTTTCAATTGATGTAAAAACTTAACAAACTCCGAGAAAGGTCTCGACAATGATTATCTTGAGTTAGCGCCACTGCTGCTATCCTGCAAGCCCTTCATTGCCGATGTACGTTTCTTTTTTGGTATTTTTTCTGCTAAACTCTGCTTTAGATGCGGAGGGTTTCGACTGGCACAGTGACTATGAAGATTTTATGTAGATGAACTTCGGTGTCCAGTACTCAGGAGTACTAAGCCTATCGTAAAAACCTACATTTTTAACATTTTTTGTTTTGTGGAATAAGTGCCGGTTGATTGCGTTAGAAATCGAACAGCACAAATGTTTTGCGGTTTGATTACGTTATTTTTGATTATGAACGGAGGATGTTACCTATTTGTTCATATATGGATGAAATGGCATATTTACTGCGTGCTTATTCCCAAGAATGCAAAGATTTATGCAAAGAGAATTTCAATAAATGCTGTAAAATGGAAAATGTTACCAATGTCTACAAATTCGAAATCAGTTTATCGTGCGAAAATAACGTTATTTGCTTTTCATTTTATATTAGCGCTAATAATTACCCAGGAATAATTCAACTGTACGAAAACAAATATACACCCCCGTTCAAACTTAACCAAGTGGAATAGTAAAAAAACAGCGGGTTAAGGTCGTTTTAGCGGTACCGATATAATCATTTATTTGGAGTTTTCTGCGTAATCGATTGTCTTGATCGTTGGATATGTAGATGCACAATATCTTGCCCTGCGACAACGATAACTACCACAAACCGAAGAATAGAAGTAAGCTAGTCAACTTAAAATCTCAGTTATTCGGTTCGGCCTACCTATGGTTAGCGTCCCAAGGTGAGCTACCAGCGGATATCGACTAAACTTGATGTCCTAGTCCGCCTCGATCTAATGTGCTACCCAAACCAAGCTGTTAAATTTTGGTTGAACTTCTACGCATTAAGATCAGCATTGCGTTGCATTATTAATTTAGTGCTTTTTGAAGCCACGATAACAAAGCAACCGCCACAGCTCTGTTTCTTGGTAAATCTTTGAAATACTTTACAATAAGAGCGCCCCCGAATCGTGCGAAACTTGGAGGTTATCTATGCCTCACCCGGGCCGTTGAGATGACGATACGGCCCGGTGCCAACTTTTAAAATATTTTAGAGAATCCGTTTGTTCGCCTGACGGTCAGAACGTGGACCCTTACTAAAGGTCGCTCAAATTTTGGCAATTGTGGGCATTGGCTGCCACAAAGAGTTTTCATTCGTGTTTATATTTATGTATTTATTTAGTTTAAGCAAAAGATTGCTGTAAAACTACAACCACAACAAATGAAAACAACTCATCCAATCAAACTGTGCCTCAGTTCATTACCATGAAGTACACTTGGTTAAGTTTTACGATGCACATATCATAAATTTACAGTCAGTCCAACAACTGTAGACTATGTTAAGTCGTCGTCGACGTCTTCGTTTGAACCAAATCTTTCCATGTAGCTCTCGAATATGAGGCCATGCTTTTATTGCTAGCCTTTAGTTGGTGTCGGTACCAGCGATAAGTAGAATGATAGATCAGGAATATCTAGAATTAGAAGTTCTAGATATCCCTGTGATAGATCCCACCATCTGTCTGTCACACAAAGATAAAAATATCCCGTTAAGTGCTTTATCCAGGGACACCACAAGTCAACTTTCCGAAGTTCCCCCCCGCCACTGTGTCTTTCGTGCCGTGTTTCATGCAGAGAAGCTGTGAATATACCTTTTTTAGTCTTTTTTATGACTTATTCAGGTAATTGAACGAGCGTGTACCGAATGCGAAGCGGACACCCTTGTCACTAAACCACCATGCCGGTTATTATGTTTATATCTGGAGTTAAAAAGTATTTGCCTTTGCTTGAATTCGATTTGAGCAGTTGTGTGGGAGTAGCAATAAAATTGAATTTTAGCATATTTGTTTTGTGGAATAGTTGCCTTTCGATTGCGTTAGTAAATAATTGTTGATTATGAATGGAAGATACTTTCATATTTGCTCATTTATGGTTGCAATGGCGTTGGTACTCTGTGCTTATTCCCAAGAATGCGAAGAAACTTTCTATAATCGTCAAATTTGTGACAAAACAAGACTTGCCGATGTCTACAAATTGAGCATCAA
Source organism: Trididemnum clinides (assembly GCA_963675345.1). Classification (NCBI taxonomy): domain Eukaryota; kingdom Metazoa; phylum Chordata; class Ascidiacea; order Aplousobranchia; family Didemnidae; genus Trididemnum; species Trididemnum clinides. The sequence goes on from OY776301.1 coordinate 23,565,545, forward strand.
TTTAACGTGCGAAAATAACGTTGTTGACTTTTCATTTAACATTTGCGCTAATGGTGACACAGAAACAGTAATAGTTGAACCGTACGAAAACGAATATACCCCTCGTCCAAACCTAGCGAAGAGGTTTGATGAAAAAACGGCAGGTCAAGGCCGCTTTGACATTACCGATAAAATCTTTTATTCGGTTGATTTTTGCAAAAACGATTGTCTTAATGGTCGGATCTACAGATGCAGAGTGTCGTGCTCAGCGACAACGACGACTCCTATTACTATTACTGAAAGTGTTGCTGGCAATCCATCTACGAACAGTTCGCTAATAAATACTACAACAACAGCACCACTGAAACCATATTACATCCAGTGGATAATATTGGCTCTAATTGCCGTATTGCTCTTGGCTGTTGGTGCTGTTTTTCTCGTTTCAAAGCGAGCCAAAATATGTCTCACAAAACCCAAAAAGAACAGCGTTGATGAAGAAGCAATTCAGGAACAAAATAATGTGGGTCAGTTACAACCTAACAACGATCTACTGAACAAAAGCACAAATCTTCAAATCAAGCTCGCACAGCAAATAAAACTTTTCATAGCGTTTTCAAACGATCATACTATGCACCAAGATGTCATCATTAATTTTGTGAAGTTTCTCCAGGCTGATCTGGGCTTTGAAGTATACTGCGAGTTGTTTAGCGACCAAGACGTTTCACTAGATCCTGCTGGTTGGCTAGAAAACCGTTTATGTTCAGCTGATAAAGTCCTTATTTTGTGGTCGCCCGGTGGAGCGCAAAAATGGAACAACGAAACAGTTAATCGACATGTCAACACCGACCTATTTACGCCAGTTCTAAGAAGACTTAAAAACGACATCTTTCACAACATCAATGCCGGTAAATACTGTTTTGGTTATTTTGATTATTGCACCAAGGAAAGTATTCCTGAGGTCTTCGGTGAAGCCCGAGCAGGATTATACCACTATAAACTAATGGAACGTTTTGATGATTTGTATTATCGGCTCAAAGGAATTGAACGGTATCTTCCAGATGGACAAATAGCTGTACAAAATGTTGATGTCGATCTTTACCACGATCCTAAAATCAACAAATACGGTAATGCTCTTCGCAAATCCATTGAAATAATGAATAAATATGTTCAAACACATCCTGAGTGGTATTTAGAAGATACAGCAACCAGTTCTCTGGATAAAGCATCCTTAAAACCCGGCTTGTGCCATGAATATGAAATTGCCAAGTTACACTTGACGATTGCTCCTCCCCTCCCATTGAACAGCTGTCCAGAAATTATACAAACGGAAGATCAATACAAAGCAATAAATGAAGAAAGCAGCAAAGTTTCCCATCAATTTAACAACATTAAAAAAGATGTTATTGAACATGAAGCGACGAATTTTGAAAACAAAAATTGTGTTCTTGCTCCAAATTCGTTCCAACATCTTCGACTGAAAAAAGTTCCAGTTGGCTCAAGTGTTTCTAATTCATTGCAAGACAATAGCGAACTATCGAGCACAGATTCTCATGTTCCGCTTTCTGTTTCAAGGCAATGTGAACATGACAGTGGTTATGCAACTTTTCAAGACAGCGATGTGACGGGCGAGGTACAACACCAATCCCAAGGTAAATATAAAACGGAGAACATCAACGATCAAAGGCACTCACATTCAATTAAACATCCACAGAGCACTGAAAAACTGTCAAACAATGATGCCGGTAGATCTAACGACATCTTGCATAACGAAGGGGGTATTCAGAATGCAAGATATAAGCCTTCATCTACCGATAAACCGAAGTTACAATTAGCACCCATGGACAACGATACCGAACCAATGACTATCCTAAGGTCCATCAACTTCTTATCAATGACAAAAAACGTTGATGTTTCAATCTTTGAGGTGATTACGGATAGGTTCACGAAGGAAAATGGGACAGATATTTCACTCCCCAATTCTGTCTCGGGCGATTTCAGTAATCCGTGCAGATCTGCTGAGTTTATTTTTTGGAGGAGAAAGGATGAAGACGCCAAAGCTCCACTCCCTAGTTCTTGAAGCACGACGAAAATTTTGAAAAATCACGTAGCTTCAGGTTTTAACCGATCGGAGTGCAAGACAATGAGTTTGTGAACTGTGATTTGTAATCAAAGTACAATGCCGCACTACTTTTCCTGAATAAATCATTCAAAATTTCCGAACATTTATTGCGTTATTTCGTCATCAGTTTATAACTATATACGTAATAATGGCGACATTACAGAAGTTTAGGTATTGCGATTACACGTAGGACAGACTCAGCGATAAATTTTTGCAAGATATTACTCAGTTATGCTGTAAAAATAAGATGTCCGAAAGGAGGAATCCGTCATTTTAAGGGTGCATAGCGGCATTAAAATTTTGTGGTTGAATTTGGCTCGGTTAGATCTGCCATCAGTCTAATTGGGCCATATTTAACCATTATACAAAACTATTTAAATCTGTCACAGCACCACCTAAATTTTATGCGAAAGGCCATTTCTTAACAGCAGGCTCAATTGTTTTAGTTTCACATATTCATTTTGTATCCATTTCGGTAGAAAGTTTCCCACAAGATATACGCCAGATTGAACCAAATCAGTTCTAGTTTTTAAAAAAAAAAATTTTTTTTAAAGGGAAAATCCCTATACACCCTTCTTATAGGCTTCGCCGCCATGCGATCTATTAAAATTTCGATCAGCTTGACTTTTGATTCGTACACTCAAAACAATTTTCACAACCAAAAAAATTAATGGTTCAAGTGAAACTATACATTATATCATGCTAAAAACCCTCACGTTGTAACCATGCTTCTGGTCGTGTTTCTCAACTACATTTTATGGAGGTTTTCTCTGAACTTATCTCGCCTATTATTTGCAACCCCAATCATTTTCAGCTGACGCTTCCTTCGGAGTTGACCTATAAGATTGTATTGTGCTTGCCAAAAATGTTTCAACCTATGAAACTGATATTTCATTTTCTTGGCACCATCTGTTTCAGAATCGGCTTCGGAAAGAAAAAAACAAAATTTAATTTCCGTGGCTGAACCGAACTATTGCTCTTTTGTTCTCGCACGCCTTGTATTTTCTGTTTGGTGTTTGGCGGCTTGGGATTGGAATGCAACTCTCGGGCGTTTTTTGCCTAAAACCGTGCAAGATTTGCATTCTAATTAGCTGACCTTTTGTTCCAAACAGTAAAATAGTAACGCCTTATTGGATTTTGACTTAGTTGCTTAATTTTGTTGCTGCACGAAGCTGAAATTTCTTTCAGCATTCCGTTATAATTTGAAGAAGCCCTCGGTGAAATTTTGCTCTTTCTTTTTATCGATTTGAAATTTGATTTAACTGCGTTTTTGGATTTCAATTTTCTTTTACTGAGCTCCTGCAATAAAAAAGTTTTTATTTAGTCGTTGTGTTTGAAGAAGGCGCGAAGGCCTTGGAGTTCTTCCCGGGCACTTGTGCGTAAATCTTTGTTGCTTGGGGATTCGTAACATAAGAAATTTCACCGAGTTATCCTCTTTCTTTTCCGTTTTCGGCGTTGGACACTCTGCATACTTTGGAGATGGCAGTTTGTGGAAGCTTTCGTTATTGAAGCCATCATAAACTTCAAGTGAATTTGAATTCTTACTTGTGGAAGTTCCAACCCTAAAGCTTACGTTTTTTCTCGGTCGAATTCACTTGAGTTTATAGTGGTTACGAGTGTATTTGGTTTTGCTTTGCTTTGTGTCGACCGTAATTTAATTTGTATTTGGCTTCATTTTTAATATCACCATCAGTATTTCCTGTACTTGGTGTTAAATATCATTGTTAACATTTGGTGTAGAAAATTGCATTGCTTTCGCATCAACCTTATCAAAACTCCATTGCTTTATCGTGTCACGTGATTCGTGTGCATACATATATACTGTATATATATTCGTATTGCCCGATTTGACCATTCTATTCTGTTCTATTTCTGTTCTGTTAATATATTTATTGACTGTCATATCGAGTGAGAAATTTGTCGAGAAATAATACTGTATAATAGACTAAAAAAATCACAACAATTGAAGAATATTACCCAATAGCAATAACGAACTCACGACAAGTTCAAATCTTCTGAAGAAACTTCAACTTCCTTTCTTCGAGCACCACTGGTCCGAAGACTACATTCGAGAAGATCAGAGCTGGACTTCGTCCAAAAAAGTATATTGGTTTTTATTATTATTATCTATCTTGTTATGATTTTTCGTAGTTTTGTTTACAGTGTCTTCCGTTGGGACCCCTAATGCCGGTAATGATGACGGAAAAATGTCTGATGGGCTTACACTCTCTTTGCCTCATGCTAATAATGCGTCTCCTTTAGTTCAGGACAAGTTGTACCGCAAGCTGTTGACTGCGAAAAGATTGCTGGTAGTCAACTTAAAGCATGTTAAAAACGAATTGGCATGGGCTAAAGGCAATGACCTTGACGATCTTGCGACAGAGTTCCAAGAAATTAAAACATCCTTCGCAGATTATAAAACTCGCGTTAATGATAACATATGAGACCCGGAGATTAAAGCGCAACTACTTAGTGATGTGAAAGACCTGTTTAATTGGTGTCTGCAATCCCTAATGACACTATGAGTGATGCACTGTGCGACCCCTTTAAGGATTGCTCAATTGAGACTAATCTGGACCTGGAGGACGGCATCTCTCAGGTTGCTAGTTGTCAGAGCGCCCTGAGTACGACGTCTAGTAAATTGTTGGCACGCCAGATTGTTCTTGATCGCAGGCGCGTGGAACTTCAAGCTACTCACGCCCGTGATCTGGCTAGGACGAAGGCAAATGCCGCCGCCGCCGCTGCTGCTGCTGCTGCTGCTGACGCCGAGGCCAGGTTACGAATTGGAGAAGCAAAGCTCGAAGCTGAAGAAAATAAATTGCTCTTTCTTAAAGCGGCTCGTCGGTGGCGGTTTAGGAGAGATTTAAAAATAAACTTTGCTTACGTAGTGTTGTCACACCCGGTGTCTCTAAAACTATGGACACTCGTAAGACTGACCTGAATCAGAAATGTGCAAATGATTATTTTCGTGAAAACGGCAACGTCGCGGCTGCGAGTTGTCAGCCGGCTTTGGCAGCGAGCAAAGCCTGTAATTATGAGAGCGCCTTCGGAGAAACCAAAACTGAAATTGAATGGACTTGCCATGCGGATCCGGGGTTGCGTCCGGCTGCTTCCTCGCAGCGTCAGGAGGCAGCCGCTAATCTTGTTACTGCTAATACTGTGGGTTTTGAAGCGTATCTTGAACGTCAAGGACGCAATGAATTTATAAACCTTGCCTCGCAAATAGCTTATGATGGCACTAACATTGCCTTTGTATTTGATGGGAATCAAATACGAAAACTTATGAGTGAAAGTCCTTGTGACGAGTGCAGGTTGGAAGTTCTCAGAGCATCCTGTATAGGCCAACCGCGTGAAATGGTAAACCTTTTCATGGCGCCTATGAGGAGTATGCCGGCGGTACAGCAGATCGAAAAGGCGTTAGATCGCTTGAAACAGAGATATGGTGTCTCTGGGCCCTGACGACCGAACCTCAAATAATTAATATTCGACTTGGGCCCAGAGTGGTGTTTAATACCGCAATCTTACAACTGTTTAATACTGAAAAGATACAACGAGGATTTAAATACCTTAGAGGTTCTTGCTTACGCGCACGACGAAGTGGAAAAATTGTCGGGGCAATTGCTTATGGATGCTGCCAATACCTCCCAGGTGTGCTTAAACGACGGTATCTTGATTATCTTAAAAAATCGGGCCTTTATTTCAACCGTCCTGGGTTCGAATCTTTACGTAAATTTATCGTTGAAGAACTAAGTATAATGACATCAGATTACGCCCAAACCTTTTTAAAATCGGATGATAAAGAAAAGTCGCATGAGTCCGGGGTAGGACGTGGTTTTGTTCGTGTTCGACAGGTCGCGACTAAAGCACCTGTGGTGCAGACATCGCAAACTAATAATAAAGAACCTGATTTGCGTAATAATTCTGGAGGAAATCAGAGGCTTCAGCTTACTAAACCACCCCGCTTTGCTTTGTCTGCAATGACTCCGTGTCGAAACATTTTCTAGGAGATTGCGAAACGTTTAAAACTTTTACAAACGAACGCAAAAAGCGTGTTGTTGTGAGTGCGGGACGGTACTTAAATTGCCTTTCGTTGGATGTGAAGGTGAACAACCTGAAGAAAACCAAGGGTTTTAACATTCGAAATTGGAAAAAAAAACAATCATGTTTCTGAAGATTGTCACGACTACTCATGGCGCTAATACAACAAAATTACTTTTGAGGTTTCTAGATTGACCTTGACCAAACGAGTTAATCAAGCTATGTAGTTATTTAGTCAGTTACGTAACCTATTTTAGTTGGACAATTTTATGGTAACAGAAAACACTTGAGGTGCAGTTTCATGCAGTTGTGGCAGAAAATAAGTCTTTTATTGAGCTTAATAATTAAAAAATTAGATTATTCTAAACCACATCTTTAACTACCGGCATAGGCTAAGTACAGGATTGTTTTCCATAAAATTACCAAAATTAACTACCAGAATTTCAGCCCTTAGGTTAACTAGATGATTAGAAAGTTAACGTTTTGAATTGTCGTCATCCTTAACTTTCCTCTTCCTTTGAGATACAGACGCAGCAGGAAGCGGTAATTTGGATCTACACTAGAAATCTAATCAATATCACACTACAGTGAAGTCACAGTCAATTTCGAACCAGTCATGAATACAAATTACTGATAGCTAATCCCAACATCAAAGCGGACTTCCATTTGTGGGCGCCCAAAAACTTCTACATGCAGCTTCTTTATTCTAAACCGGTAAAGCATGCGAAATTTCTTGAGAATTGATGTCAGTAACCAAAATTATCCACACTTCTCATTATTATAGCTATTCGCGTACGAATTTCTGTAGTACATGTACCATTCTTAGGCAAGGTTACTCTTAAGCACGTGAAGTTGTTTATTTTTCGAGTCTCTCTCCGTTCAGAGTGATGTTGGCGTTGGTGTCGTTGCTGTTGGTCACCATGACCACAGCCGGTGCGATGGTGTAGTGGTTTGAGCGTCCGCTTCACAGCCGGTAGACCTGGTGTTCATTCCCCAAGTCGAGTCATACCAAAAGACTTTAAAAATGATATTCAGAGCTTCGCTGCTTGGCGCTCAGCACATAAGGATACTGTGGAGAACAAGCCGGCGAGATTGCTTGTTGTGTCCTTGGGCAAGGCACTTGACCGGATGCCTCCATTTTCATGTGGCAGACAAATGGCTGGGCCAAGCAGTTTACCCATCGTAGTAGCCCAATCTGACAAAATACATGTAACCGAGCATGAGCTCAGACACATAAATATAATATCATGATCACGGCAGTAACAACTGATGGCCTGCAGTAACAACAAAATGAAGAACGGCATGCAACTAAAATAGACCAGGTTTTCAGATCCAGTGTAGTATTTATGTTTTAGGGTGCTATTTTCTGGATTATACCTCACTGCAACGAGAGCATTACAATCAAACATGCTCTGTTTATGTTACTTTTTAAAATGTTTGGTCTAGTTTTTTGTGCATTTACATGTCATTTTTCTTGCGCCCTTTCTTAGAAATCTACTACAATTTTAACTTTTTTGCATACCAGCTTTGATTCGAGTAAATTATGCATGGACTCCATAGTTTGTAAGACGAATGATGTGCGTTCAGACGTGGAATTAAATTATATTCGGTACAAGATTATTTACTATGTTGCAATATCATTTTTACAAAAAAAATACCAAGTTATTTGGGAAAGAAGTCGGTTTTATATATACTCGTATATATATATATATATAACCACAAAGGCAGATGACGCCACAAAGGCAGAAACGGCAGCCGTTCGGAGATTGAGTATTATGCTCTCTGTATTGGGCCTCGGTGCAGTGCAGATTGAGCTCTCTATCTGGCAGCATCGTATCGCGCTGCAACTATGCGTTGCTCACTGCTTGCGCAGTTTGAGCTCTTTGCGATACGATGTGGAGAAGTCGTTACGTACCACAAACGAAACGATTTTTCTGGCACATATTAACCTCTCGGTTGGTAGTGCATGACAGAACGCTCTGTGCTCCGCTGATGACGCCACAAAGGCAGAAACGGCAGCCGTTCGGAGATTGAGTATATATATGTATATATATATCCATGAAATAAGCGCATTTTTCTTGCAATAAACATGAGAGGTTTTTGCATCAGCCATGTCTGGCACGTTTTGCCAATACCATGATAGGATTTCCATGCAGAGTGCAGGAAAGAAATTTTAGCTAGGGTCTGTGTTACTTCCACGAGTTTGAGCCACGCATAAACTAACATATATATATACGTAATATGCAAGATGCCTACGTATTGACATGACTATAATCTAGGATTCCTCTTAATGATTTAGTTCTAGTGCTTTGGTCAAATCTATTCATAGTCTTTAGAAGCATTTTTATGGAATTTACTTACAAGTCAACAATAGCATGTTTTTTGTTCTATTTGATTACTCTTTCGCTCGCGCGAAGCAGTCCTCAGATGGTTTGTTATCAGTTGCAAAATAAGGCTAATTTGCATAAAAAAATGATTAATTAGCTTTACTTTTGTCATTCAATGGCTTTAGGCCATTGGCTATTATATCGATCATGTTATACCGCCGAAAAGGAGATTTCATGGTGATTTAGAATATGCTGACTTCCAAAAATATTTTTTTGTTTAAGAATATGATTTATGCAAATCAAGCCCCTCTTTTTTTGGTAAGTAGATCACTTTCAAAATAGGATGCCGTAGCTTAAATAAATTCTAGAGACTTCATTTTTTGATATATTTTATCGAAAAATTACGCAAATCATGCTAGAGAGCAATGCTTTCCAGGAAAAATAGTCAAAATGTATCAATTTACTGATTTTTCTGTTTTGAGAAACAGAATTACAGATATTTTAAGATTTTTTGGCCAAAACAAAAAAATTTGTATTGGAACTGCGTTTTCGATCGATCAAAGTAAAAAAGAAGATTAAATCAAACTACATAGTGTAATATGTTTTTGGAAAAGAAATTTCATCCCAATTTGCTTGACGTGTATTCTAAGAACAATATTTTGTGATTCAAAAACAAAAAGATCTTGACTCCCTTCTTTTTTTTGTTTGGGAAAAATAATGTTAACAAAAGTGCAAAAGGTATTACGGAGCTCGTGTATCAATAAATGTTTTTGGAAATGACTGCTAAGTGATGTAGAAAGATCATGCTTTCGAGAAAAACAGTTAAAAATTGTGAAAGAACAAAGTTTTTGTACCATTTTTAATTTTTTGAAACCGAGCAGCCAAATTTTTGGCGTTTTGGGGGTTCTGAAAGCTACTACATTTACCCTTTTCATCAATCGTTATGAGCAACTCTTTGCCTAAACCACCCAATATTGCTTGTTTTTGTAAAGGCTGCCTCTTCCTAATTTAAATGATATGTAGTTTAAATAGATTATTTTGTTGCTTAAGGTGAAACATAAGCTACTCTTTTCCACTACCTTTTTGTTGGAAAAGAGCTGATTTTGATTGATTATAGCCCGCCTGTCAAAGTCAATAAAAAGTGCTATGTTTGCGTTTTCTCCTTGGTAACTTGATACAACGTGGTAAAAGAGTGGCGCAATTTTATGAAAGTGTTTTAAGATCTCTAAGGGGTTACTTTATTTTACAATTTGAAATTTTATAAGGTCTAGCACCAAAATTTGTGAGGGTTTTGGCTGGCATCGAATATAATTCGGAGTGTATCATGCATACTAGCCTTTTTATCAATTAAACAGCAGCCTAAAATATACAATGTGATATGTTTTTAATAGGAAAGTTTTTTTAACTTTCAAGTGATATAAAGCTAAAAACTAATTTTTAATTGCTAAAGATAAAACAGGACCATTTTACACCTATCTTTTTTTGTCGGGGATACCAGAATCTCACCCGAAGCACTCTACATTTTAAAATCTATAAAAAGTGTTTAATACACACTGGCTCCGTGGTAACTTGATACAGGGCAAGGAAAACAGTTGTGTAAACGCATAAAGATGATTTGAAATATATAGAGGAATTCCTTTGTTTATAATTTGGATTTTCTGAGGTCCAGCTCTCAAATTTTGAGTCTTTTAAGCCGGTACTAACGATAACTACAGTTACCATGTTTCATCAATCATTACAAAATTACTCTCAGCCTAAACCATGCAACAATAAATAGTTTTGGAAGGAAAATTTCTCAAACTTTTAGATGATGTTGTTTGAAAAAAATATGTTTTCGCTAAAGATGATACAGGACGATGTTCACCACCCGAGCTTTTTTGTAGGGAGATCACAAATTTTTTTGCTTTCAATTTTTTTAGAGTCCGCTAGTTATCAAAAGCTTTAGAGACTTCATTTTTTAATCAGTCTTTTTGAAAATTTAGATGCAGAATGCCGAATAACCATGCTTTTCAGAAAGAATGGCTAAAAGGCACCAAAGAACTTAGTTTTGTCACAAGTTGCAATTTTCTGAACTACAGTTGGAAAGTTTTTTCACAATAAATAAAAAATGGGTATGCTTACCAATTTTATTAGCCATTGTAAAGTAATCCTAAGCCTAAACTATTTAAACTTATGCATTGCTGGAAAGCTAGTTTCCTGAGCTTTTTAAAGGTATTAACAGTTGGCAGGTTATTGTATTTGTTATGTATCAAATTTACCTGTTTATACTAGGTTACCACATTTTATGGAAGTAAAAAATTCGACTACACGTAATATCAAATAAAGCATTATTGAAATTACCTTGAAATAACCTTTAATTAAAAAATAACTTGTTGAAATCGGTTGAGAAATAAAGTCACAAATCAATTTTTAAGTAAACTTTGCCTCTTGAAGAAAATTATCATTAGATGATCTCGCGGGAGCAAAAGGGTGTATGCGCAAAAATCATCATATGATGATCGCGAGAGCGAAGTAGCCAGCGTATGTGATAAATTGCACGTTTTGTTGCCTTATCATTTGGAATATTCTGGAAGATTTTTCGTAGAGAAAATATCTCTGAAACAAAGAGTCAAGTGGTCCTGTGAAACCCTTAAGATTACTGTTTCTTCGCAAGATTCGCGGCAGTCACTACTGCAAACAAAAGTATCGTTTTGATACTAATATTGTTTTCTAAACTATTATATAAAACTACCAAAATGAATTGTATTTGGCTTATTGGGCCCAATTGCTGTTTCGTGTTCTTAATTTTGTTTTTGAAAAAATGTCATTGTATTTATGAATTGAAATTGAGACAGCAAATAAACGGATTAAGCAAAAGGTTGCGTTAAAGCGATTCACAAGAAGGAAATCTGTTGATCAAGAATCCCTGATGGCGTTTTTTAGCATTCCCAGCCGCTATTAAAAAAAGTTTTAACAAATCCAATAAATCATCAATCGCAAACTCATTGTGGTTCACTGTTCACAAAAATAAACAAGTAAACAGTTGGTGGTCATTTTTGCAAAAACCATGTTTTGACTGCTACATTTCAACTAGTGTTTCGTGACAACAAGCGAGGGAGCAAAGCTATGTGATCAAGTTTTGCTTAAAACTGGAAGTGAATGTCATTGAAACTTTAAGAGAACTTCAGGAAGCGTAGAGAGAATATAGAGCACAAATATTCAGATGGCAAATAGACGTTACATCTTGATAATACACGTATATCTCATCACTGGCAATTTTCATCGCTGAATTTTGACAAATAAGCATAATTCCTATGTTGCCGCCGGTCTCATATTGTCTGATTTCAGACAGCGCTGTTTTCAATTTCTTTTTGACTTTTATATCTATAAGAATTTCAAATTTATAAAGATTCAATTTATATAAAATGTATAATAAATAGGCTTAAGTGATTTTGTGTTTCACACTTGTATTTTTATATGATTATTAATTGCGATCTTTTCGAGCAAGTTACTTCATGGCAACAATTTTGGTAGTAATTTAACATTTGCTCAGGTGAAACGATCATAGTATTTACTATTGGTAAATTGCAACCTAGCTATCATCTTGGGCTTGAATTGCCGCATTTAAATATCAAAACTTTTTGATGCTTGTGCTAGACAAAGATGGATCTAGCGAGGAGCAAGCCTCATTATGAACATTTTTAAGTTATTATAAAAATGAATGCGGGCTTCTATAGGCTAGACGTCACCCGATGACGGGCGAAAACTTGTTTTTGCGGTAATAAGTTGAAAAATTTACTCCTAATTTTGTCTGATTGCGCTCTTGGTAATAATAAAGACATTTTATTAAGCCGGTTCATTACCGAATTATTTCATAGCTATGCAATTAAATTCACTTTTTGTTAAGTTTTGCCGAGTTATTTTGGCACTAAGACGTCATTAGAAGTTTGGGTTATGAGTGCAATTGACTGGAATTAAAACACTTTTCAGTTAACTTAAAAACAGCTACAACAATATTCGATCGCTGGTGGTGCCAAAGAAAATGAAGTATCGGTTTTATAGGTTAAAACCTTTTTGGTCGAAAAGAAAGAGGATAACTCGGTGAAATTTCTTATGTTACGAATCCCCAAGCAACAAAGATTTGCGCACAAGTGCCCGGGAGAAACTCCAAGGCCTTCGCTCCTTCTTCAAACACAACGACTAAATATAAACTTTTTTATTGCAGGAGCTCAGTAAAAGAAAATTGAAATCCAAAAACGCAGTTAAATCAAATTTCAAATCGATAAAAAGAAAGAGCAAAATTTCACCGAGGCTTCTTCAAATTATAACGGAATGCTGAAAAAAATTTCAGCTTCGTTCAGCAACAAAATTAAGCAACTAACTCAAAATCCGAAAAGGCGTTACTATTTTACTGCTTGGAACGAGAGGCCAGCTAATTAGAATGCAAATCTCGCACGGTTTTAGGCAAAAACGCCCGAGAGTTGCATTCCAATCCCAAGTCGCCAAACGCCCAACAAAAAATACAAGATGTGCGAGAACAAAAGGGTGCCAGTTCAGTTTAGCCACGGAAATCAAAAATTTTTTTCTTTTTTCTTTCCGAAGCCGATTCTGAAACATAGCGGCCCCTTTGAAATAGAACAAAAAGTGAAATTTCAAACAATAATAACAATACATACAGAAATCGGCAACAAACAACAACGTGAAATAAAACAATAATCACGACAATATAACATATATAAATAATGTAATAAACGGTGCCAAACCCTCGGCGAGCATAATTCTTATATGAATAAAAAAAAGCAAGTTTATTAATTTGCAGCACAAAACAAAAACAAGTTTCATAATGACAAATAATAAAACACTAGCAGATTTCCCCGTCGTTGATCGGGTAAACTGTAAAGACTGATTAAATTTTTACATTGAATAACCATATTTTAATGCGTGCGCTCCCGCGACGGTATATATACCGGCAATAACAGAAATGGCGGACATGCGCGCAATTGTTTGCGTACATCTCGTTTAAGCAAAAACGTTTATATATAAACCTTTCTAACATTCTGTTTGTGGTTTGTAATTAAATTTTTACATTAAATAACCATATTTTAATATAGGTTGAATAAATATAGGCTCGTAGCCCCCCATAGACGTATGTAAAGACTGATTAAATTTTTACATTGAATAACCATATTTTAATGTGTTTTCATGATTTTTATTTCATCGTACAACAGTACAAATAGGCCTCTAGTAGAGCCCCATAGGCTCGTAGCCCCCCACAGACGATTCTGATCGAAATCAAAATACCGTAAAATAAAAATCATGACAACACATTAAAATATGGTTATTTAATGTAAAAATTTAATCAGTCTTTACATTTCACCCGATCAACGACGGGTAAATCTGCTAGTGATTCCTAAAAGTACAGTCTTGCTCCTAATCATCAAATTTGGATTTTTATATGTGACAAATTTTTTTCTGTTTGTGGTACCTAACAAAAACTTTAGACAACTTTAGTATTTTAATATAGGTTGAATAAATATAGGCTCGTAGCCCCCCATAGACGATTCTGATCGAAATCAAAATACCGTACTTGGCTTCCCTGGAAAAAGTTATATAAGATTCATATGTTTGTTTGTATCTAAATGTCTCCAGTTTTATTTCTATAGTGGACATACAGACAGACAAACTTTGAGTTTTATATATATAGATTTTCATAAGGGAGCAATCTTAGAGACATCCCTTGGGACATACTTCATTTTTTTAGAGCTGGGATTTTTCAGTACCGCTATTGTAGCTCTGCGAACTATTTCTTTCCCTCTACGTAGCTGGGGGTAAACACAATGAACTCTTCCCAGGCGGTAGGTCCCACGCTTGTTGGTATTCTCGGCATTTCCAACTGATGCTAGTTGGCCTTCAGCAAGATTTTGACAAGCAACCGGCCATTTACCGCGACCTTGCAACGTCGGTTGATAACCCTTGAACCAAGATTCCCAAAACTTATTAGCAAGGGTGACGTTATATCAATAATCTCGTCGCAAAATTTCCCCGATCATGGAAGTCGTTAATAGGGGTATACGGAGCAAGCTGCTGACCGAGAAAAGAGGAACGAGAAATAGGAAGCAATTTATTAGCGGCCCCAAAACGTCTATATTGAACGTAATTGACTACGTCCATAAAGGCCTTATCCAAAATATGCGCGTTTAAATTCGGTTTCACTAAGGATTTATTTTTTGCTTTAGCAACGATAAACTATTTAAACGCTACAAGGTAAGCCGCACACTTTTTTTAATACGTAAAGATCCGGCGAGATCTCAATGAGTCGATCCAAACCTCTGCTGCCAATGTTTAACAATGGGTCTCCACCAACGCCTGTGGACACAAAAAGCTGAGGCTCCAGGCCTTTCTGCAGCAGAAAGTCGGGTATGTTAAGCCAGAATGAGTGACTACCAGACCATTTAACGCTCTCCACGCGCGTTCCCACATCAGCAGGATTTAACGACGTATTAACATAACTCCAAGCATCGGCAGAGGCCATTAAAAAGATTTTGTCAGCTCGGCGCTTTACGAAACGCCGCAAATGAAGGTCAGAGTTTATAATCCATCTCAAAACCACTTGCGAGTCCGACCAGAAATGGAGACTGCATCTGAGATACTGCAACGATTTTGACACATCCTGCATCAACTTCGTGCATATCTCGGCAGCCTCCAGCTCCTTACGTGAAATAACCCAATTGGTTTGATTTACCGACACAACTTTGGCCTTGCCCTGCACCAAGGCCACACACGAGCGTCCATTTATTATGCGTTTTAAATACACCACGCAAGAGAGGGCTTAATTTGACGCGTTACAAAACCCATGGAGTTGGTACGCGATATTTTCATCGTCCTCAATCACGGGTCCCTCCAAGAAACAATAGCGGGAATAGACAAGCCAGCAAAAGTCCCCATTACATTTACCCATTTGCTCCAGTCTTTAAGAATATCCTCTGCAAATTCATCGTCCCAGACAAGACACAAAACGGTTACTTTTTGAAGAATTAGTTTTCCTTCTAGCAAGTAAGGTGCCAGAATACCCAAGGGGTCAAACTAGTCCGCTAGTGCACCTAACATTTTACGTCTGGTTGTGACCTCACCTAATTTTTTAAGTTTGAAACACACTCGCAACCTGTCGTTTTCAACGCCACACACCAGACCAAGTGTTTTCGAGTCGGACATAGGCTCTGCACTTAAATCTATCTCCAGGATATTTGAACCGAGATCACACTTCGGGATTCCAGACAAAACAGTTTTAGAACTGCAATTAGCTACCCATTTGCGCAATTTAAATTCTCTACTTTCAAACAGCGAGGTTGATTCGCGAGAAAATTTTTTAGGGTCATCGAGCGAGTCTGAGACCAACAAAAGATCATCCATGTACCGATTATTTTCAATATCGATTAAAGTCATCGTATCAGCGTTCGTAGGGTTTTCAGCGATCAACTTTTCAATTGCAAAAAACGCAATAAAGGAGCTAGAATTGATTCCTCAAGCATGTCTCTTAAATCGATTAAAGTTGAACTTTTCCTTCATCTTCATCATTGTTTCCGTACCATATTAAACGGAACAAATCCCTTTGACTCTCAGACATAGCCACTTGGAAGAAGCACTTGCTCAGATCAGCCGTGCAAGCGTACCTTCCAACTCGAAATCTTGTCAAGACTACGACTAAACCGTTTAACAAATTGATTCCAGAATGGACAGCATTATTTAGTGGCGCTCCTTTAAAAGTGGCGGCCCCGTCAAACACTACCATTGCTTTATTTTGATTGGTGACAAAAAAGGGCAAATACCAGCATTTGGTATCAGACAAGATCTCATCATCAGTAGGTACTATCCAACCCTCGGAAATCATCTTCCAAAATGTTTCCTCAAGTATATCCTTCAGCTTTACGTTTTTTAGAGCGTTTCGGCTCAAATTTATGGTCCATTTTAAAGCGCAAACGTAATTATCTGGCAAATTAGTCACAACATCCATTTTTAATGAAAGTGGAATTTTGTAGCGCCCCTAGACTCAACCACCTGTCGTGCTATCTCATCATTTATAGATGGCTCTTTAACTTGGGTCTTCTATTTCATAATTACGCAAAGACTCCTTGAAACCAGCGATTTCTCCGCGAAACCAGCGAAACAGATATAGCATCAAAACAACGTTGGTTCACAAATTCTTGGGTAAGTATTTAATTTCGTTCTGTTGATGGTCGTGCATTAATGAGACTGATTGACTACTGTATGCGAAAATTAATTTTGGCTTAGAACAGTGATTTTCAACCAGGGTTCCGCCAGTACAGTCCAGGGATTCCGCCAGAAGTTACACAAATTTTCATTTGATTCTATTAATTAAATTAAATGCTGTTTTTTTTGCATAAGCAATTGAATTATTGCACAGGGGTTCCTGGAGCCACTAAAAGGTTTCCTTGGGGTTCCGCTCCAGCAAAAAGGTTGAAAACCACGGGCTTAGAAACTGCTTCAAAAGAACTGAACGCAGAGATTCCTAACAGGCTCAAGCACAGACCAAGCCTAACAGGCCCAGCATTTGTTGAAGTTTTTCAGCCAAGCTAGTAACAGTTTGAAAAAGTAATGCAAAAAACAGGAAACACTAGCGTTACCTGGCGATGGTCGCTTTATGCAGAGTTGTAGAGTTACGAGTATATTATTGTGTGTTGCAAACTGTGATTGAATAAATTCATTAAAACGTATAACATTTCGTTATACTTTTATGCGCGAGTAAAAAATATTATCGGATAAATCTTATTCCATCATAATAAATCTATATATATAAAAGTCAATGTCTGTGTGTGTGTGTGTGTGTGTGTGTGTGTGTGTGTGTGTGTGTGTGTGTGTGTGTGTGTGTGTGTGTGTGTGTGTGTGTGTGTGTGTGTGTGTGTGTGTGTGTGTGTTCCCTATAGGAAGAAAGGTTAAAAAGTTTACATAAAAACTAAAAGTGTATTCTTATGTAAAATTCTCCGAGGAAGACAACCGAAGTAGTTCCGAACCTCTAAGTGCCCCCCTAAGGGAGCTATGGGGGGCAGAACCCCCCTTTGAAAATTCAAATATATTCAATTTAGATGAAATTTAAACCATATGTATAATACACTAAATTAAAAAGCTTTCCAAAATTTCAGCCTTTTTCGACTATATTAGGGGGCAAAAAGGGGTCAGAAAGTCCCCTTGAAAATTGAAATACCTATAGAGAGAAAAGTTAAAGAAGTTTCAAAAAATAAGTAAAAGTGTATTGTCATGTAAAATTTTCCAAGGAATACTGTGGAAGTGGTCTCGAACCTTTAAGTGCTCCCCTAAGGGAGCGATGGGGGGCAGAACCTCCTTTTGAAAATTCAAATATATCTGATTTAGATGAAATTTAAACCATATGTATAAGACACTAAATTAAAAAGTTTCCCAAAATTTCAGCCTCCTACGACTATATTAGGGGGCAAAAAGGGGGGAGAAAGCCCCCTTGAAAATTCAAATACCTATTGTTATGAGTAGTAATGATAAAGGAATTAAAAATGAAGTGTATGTCGCAGTTTAATGGTTTTTGATGTCATGCAAGCAATCTTAAAGTATTAAAGAGAGAGAAGAGATATTCGAGATGAGCATTAATAATTATAGATATAAGAATATAATAGAAATAGGTGTAGAATTGTAGAGATTATATGTTAAAGTGAAAGCAAGTGTTGAGAAAAACTCAGAAGAAGAGAAAAGATAAAATCAAAGTATAAGGTACTAAGCATTTTAAAGTCTGAAAGGGTTCGTTGTTCAAGGCCCATACACACCAAAACAAGTAGGTTATGTGACCACCTCTCTTATTGCATGAGCTATATGATTTGAAAACAAATTGTAAAAATGGAGTCCAACTTGGCATATACACTGCATGCACTCAGGAAAATATTGTGGGTTATATGAGTTTGGATGCATTTTCTACAATAAGGGTCCCTGTGGGGACCTCCTCCTGTCATTTACAAACAAAACTTTACGCAAATAATCTTCACCTTTACATAGAATATGGTTATGCTAATGTAACTGTTGAGGTATGATATTGTAACCTGTTTCCTCTTCAAAGTGATTAGCCTCCGATAATGCAAATATTACGTGACAACAGTTTCTAGGGGTTAAAAAGCAAGTGTTGTCAGAGTAGTAATCACCAGGATAACTTACATGATCTGACCAATTGCATATACTGACGTTGCTTTTTTATCCTATACCCGGGCAACGCCGGGTACCTCTGCTAGTAATTTATAAAACTTAAATAGGACTCATTGGCGGCCGTAAGCAAAACAAAGTCGTTTGTAATGCGGCTGACAATAGCGAAGAGGTTGTTCACCCTGATATGAGTCAAAGCAAGAAAATCTGCAAACGAGATAGCACATTGCAACAAAAAATTTATTCAAAAATGTCACCAAATCCCTGCATATCTGTACTACTACCCACGCTTGACTGGTTGCTAAAATCCTCATATGATTGCACTATACCATCGCCTGGTAGTATTGCCATAGAGCAGGTAGAGATGGAGTTTGTAGACATTTTTCGGCTGTGACGCCCACCATCCCGGTCACATACACCAGAAAAGCATATCTGACTCTAGCGGGATATGTCATCATACAAAGCATCGGCTTATGAATTGTGTTGCAACATTCCTACAAAAAGTTTAGAACATCAGCACAATGAAATGTACCAATAAGTTAAGAGCTACTTGTGGTCTCTGAATCCATAAATATTGCGGAAAGTAATACATTCATTTTCTCGAAGCTTTTCGTCTGACTCGTCTTCAGGAGAAATACGTCAGAATGAAAAAGATAGAAGTGTTACTCGCTTATATAGAGGAATACTCGATAGTGATTGGTCGATGGGTCGACCAATGAAAAGAGAGGAAACTAATGTGAAATTTTTTAAGCTGTATACGAATTCTTTTTGCTTACACAAATTAGGTTTTGATGTTTTGATATAAGTAGCTTCAAGAGTTGAAAGATGGAAAGCTGTTCGGCCATGTGCAAGTATGGAAAATTTATCATCTGAATAGTTTTGTGCGCATAATTGGTTATGTAGGAGATGTTGTCCAATCGCTGATGAAGAAATTTCGGTGTTGAGGGATTTGGTTGGCTTACAGGAACGGGCCAATGAGGTTCGATCTTGAAAAGTGTGCCCACCTCGAACAGATTTCGGCACATGCTGCGTGATTCTCTGCTGCAATCTTTGGGAAGTACGGCCCACGTACCGACTATCACAGTGGCACAGGTATTGGTAAACAATATTGCTTTTGTGAGAAGCAATCCATAAATAATAGTAGTTTCTTTTAAACTGACCCAACTATTTTATGATGTGGTTTCCTTGCCTGGTAGAAATGGAATGTTGGCGTTATCAAGATACTCTCATCATATTAACCCCATTTTGTTATGTTGTGGTCTAATGTAAGAACAATAAGCCTTACTGCACATTCACTTTACATATCCTTTGCGCCGTTATGATTAAAATTTTCTGGCTTGAATCGTGAAAATTCTGGGGCTGTATTAGAAGCATTTTACTAGCCCGCTATGGCACAAAGTTTTAAGACCATAGCACGTATTTAGATCTGTACGTTCAAAGTGAATATACTACTGTGGTAGGTCTAATTGAAAATGTTACATCATTACCAACATTTTACATTAGATTGTAATTGTGCAACGTCAGAAAACCTATTTGTTGTTGACTGTAATTGGTTTGAGAACAAAATTTCTGTTCTTTCTTGCTGCTTACCGGTTGAGTTTAAAGACTGCTTTAGTGTTGTTTAGCTTCTAGCAAAAGCATTAATTTGCAAACACTTGCTCAGTACTTATATGATTTCCGAAGCAGGCCAATATGCGATCAAAATGTAGTATCCACATTGAAAAAAGAGTAACCTTTCCTCCATTTTCAACTTAGTCTTTAATGTCTTTTAATAGCCATTAATTGCAGTCATATTGCAAGACCGAAATGTTGCAAATCTTTCATCAATATGGCTTAAACTTGCATGACAAAAGCTGGAAAGTTTGATGAGTTTTGAAGGATATTTGCTTTTTTTTCTTTCGCAGCACAACCCACTCCAAGAAAACTGTAAACCTAGTTGTTTGGTCATGATTAGTTTTAAATAGATTCTTAAAACAAGCCGGCAAGCTTGCTTGTTGTGTCCTTGAGCAAGGCACTTAACAGGACGCTTCCCGTTAATGCTACTGTTATCTGAAGGTTTACGAATACTGTTTGATTGTTTTTTGGATCTGATTTTCCGGTCAAGCGACAGCAGGTGAGTGCTTCAGTAAATTTACGTTTATGTGTTTGTGTTATGTGTGTTAATTATTTTACAGAAAACCGTACCGCATCCTATCCTAGTCTACATCCTTCAATTTAACAGTCAACTTCGTAGCTCCTTTGTTTTGAATTTATTTCAATCATATGCTCTGTGTGGAACCTGTGGTACGCGTGAATCTAAAAGACAGCGTTAAGCGGAATACCAGACCAGACGTTTCCGTAACACGTGAAATATAAGAAGCTTTTTCTGTTTCAGAATTTCTTTGTTTCTACATAACAAACTGCAATTTTTATATTTTTGACCTATTTTATTTGTATTTCCTTTTTTCCTCCCGATTTTCTCATTTTGATCATTTCCTCCCAAATTTCCTTTTTCATGTATTTTGGGGTCAAAATTCACCAAACGAGGAAATTTTTTCCAAAGTGAAAGCAGAAAGCAGTTTAGGGTTGGCAGTTTTGTGAATAGATCTGCGAAACTAAAGGAATCGTTTTAAACAACAACACTCCGGTTTGAGTTGAAGTTCAGACAAATTTATCTTTACCGGTTCAAAGTTTGATAGTTCGATTCAGATTTAAAGCTTGACAAAAATTGTGGTTGAGGTCTCGCTCGGAATCACCAGAGACAGATTTTGAATGTCTGAATTCGTTTCGTGTTTAAGGAAAATAAACGGTTAACACTGGTTTTCCGTTCAAATTGGGCTTCGGTCCGACGCGCTGCGCAACAACAGTAACGTGATGAAAAAGTGGTGAAGTTTGGCAATTAGGAGAAAGAATTTATCCTTTTACCTCCGTTGAATCCGCCGATAATCCAGTTTGAATAAATACGTAAAATATGCAGTTGGTTGAGCAAAATAAAATGGAATTTTCCATATAAAATCTCATCAGGCAAAAAAATTAAACAGTCCATATCCCATACTAATTGTTTGCTCATTTTTACAAGATTTACTTTCATTTATACCCTTTTATTACACTCAGCAGGCAAAAAAATTGAACATCCCATGGGCATAAATGAGATAATAAGAGGGTATTAATCAAAGTGAATCTTGTAAAAATGAGCAAAAAAGGAAGTCGCAGCAACAGAATGCCCTTGCTTCTATTTAGAAATTACACATGTTCTGTCTTCTGAAAATTGAGACAAACCCTCAATTTGTTTTGGCGATTTTTTAAATTCTATACATTTTAAGTGGTGCCGGTTAGTTGCTATGCAATGTTTTCAACGTTGTTTTTTAGTTTAAGACTGTGTGACGATAAGCACAATCAATCTGTAAAAAGATTTGGCAAATTACGGATGAACATGACAGATTCCTTGAAAACCTTTTTTGCTCCTCTTGGGCGATTCGCAAATAAAACGCAAACTATTCAGGCCAAACGCAATGATGGCATTTACTATCATCACCAAAAAAGGCATTGCGTAAAAATTACGTTTAACTTGAATTGAAACATTCTCATGCGGTCAGTGACTATTAACGTTCTGGAAGGCACCGTTTATAGATATTCACTTGCGTAAACAGTTGGCTATCATATAATTAATCGATTTTACGTAGACCTAGGCCATTTTCGGTTAGGGTACATCATATTCAGTAGCAATCTTTGTACGGAGAAAATCGTAAAGATAGTTTTGTCAAGGAAATATTTTTATAAAAAAGACCGATTAGGAACTCCAAGGGTATTGTTAAGAAGAAGCAGTAGTGAGAAAATTCATTATTTTGCCTTTTCTCAATACACGTGCAGAGGCAAAAAGTTGCCAAGGCTATTATAGACGTAATACGTTAAAGCAGAGTTCTTAAACAGGGGCAGGCCCCCTTGGGGAAGCGTGGTGAATCTCTATAAGGGCGCGAAGGGTGTGGAATGTTGCAATGCTGCTGATTTGAGCAAGTCATGAACAGAAATAACGGTAATACATTATCTCGTGTTTGCGAATATTTGTTGAAGTTTTGATGAACCAAACAAAAATCCATAGTAATACTTTGTTAAACATATAAAATTAACGTAAAAAAATTAACATAAAGGATACACCAAAGCTTTTCGTCTCCTTACGGGGACTTCATCAGGGCTAAATAAATAAATCTATAAGTCAAAAATTATATTTAATATTATATTATGTTACTGGACACTATTGACTGTTAAAGTAGTATGTTAATTTAATTATGTTCAATAAAGTGTCAGTATGATTTTTGTTTGGTTTATCAATAATTGGAAGAAAAGTCCCCCTATCCTAAATCTAAAAATTTGTTGATAGACTAATAGTACAGAGAAAACAATGAAATGTTATTCTTACACATTTTAAATTTTAAACATTGAATATTCTGAAGATCAATATACGTTTACGCTCAGACTGAAAATTAATCTAGCTCAGACAGAAGTTAGTGATTCAAAACCAAATCTCATAATGAAAAGCGCGTGGGCCGTTTTAATGGTTTGACTGAAATGAAGCAAAAAGCTTGTGAGCACATGATGGAAGTTATGTCTTAAGACAGATTTATCATGAAATTTAGATTTACCCATTCAGATTGCCACAGGATAAGTTCAAAAATAGAAAACGTGACAAAGATTTATCTTAAGTTTGGCTTCACCAAAGCAATAGAAAAAAGGATAGGTTGTTCCAAATGTGTAATATGTCAGAAAAACGATGCTTTATAGCCAAGTTGCTTACAGCACCATTTACAAGCAAAACATCCTGGCCTACTAGACGAGAACTTACAATTTTTTGAAGCCAAAGAGAAGTTGTTAAAAAGAATGAAATTGTGAGTAGTGATGCATTTCGGAAATATTTATCTGCCGAAGCAGTAGAAGCATCATTTGCTACTGCTTACTTAATTGTTCTGGCAAAGAAATCTCACAATATTGGTGAAACATTTATGAAACCATGCATGCTAAAAGCAGCCAGTCTTGTTTTAGTGGTGGCTAACAGGGAAGAGCTGGCGAAGATTTCTTTCTCTGACTTTACAGTAAAAACACGCATTGATGAGATCGCATGGATATTGAACTTCAAGTACTTAAAAAAATAAGCAAACCATGTGCTTTTGCCATTTAATGTGATGAGACAACTGACATTGTTCAAATGTCTCAGTTGCTGGTTTATATCCGCTTTGTTGGATCTACTTTAATTAAAGAAGAAATACTATTTTGCTAACTTCTGCAAAAGACTACCAAAGCAAAAGATAAGTTTGAAGCTGTTTCCTCTTACTTCGACCATAATTTAATTAAATGGAAGAACCATGTGAATGTCTGCACAAATGGTGCTCATGAAATGCTTAAATCACGAAGCGGATTTGTTGTCAGGATAAAGCAGAGAAATCCAACGCAGTAGGAACTCACAACCGGTACGTTATCCACCGCGAGGCTCTTGCCTCAAGGACTTTACCTGCTACAATGAATGACAAGCTAGCAATCGCCATTCCTGTCTAATCGAGACTGCTTATCGCTTCGTGCAAGAATATGGATCATGAAACTCTGTTGCTTTACACGGCCGTCCGATGGTTATCAAAAGGCAATATGCTAGCTCGTGTTTGCGAGCTGAGGAGGAAAGCGGAGCTATTCTTCGAAGCTCAAGGAAATCAGAATCTTCTGCAATTGTTTGCAGCAGATGGGTTTCAACTGACGTTGGCATACGTTGTGGACATTTTGGAAGCGCTTACCCTTCTTAAACCGATATTTACAAGGCAGCCATACTAACCCCATAGATCGCTATGATTCCATACGTGCATTTACAGAAAAATTAGAGCTGTGGTTTCGAAGAATTCAAAGGAAAACGTTTCGTCTTTCTCTAACTTAGATGCACCCCTTAAGAAAAACAAGGCTGATCTGGATGTAGAACTAAAAGCCGAAATAGAAGCTCATCTGCAATCATTGGAACAAGAATTCAAGGTATTTTCGACATTTGGCTAACACTGACCTTCAGAAAGGAAAATTGAAAAAAATCACTTTTGTATTAACCCATTTTTGTCCATTGTCTTTAAAAACACTTTTAACATTATGACATTACACTTTTAACAATTTCGTCAAATCAGGATAACACTTTTGAATAAACAAAATTGTCTGCAGAATTATAAAGTTGCCAGTTTCCAGAAAACTAGTTTTAGTTCATTTCAGTGTTGCCAGATGGGGAAATTCATTCTCAATATTTTAAAAATTGCGAAAATTTGAAGGTGTTGGAAGTACGTTGGAAATAGAAAGAAAATGAATTGACACTATTAGAACAACTGCAGTAGTGGAAATGGGGATTTTGCCTCGTGGTGTAGGTAATTTCGAGCATATGCTTGAGTTTGATCTCCAAAAAAAAATTAAATTTTCCTTGACAGCAAAGTAAATAAATTAATTTTTAGGCCTAGTATAATTTATGTTGCCGAAAAAGGCTTTCACCAGTTTCAGATATCAACGAAGGAGACGGGTGCTTTTCTGGCTTTACTACTTCTCAGCGGTTATGCTTCTCTACCACGGCAAAGGATGGACTGAGAAAAACTACCTGGTGCGAATGATGAGGTTTTTACCGACACGCTGTCTCGTCACAAATTTAAAGAATTTTTTTTTCTTTATTTAGCCGATGACAAAAACCTGTAAAAATAGACTAATTTGCGAAGATCCGGCTACTTGTTTCGCTGTAGAATTAAAAGTTCCTGGCTCACTTTTCGAAGGAAAACTTCCGTTCTGTAGATGAATCAATGGTGCCATATAATGACCAAAATAGACTGAAACAAAGCATTTATGGAAAGCTCATCAGATTTTGGTATAATTGTTTACAGGTACCGATTACCTTGCGCAGACAATTTCTTACCAAGCTTGTAGTGCAGGCTATTTCAATCCAGAATTTGGCAAAGGTGGGTCTGTTGCTCTAGATTTGATATCGGGAATGCAATCACAAATACAGTATAGATTGTTTTTTGACAATCTCTTTACTTCTTTGTCGCTTATTGAACACTTAAAGAGTGTCGACATTGGAGTTACAGGAGCAATTAGAGTGAACCTCACTGGCAAAACTCCACTCATGGATTCTACCGACATGAAGAAGATAGCTAATGGAAAGTACTGCTATGTCAAAGAAAAAGATTCTGGCTGCATCCTCGTTCGATAGAACAATAACAGCGTTGTTATCGTGGCTTCCAACTGCTATGGTGTTTGCCTTGAGAGATCAATTGCGCGCAGGTCCACTGCTGAAATGAAGAGAATTGCCATCGATCAGTCGCGTGTTGTGTATCAATACAACCAGTTTATGGGGGCTGTTGACAAGATGGACGAGAATGTTGTCAAAGTACGTATGGCAATAAGAATGAAAAAATGGTGGTGGCCCATGCTTAGTTGCTTGTTAAATGTTACAGTAAACAATGCTTGGCAAACATACAGTATTATTGCCCGCTCACAAGAACTCGAGTTACTAGACCTGCTTGGCTTTGCCAAACGGATTGTTTTGACCTATGTGAATCGATACTGCTTGGCCAAAGCAGCCAAGGCAATTGGTGGCCTAGAAACGCGTGTCATTTCAGAAGTTAGAGACGACGGGCTACACCACCACACAATTTCAACGGAGAAACAAGTCAGATGTGCCCTCTGTCACAAAAAAGTAAAAAAAAGTGCATAAAATGCAATGTGGGTCTTCACGTGGACTGCTTTTTGGGTTATCACACTAAGTAGTGGTAATTTGTCATTGTTTCATGTCTCAGTTTTGATTTTTTCGTGTTTCTGTTTTGTTGTATTTCGCAAACAATTCAGAGTAGTGTTAGCAATGTTTTATAGTTCATGCCATGCAAAATCAAAAAAATAGAAAAATAAAACTCACACACAGATCCAGCCGACAAGATAAACAAAGCTAAAACTCATATGAAACGATACTACTTAGTTGATTTTGTCTCTTCCTGATTTCACCAGTAACAAAATACCGCCGTTGATGCGCGCACTTTCGCCACGTCGTTCTACTGTATGTGCTCATTGTCCTTTTAAAACGACGATGACGTAACTCGATAACGTAACGTAACGATAAAACGATCAAAAAATTAACATTTTTTACTCTTCAAAATTACTCAAAAACAATTTTTCACAAACTAAATTTAATAAAAATAATCAAAATCTTTTTATGAGTGGACAACATTGTTCCGTTAAGGTGAGCCTTCTGCCAGACAAAATACAGGAAGAATTTTTGGAGTTGAAATGCAACTGTGTTGCCAAAGATGACTTTGAAACAGTGATTTCTGGGCTAAATACAAAAAAATTACATGCCTGTGTACAGGAATATTGCAATGTTGCTATGCGTATTCTACAATCATTTTCAGCTACTTATTTGTGTCAAAGGGGTATTTCTGCGCTTATAAGAGCGAAGACAAAGCTCGGAACAAACTTGATTATGAAGTCGATATGCGATGTCCATTTTCTTCAACGAAGCCAATTAAACTGCTAGTTTCGATAAAGCAGCTCTATCCTTCACATTAATGCGTGTGAAAATAATTGTGTTCTACTTATTTCTTTTGATTTATGCATAAAAAAAATAGAAAATAAACTTAGTTCGTTTTACAATGGATTCAGAACTTTTTAAGGGAGGGGCGTGACATTCTTCGCCTAATGCCAAGGAGGACGCAACCAAAAAGTTAAAGAACCCCTGCGTTAAACAATTGTATCCTGACATATAGCGCTTAGAAAATTTTATCAAATGAAATTTTAGATAAGCTGCCCAGTGCTTGAATTTCAATCCGGAAATTTGCTTTATACGATACAAAATTACAGATGTAACTTAAATATAGGCAGCATCGAAAATACCTTATGAATCTAAATGTGGACTTTATGACGTCATCAGAAGAGATGGCGTTACTTGGATTGAGTTAAGCTCATCACAACCACCAAATTAAGCTTTCCCAATCGTAGATAGCTTGAAGAAGAACAACTGTTAATTAAAATGCGACAGTATTTGTCGGTTATATTTCCAGCAATTACCACTTGCTCTTCATCGTCAAGCAATGTTTACGTATATACAGACGCGACGTCAATCAACTGTCTTCGTGACCTCTGACGTCACTTTAGTACAATCTTGTACAGATGTTGACTGAACACATGTTGTGAGCTCATCTCTGCCACGCTTAATTAGTCGAGAGACTCTGCAAACAAACTTGAAGACGAAGTTTGAGCCCTGCCTCGGCTCTAGACGTTTTTTGCTAAGAAAAACAACTTCTTTTGTCAAGACGTTTTTAGTAAGAGACAAAGCCACGGACTGTTGCCTTTGCAGATATTACCAACTAAATCCAAACCAAAAATTAAAACTTAGTCGAATAAACTTTTATTTAACTTGCAGTATACAATCTCCAATAAACTAAAGCAAAAGCTTGTTTAAATGCTTTTATTGAATACCAATAACATTGGCTTCAATGAAAGTTTTAAGACACATGCTCAAAGATAACATCAAACCGCGAGTGTTTCGATGCAAACTATCGCTGTTGTGTTGATGCAACCGTAGCAACCTTGCCGTACTATCACTAGTGTTATTGCTTTGATTGACAGATCGATCTTGAATCTCAGCTTGCAATAGCAAACAGCTGCCACAAGTGTTTTCGGCAATCGAACGCCTCTGCATGCGACTGTGATATACGCCAGTTCCGAACTAACTATGAGGAGAAAGTTAAAGCAACTCAGGCAACGGTATAGCTAGAAAGGAGCTCTCCCCGAAGTAGACTACACAACTGGAACCCTTAAATTTGAACTCAGTTTGGTTGGGGTGCAAAGCAATATTTAATGGTAATTTCAGCAGTGAATATGCAGATTTTGCGTGAAGTGGAGGATTCTACTTTTCTGAAATTAGACCTATTAGGAATCAAAAGAAGAAAGCAGAGAAAATATTTGATTTTTAGATTGCTGTATTGGTGGTAACAATAGCTCAGCAAGATCACTACTACTTTACCATCGTAAGGTCACGAGGAAGCAAAAGTGAACAACGCGGTGGGATGGGGCTAAAACAATCTTTTTCAGAGGCGACTCCGACACTCAGGCTACTCGGGCTGTGCTTGAGTTACGAAATGAAAAAAAAGCTTTGTTAAATTTAAATTCTGCAAAACAAGTTTAAAACTTTTCAACTTAATTTGTATTAAGTCCAAAGAAGAAGCCAGACATCGCATAAACCACCGGTGTTTGTGGTGGCAGTTGCTTTTTGAGCTCAGCGTTTTGTCTAACTCGGGCTCGAGGAAAATAGCCAGACACGCTGTGCAGAAAAATAGAGACAAACGATTTTCAAGCATTTTTTCGAATCAAATCTTACTCGGGCGTGATTGCAGCTGTCTAAGCTCTACAATGCAAGCGTTTATTGCGTTGTTTCAGACACCTTTTTTGCTTAATTTTTTTGTTGAACTCGAGCCCCTGAGAAATAAATCAGAGAAAGATAGATAAAAGCACGTGTACAGTACACAGTTGATAAAAACAGGCGTTTCGTTATAACTGTATAAATAAAGGTGTTTTGCAGTAGCTAAACGGCTGGATAAATTGGTGCTATTTTTTGTCTTGCTAGTTTTAGTGCTTTATTTACTGCTTTTGCAATATTTTGCGACACTGTCAGTGACGAGCCCGAGTAGCCACAAAAAGCTGGAGTCGCCACTGATCTTTTTATGGCGATAATGGTCGAATGGTCTGACATTTATACCCCACGAAGAAGGTGTTGATGTACCTTTGGGAAGGCATTTTGCGATAGTTTTTCTGCCTGCCGGATTCAAAGAGCTGTATATTTTTTTGGCAGAAATAATATTAAGCAATTAAAACGTAAGGTTGTAACTGAAAACTCTGAAGCAGATATAGATGATCGTCTTATTGTCAGCCTCGCTGTCAGTGTATTGCGAGTTTGAGGGTAAAAATATAACACAACTATGCTCGCGCGCATCTGTGCTATTGCTTTCGTCATAACGAGTTTAGAAAAAAAATAGCCTATCAAATCAAAAATGAGGAAAGAAAAAGTGAGTTTTTGAAGAAGGTTGTTGTTGGATGGGAATAATTTTTCCAATAAAAATCGTAGATGTCAGGAAAATGTAAATTTCCGCAAACACAAGGTTTTTTACTTGACATTTTGACAATGAGGTTTCACTACATTTCGACCTCCACTTGAAATGCAAATGAAATCTAATCAAAAAATTGAAATGTCATACAGTTTTATAGTTCGTCTAGAGGCAAATCGATCATATAAATGTCAGAAGATATTTCTCAGAAACGCAATGTGGTTTAGTGAAAAAAATAGGCTGGTAGACACTTTTACTCAAATTTTGACGCTAACGCGGCCGAGTAGGTAGGATCATTCGTTCAAACATTACAATGGCTGTGCTGCTGCGCCTTTGGTGAAGGCACTGTATGATGATTTTTTGTTCTCAGTTGATATTGATATGCAGTTAGTTTATTGACAATAGTGCCGAATGACTGAAACGGAATATTGAAACTAGGAAAACTCCGGAACAGGTCAGAATCATTTTCCAATGCATGGCTTTTACTGCCCGGAGAATTAATATACAATAAATAAAGAAATAAAAAAAAAAATTTAAGACCTTTCACTTTACTTTAAGGGCAACTCTAGCTAATTATGTAGTTACTTATATACTGTTATATACAGCATATGACTACGATATATTTTGTTTATGTTTATGTTAACCTCATCTACCAATTGTAGCCTTGTTTCTATTCTAACTCATGAACAAAATGCCGGATAATTTCAATATAGCAAATCTGAACCTCGGAGGAGATCAGCAAATTCCGAAACAACTGCACTTGATGTTCACGGAATATCGTGAATCCAATATCGAAAACAATTCGTGTAAAGACTTGGGTTTTTCGTTTCTTCCAGCGGCAAGCGACACAACGTGGTGCAAACAACAAAACTCGCTTTCAAACAATCACGATTTTACAGTCATGCTTTCGCAAAAACATGGGGTAACACTGCCTCCTTTAGCATCAGTGTTTGCCCCAAATTTGCAAATGCAAGAAACAAGAGAGGCCCAAACTTACGACTCGCAACGTGTAAACGTGAACTATTCAAGCTTAAGCGATTTTTCAAACTGTGCACATTTGCCCCTTTCTATCAGCAACTGCAGACCCAATCCTTTGACATTTGTTGAAAGTAACCAAACTACCAGTTTATCGAATCAATGCTTTCAAAATTTTTTTGAAACCGACGCCGTTCCTTCCGAAAAAAGTTCAAGTAGCTCTCGAAAACGAAGATATAGTTTTTCGAAAGACAATGCAGCGCCACCTAACGTCAATGTCGCTTTCAAGGTAGGCAACAACCATTAACACAAACTAACAAGAAAGTTATGCCTTGTGCTAACTTTACAAAAACCATATGGTTCTGTGAAGCCAGACCATTTTTTGTCTAACGAAGTCAAGCCAAACTTGGACCATGATGATGCTAGCCAAAGCCTGAATGATCTTTTCATCATTATCATCTTCACGAAGACGCTATTTTCTTGATGAGCCTCATTATTGCATATGTTCTGATTGGACTTCATTACTGTATATTTTCTGAACAGGCCTTATGTTTAAACGTGAGCTTGGTTCATGACCCTATGCCATGAAAACTGGTTGGGGCAAGTTTTTAGCCCAATTGAACCATATGCTCTTTGGCTTTTTTCTAAACCTCAAATAAAATTTGGAACATTAAAGTTATGCGTCGATCGATATTTGCTCCCAATTCCGTGCTATGATTTCGTGTCAACTCAAAATTTTTATCAGAGGAAAAATTTTACAGTAACACCCATAGAACTTCTTGTGTTCAGATCTGCCTCTTGGTTACCATACTGTCGGCACAGCGTATATCTAATCCTGGTCGTCATTACTCCGACTCCCAGAACAGCATCAGGGCCGCTTTACATAGAACAAACGTCCAGTACTGCTTCTTAGTTACAGTTTTCGTGTTCCGCTTGAGTAAACTTGATATCATGATTCATAAATTTGCTGTTTGTTTCAAACTAAAGGTAGAAAATCACAAAAATCCCGTTCCCAAGAACAAAGCATAATCATCGCTAGTTGAAGTCATGGTCCTTCGATTATGAACGCCATTAAAACGGCGCTCTAGTGATTGCCGAGTGCTCTTCTCGAGTCCTACACAAAACTTTGAAAATTGTGATCTGTATGCTCGGAGCTCAGCAATAGGAGTAACGTGGAAAATGGAATTGAATTAAAGCAGTCATGATTAAAATTAAAAAAGCGCCTTCATTTTTATGATAGTTGATTGTTTTCGGTGCCATGTCGCCAAGATCACTCAATGGCCTCGACTGACAGACAGATAAATGTGATCAGTATTTTCTAATGTTTTTCGCCTTTAGAAATTGAGAAACCTAATTCCAACAGAACCAGCAGACCGAAGATTATCAAAAGTAGAAACACTGAGGCTGGCGGTTAGTTACATTCAACATTTAGGTGAGAAACTTATAAATTAGGAAAAGAAAAAAGTGACAATACCTGAAAACGCTTTTAACAAGTTGTTTTCGTGATTTTTTAGTTTTAAAAAAAGATTCTGCATTGTTCAACAGAAGAATGACCTCGTTGGTATTTCTTTTGAGCCGTGACTTGACTAGAGTTGAGTCTCCCCCCTCCCTCTCTCCATGTCTTAAGGGTACTAGAAAAAGTTTCGTCACGTTACTAATGCATAGTTTGTGCCATCCCCTAAAGCAGGGGTGTCAAACTCGCGGCCCGCGAGACGATTCTAAAATTCTTAATGAATTTCGGTAGTACTGCAACGTATCATCTTAGAAACAAACATTTGAACTCCTGATCACAGGCGACACTTGAGAGGTACAGATGTTTTTTTATTCAAAGATTACTCCACTTGGTGCAACAACAGAACTCGATTTGCCCTCATAAGGGCAATGATGTGGAGATGCTGGAGAAGTAATGACCTTTTTTTTTTGGAGATCGACCTCACTTCGGGCTACATTACAGAGATCTTTGCCCGAAGGTGTGGTGATATCCAAATCGAAAACTTCAAACGGCCCTCGGCACGGTTGCTCATATGTGCAATGTGGCCTCCAGAAGCTCACGAGTTTGACACCCCTGCCCTAAAGAATTGTTACCTAGGGATAAACATTCTTTCCCTTCTAACCTGAATCAGCCTCTTCCTATTTCACTAGCGGTTTTTATTAGACAACTTTGATAAGCATGTTGTTATTATTGCTATTAGCAATACAACGTTGAACATAGCAATGAAATAACATTCAACAAATTCAAACGCTTTTGGTGCTACATATCGCCCTCGTCAGGATCTATATACAAATATGTATAGGGTCAAAACTTTCGTTGAACGTAACAACAACATAACCAAAAATTGCAATAATGAAAACAATAAAACTTCATTCTGCAGTCTCAGCAACTGACTACTTACCGCTAACAAAGAGTTTGATAAAGAAATGAATGCCTGTTAGGAAATAATTGGATTTGAGTATGTAAATAATCGTATAAAATGAACCAATGAATTGCAACAAAAATTCACTGGTAAATTGTTTGGTTACATACTTTAATGAATATCTATGATTAAAATACGTTAAGTAGAAATCACGCTCCGTTTGCATACAGTTGTTATATAGCGTTGAAAACGTTTGAATTTGTTAAATATATTTTCAACGATGTATTGCTAGTATTCGTAGCCATAACAACAAGGTGGGTTTTAAAGGTCATCCCCCCACCGAAATTGTATTGATTTTAATAAACCTTGGGAGCGCACCCTTAAAGTCGCCTACCTGAGCGAGCGTTTTTTGGACCAACACAGGCCTAAGTTTGTTTAGAGAAAAGCTTTTGTAAATGTTTGATAAGTAAATGTTTTTGGACAGGACAAACGCTAAACTCTGAACATTGGGTAGACCAACCTTGCCTCATGGACAAGCCTGTTGATGGTGGAAACGAAAAAGTTACCTCACAAATTTGCACATTTTGTATGAGCAAGAAAAGAAAGCTATCCGTTAATTCAAGATAGAAATAGTGAAAAAATTGTTTTTTTGTTGATTTTGAAGTTTATTTATTGTGAAATAAAAGCAAAAAAATTCACGAGTTAGTCTCACATCAGCCATAAGCTTATGGTTGTATTAAATTGGCTATAGCCATGACAAGGCATTCTTTTGTACAATATTACTAATTTGCTGACAAAAATAGATTTCAACTCAAATTGGATCAGTGTCGAAGGCGCGACTCGATGGACTGGAGACATTATGACGACCGGAAGTTCAGCGTTGAGCGCCTTAAGTTACATGCGGCATTGCGATGCAAGAGCATTGTTTTCTTTTATACACAGCAGGCTTTGTTTAATTTCGATCTTTAGTCGACCTCAACGAAAAACAAATTCGATTGCTGACTGGAAGTTGGTAGAGTCTTGTTTTCTGTCTGACTACTGATTTCACATCAATTTCTTAAATACTTTTTTTTTGTATTCAAAATCCGGTCCAGAACGAGAAGAGTTGCCCGGCTCCAGGGATTTAGGTTCTCCACTATACCCCCATCCCGAATAAGGTGTCTGGTAGCAACAAAAACGTAAGGGTGATTGACAATCTCATTGTCTATGCTTCACTGTCTCAATGTGTTTTCAAGCCAAAAAAGCTTTAACGGATCGCTGTACAGCAGTGCGCTATAGTCTCAATCCTATGATAGGTTTTCGAAAAAACTATTTATTTGATACATTTACACTACATACAAAACTTCGTTATTAAAGTCTATTCTATTAACTTTTAACTGCGGTTCAACGCTATTTCCATTTCCACTTTTGGCGTAGTGAATTGGAGTCGCATTTCTCAAGCCAAACTTTCCCAGTTGATGCAGTCATACACAAATCGCTCTCTCGACTAACAACAGTCACAGTATCGTCCTGTCAGAGCAAAAATGTGATTAGGTTTAGTTGGAAAACTGCATCCGTGAATTGAAACTTCTCAATGTCACCCACTTTGATCCTAATTCTCCCATTGCTATTAGACCGAACTACTCGACGAGAAAAGTTTCAAATGCAAGCTTAGAGAATCGAGGTCATGGTCTGGATATGAGTTCAATTCTAGCCATGGGTTCTGTGTATGAGTTGTCGTTATGTTTTCGATAAGAAATTTAGGAAAGCTTTCTTGCTTGGTAGAAATGCTTGTAGTAGTAACGTAGTGGGCCAGCAATATTAGTAACTCTGAAGCCAGTCTGACTTCTCCGTAACTAATTAACCTAATTCTAACTTACAATTCAATTGGGTAAAACATAGCTTCCACACCAGCTAGATGGCGCTAAAGCCTAAAGTTTATCATCCATCATTAATGACAATATCTGAGCAAGTTTAATAAACCAGGTGTCTATGCGAGCTTGTTCAGCATGTTGTATGTGACGAGCTTGGGGCGCTCGTCTACCTTATTGTTGGTGGGGCTACCTGTCTATATTTGTATAATGACTGGTTCGAAGTGGAGTGCGACTTTCCCCTCGCATGATCTTGAGCGGGTTTAGGGTGTGCACCCTAAAACCACGCCTCCATCACAAATAAGAAGCAAACAAGAACCACAGTAACGACGCCAACAAGCTTTGCTACATCACAACGCTACCAACCTCTTTGCTCATGATCCATTGCTGGCTTGGTGGTGCATCTTTTGCGCTATCTAGAGGAAATTTGCAACGCTGAACTTCAAGTTTTCCATTGTTATGACCGAGACAAATATCTCGGGAACCAATCTGTCGAATTTCGTTCTGCGTAAAAAAAATGCATAAAAATTCAAGTTAAATCAAAATAGTCTGATATGAGACAAAGATAGTTGAGAAAAATTGAGAAGCCATGAGTTCAATATCTACATGAAATGGTAGATTTCGATAAGAGGAAAAGTTTTTTTCCAGCTTTTAACTAAAAAAACACAAAACAGTAAGCACAAACAAAAGTTTATAAAGCATAACCAAAGTAACAACTATAACAAAAGACACGGAGCTTTTCGTCCCCTCAGGGGGAGTCACACTGAGCGAAGTTGCTGCTGCACGTGGTCTTTATTCAGAGGTGAAGATGTTAAAACTTGCAATTTATCAAAACATTAACTAAATTTTTGTTTTCGAAATATTTATGTTAAGTTAGGCTTTTTTTGCCAAGCCGAAATCCACGCGCGGAGGCAAAAAGCTGGGATATCTTTTGGTGTAGTTGTCTTATTAGCTGCGTTCAATAAAATTTTATGTGCGCCTACCGTTTGCCAAGTAAAAAGCTGTATAAAATGATGTATTCAGACGCAATCGCGTGGCCTAGGTTCTTCCAAGAGCGCTGACCAATATTTGAGACAAAATCAATCTGTTTTGTATAAAAGTGTTGGCAGTTTTTAAGATTTTCATCCTTGTTTTAGGCTGGGTAGCACAATTGATCAAAAAAGGGACGTTATCTGATCAGACCCTTTTGATAGAACAAATTTGGGGTCAAGAAATTGTATTTGAATTCACTTTTGCAAGAAAAAAAGATTCTCAACAAATTTTCAGGCAAGCTCTAAAGTTAAAAAAGTATTCGCCCATCAGCATGTAAGTTTTTATATAATTTGAGGGTGATGAACCATTTACCCCATACGCCTGTATGAAGACTGCCTAGATGTGAACTTGAATAAAGCAATTTAGTCTAGTCTAATCATAACCAGGCCAAGTCCAAAACCGTGTCAGAAATGCCAGAACTGAAATGATGACGAGAATTTGTTTAATTCATCGAAAGCCACAGGAACAAAGAGTTTAGAACACTGCGAGTGAAACCAAAATGAATTTTTTGATTTAAATATTCGTCGATGTCGTTGTATGCTCTCTCTTTAACCGTCACAGTTGTGTTGTGGTGGAGCGTGCACTTTGCAGGGGTAGACCTGGGTTTAATTCCCTCGTCGAGTCAGATCCAAAAATTAAAAAACGGTATTCACAGATCTTTTGCTAGGCACTCAGCAATACGAGAAATGTGGAGCGAAATATGAAAGTGAGTTGACTTAGACTGCGTTTACACATAGCGGTTTTCGCAACCAGAAATAAAACTTTTTACCGATATTTAGAGCAAATTTAAGACGAGTTTCGCTTCTTGATACTGAGTGCAAGCAGAGCGACGCTCTTTTCGCTTTCAGTATCGAGCACGAAACCTTGTCTCAAAATTTGCTTTAAATATCGGTAAGAATTTTTATTCCTGGTTGCGAAAACTGCTATGTGTAAACGCAGCCTTAGACATGATCAAAAAGAGTGCAATAGGGCTCTGGCCTTAGCGCGTAGCCAGTGTCACAGGAAGAACAAAATGCTTTTTCTTTGAAGTTTCATTTGGGATATTTTTGTACAATGCCGACCTGTTTTGTAAACTCGAAATATTGCGACTGAAGATCTTCTTGGTGTTTATCGACGCCTAATGGACGTCCCGGTGTGACTTCATCAGTGTGTGTGTCCAAGCAAACATCCAATGCATCTCCAAAGCGACAACACAGCTGGAAGAAAGCAAATCTTTCAGTCAGTGTCATATCGTTTTCCTGTTTATGATAGTTCGTTCAAGGTAGTGATTTGTGAAAATTATGAAAAGAACCATAGGATGAAGTCAGTCTCAATATGTTCCCAGAAGAACAGTGTTTGGGAGAGGCATGGGAGTTCGGCTATGTTTAGTTATGATGGTTGCTCTGCGATTCATACAATACAAATGCATAGGACGTAACAATATGAAAGATCTGAAATTTCAAGTTGGATTCCCAGGCTGTTTTATTTTTAACTTCAAATCTGAACGTATTAATATTGGGGCTTGGGAAAAGGTGGCTACAATTTTCATTTTTTTACTTCTTTAAAAAATACATATTGACAAAAAGCACATTCATTTTTGACCAGGGATTTAATGATTTTTGTTGTTCTTCAGTCTGGCTCTTCCATCTGAGTAATCACGGTTGCATTGTCACAACGTGGTTCAAATTCGTGATATTCGCATTATGGGCACGACGCTTTAATTGAGGGAGTGAAATCTTTTGTGCTGGCCGGGGGGGGGCCAAAATTGCTCAAAATTTTATTAGGACCTCGTGCTAGAAGGCACGGCGTGCGCCAAGGCTTTTTCAGATTAAGAACTTTTTTTCAAGATCAATCACAAACGCGTGGAGTTTGTACACTGTAAACCTTTTTCAGTTTTGGGAAAATAAACCTCATCATTGGGCTAGTTGTGCGTTCCACGTCCTTGCTGTAACCTACTGAGCTGACAGGGTGACGATGCACGATCGTTGT
Organism: Trididemnum clinides; assembly: GCA_963675345.1. Classification (NCBI taxonomy): domain Eukaryota; kingdom Metazoa; phylum Chordata; class Ascidiacea; order Aplousobranchia; family Didemnidae; genus Trididemnum; species Trididemnum clinides. Next base: position 23,603,414 of record OY776301.1, read on the forward strand.
GAAAGTCACTGTTGATCTACAAATTGACAAAAACCTTAATCTCTAAAACAACAAGCAAAAATAGAAAAAGCTTTTTTTGTCAGTGTGTCAGAAAGCAATTTCAGCACCCAGAACAGTACGTTGCATGCGCCATGGCTGAGTGGATTTTAGCAGACGTTTTCAAGTTCAAATACTCACTGCTCCACTATATTTCGGTTTCAATTCGGGAATATAGAGCTCTGGATAGATATTTTCAATGTACCATTTAAATGATTGACATTTCAGTTTGTCTTTTAAATCGAAGCGTGAACGCAAGTTGCCAGCATCAATCTGAAAAAAGAAAATTATTGTCGGGTTAGTGCAACTACATTGTAAAGCTGAATTCCAACAATGGCACGTTCTTCTTCTTTCATATGACAAAGGACTTCTCACAAAAGACATTGGCGTCAAACACCCTGGTTCGTTTTATATTTTTATCATCATGTTTTGATCGTCCGGTCACGGGAAAACCTTTGCGGTTATGCAGAGAACATCTAAGTGATCAGACCCGGTTCGGAATTGCTAGTACCGCCGGCTCAGAACATTCAGACCTGGTTCGGAATTGCTAGTACCGCCGGCTCAGAACATTCAGACCTGGTTCGGAATTGCTAGTTCCGCCGGATCGGAACATTTCTACCACAATCAATGCAACCAAACAAGGAAATAATGCCATGCTGTGCCTTTCCCAAGAGCCCTCATACGAAAAGCCCACGCGAGCACTTAACTTGCAGTTTTATGCTTCACCGCATTGAGCTACGCAGCCGACAAAACTACTTATTTTAAGATTCTGACCGTCAAAACCAAGAGGCAAGTTGCGGCAAGGAGTAAATAGTTGGGAAATAATGCAATTGCAATTAACTTTTCTGCACGTCAATTACAACTGACAGATGCTGGAGGGCTTCGATTAAGCATCAAGGATTTAAGTTTGATGCCACCACGGAAGTGAACTAGCAATCTAAATGCTGATTTTTCCTCTTTATTGAGCAGTGGCTGGCTTGAAAATTTTGTTTAGAATGTATACTCCCAAATGAGCTACGTACAGCCATCTTCCTCTTGAAGAATCAAGTAGAGGATAAGGAATAATATTCAATGTCATATGATTCTAAATGCTATATACTTTAAAACATGAGCATAAGAACATTGAATAAACGCTCAAAGTGAAGGAAAAAAATTCAAAATTCCTGGTTTGAAAGATGCGGATATAGAGACACACAGAGCCTCATTTAGAGGAAACAATAGGCCATGTCTTCGAGTTTTTTCTTTCTTATTTTTAGACCTCCATCCTAAACCTTTAATTGATCTTTTTTTGAAAATTGTAGCTAAATAAATTTCAGTGTTTGAATCTCTCTTTTAGGAGAAAATGTTATAATAAAATATTACCCTAAAAATGGTACGTAATTCCTTCGCATGATGTAAACCCGACTCAGGGGTACCAAATCCCCAAAGTGCTCAAAGCTGTCAGTTTTGTTCCACTTATTATGAATAAGACTGCATTTTATTGGTTCCCTTTCTCAAGTTCCTTTTTCCGTTTTTTTATCTATCATTACCTTGCTGGCTTCCGGCGTTCTTTTGTAAAAAAGCGCTTTGTAGTTTTCGAGCCAAACTTCAGCTACTCTCTTTTTATTTCGGAGCAAAATATCAACGGAAACACCATGGACATTCTTCGATTTATACACGTGGCCCACATGACTGCAAGGGAGGATTTCGATTCGTCCTCCGCACATCCAAATCTACAAAAACATTGAGCGTTACATCGCGTGGATAATATGTATGTTTAAACCAGCTGATCCAGCACAGACTACGACAACTTGTTTTTTTTGTTAATCGTTTAAGGCAGAACATCATTAGCTTCTGAAATCAGTGAATTAATCATATTTCAGAGTTAAAAACAAATTCAATTTTGACGACTGCCCGGTTAAAGTTTCCTTACGTAGTACATGTCTAAACCTAACCTTCTAAATCGACGTAAAACTTTAAGAAAGCAAGTTTAAATGCAGCATGACTTTCCTGAATCAATATTGAAATTTAGAAGCACAGCCACGGATTTTGTGTGAGGTCTATTATATGGGACAAGAGGAGAGTTAATTTTTTTTAATTTAAAGTCGATTTTTTGACTGTAATTAAAAAATCCATGAAATGCACTCACCCTAAAAGACATTTCTAGATTTTCAGCACCCCATACTTTCATGTGGTCGTCGTAATTACCGAGTTCATGAAAATATTTCTTATCAATTGCAAATACTCCGCCGGACATTGTAGGAGTGGAAACAGGCTGAGTCATGTCCATCAGAGGCTTCTGAAATCGCTCCCTTGGGGGAGCAATCCACCTATACGTCAAAGTCCAATCAAACCCGCCTCGTTGTACCTAAAAGAAGATCCTCGAAGGTAAATTGATTGAAACATTTTTAAAAATCTGTAAACTAGTAAAGTTTTCACTGCAGTTTGAAGTTTGAAATAAAAGCTTTTTCCACATCTACTCGGAACATGCTCAACAAGATAGATCTAAAGGTTCAATTGACATTACGTAGAAAGGAGCATCGAGATGAGCGGAAGTTGCATACAAGTAATATTTTAAGTAAGTAAAAAAGCAAAAGAAACAAATTGCGTTAGAAAAGCTATTTTAGAGCATTTTGGACCGAGTTAAAGGCTAATTTCTTCAGCAATATTATCACCTAGGCGCAAAGTTTAGAAGCCATATTTAATCCATTGAAATGTTTGGTTGCCATATTTGCTCTAGTTGGGTGCATATCATTTACGTGCAATGGCCACGATGCTAATTCAAACTAAAATTGATTTTTCTAAATTCAGTTGTGCAAGATTTAACAGCTTATGTCACTTTGTCATCTTCTCCTTTTCCGTTTGCTGTTGTTTCATATTGTTTCCTGCTATATTAGCTGTGTTGGACCAAAACAAAACTAATACCGCTACTACTTCAGCTTCTTCGAGTTTGGTACAGGGTGCGAAACATTTATTAGCTGTATGTTCGTATTCTTCACAAAGTGACTTCTACGTGAGTACCCCAGTTGAAATATAAATAGAGATATTTCCTATTGAACAACTATGCAATGAGATTTGAAGCGATGCTTGACCGCAGTTGCAACCCTCAATGCGGGAAAAGAAACCCTATGCTCTTGCCTCTGCGGTTGTACATAAAACTATTTCAGTTAAGACTACTTAGTGATGACTGGTACTACTGAAAAAATGCAATGTTGTCTGAAGCTCTAAAATCAAGCAGGATAAATTGCCTTTTCAAGGAAAAACAACTCACAACTCAAGCGGACAATGGGCTAGCTATCTTCAGCATGCAATTGCGAAGCAGTGTTTTTCCGGGCTGAAACTGCATTTTGATGGTAAAAGTGTCCGGGCTCGTTTTGCAAAACCTCAGACAAATAACTGCTCTTATTAAGAAAGAATCGAAATTGACATCAGGATAGCATCGTTTGCTGCTTTTATGGTTACCACAGAATAGGCTCGTAACCGGTATTTTGCATAGGAAAGACAAGCCAGGCCTGTAATAGTGTTTTTATGTCAAAGTTAATGGGTGACTCTGAAAAAGATGTTTCACTTTTATTTTGAGCACGTTTTCACGACTAGAATGGCTTCAATCTCCTTATTTCCCTGTGGTTGTCTCACAGAAATTAGTTCTAATAGCATTGTTGTAAATGCTGTACAAGTTGCTGTGATAGTTCAGTAGGGAGCACTTTATACTGACAATCTAACGGTTCTACTGTAGATTCAACCCCATATCATAGCCCTTAGTTCTTTCGCTAAAAAACTAGAGAGGCGTGGACTCGACTCACAAAGCTGTATCAGCATTTTCAAAAATCAAGCTCATGTCACTTTGTGAATAGTTTTAATTACTTGAAGCCCTTTTATCGGCCAAAAAATACGCAAGTTAATCAGTACTGGGGTACAGTATGCTCTAGCCTACGCTTCAAGTAGATACAGAATCGCCCAGGGAGTGATATGTCTTAGTGAAGAGAAGTCGTCTCAATTAATCTGTATCTTATAGTCATATTACGATATCAATAAAGTTGATAATTAGTTGCACCAACCGTCAAAGTGGGGTGGCCAGAAAGGTTACAGAGCTGACTTCGGTTGAGTCATGTTCTACATCTATAAGCCATTAACCAATGTTTGTGTGGTTGGCGTAGTTGTGCGGTTCGAATTCCATTCCTAGCGTTGTTTTTAAAATGCTGAGAGTTGCAACATCTAGAGGTTGGTGCACTTATCAATTCTTTTGATACACTAGCACAGAGGTTTGACGATTTTGTTTCGCTAAATATTTTTGCTGGCTTACTCATCGGGAAATAGAAAGTTGTTTTCTCGTTGATGCAGCGCAAGCGCAATAACCTCGCCTAGGATTTTGGGGACCCCATTTGTACTTACCGCTTTCACTCTGAAAAAAGACCATCTTTTGATTTTTTAAATTTTTCAAAAAGAAGCGGAGCAATCTGTATCCTGGCTAACCTAAAATAGCGTTGCTGATTCACGCGTCACAAAATGCTTTATACTAAATAGCTTTCTTGAGCTAGTTTGCCAAAGCATGCTGAGTTTGTCTGCAAGACTGGCTTACCCTTTGCATTGGTGTGACAGAAAATTTAAAGCTATCCGGATTAATGATGTCCATGATCGGCAAGGCAACGACTTTGCGATTTTCTTTTATTCTTTGCAACAACGGCTCCAACCACCCTTCGTAGCATTCACCTGCATAGACAGAATTCATGCTAATTTTTTGCCACAAAAGAGGCCAGAAACTAAGGGAGGACTAAAGGGCTCCCCGTTCCGCCAATTTTGTTTTCCAGCAATATTTAGCTGCACAAATTACTTGGATTATTAAAAAATATTTTCAAAGTGAGATTTTATGTTAATGTGGATATATCTCGGTCTTCTTAAATAGAGATTTGCTCACAAAGACTATATTACAAAATATGTCTTAGTGGAGGAGGAAATGTTCTCCGAAAAAGTCATCAAGTGTTAAGTTGGTGCAAATGTGGCAACTCCAAGAAAATTGTAGCAAGCTTAAAACATTTCGCAGTGGAATGCTGTTACATCGGGGAGCTTTAAGTGCCTTTCCTTCTTCTAGCCCAATTTGAATAATTAGACGAAAAAAATTTTAGTATTGCCTTTTAACGTAGCCTACACACAAAGAAATTTATTTAATTTCTTTATAGACATCCACAATTTTGCCTAAAAAAAGTGATAGGTACATGTAGTTTTTGGGGACTGGACAATCAAGTTATAGTTTTTTGGCTTTTACAGCACCTAAATTTGGCTTTGGGACACAGCACTTTCTTTTTTTGACAACTACACTGCATTAATTGGGGATTGGTAGCCTCGTGCCTCCCCATCAACGCAAACGGTAGAACAAGGGCGTAGCCAGGGAGCAAAACGGCAATTACGTACATTCTCGGAAGATTTACCAAAGCTTCATTTTTAGATAAAATCCTTAGTATTCACTAGAAAAAAAATGTTGCTAAAGCTTAAGCCCTACAAATGTCTATTCACATTGCCTAATGTCTTTGACTTTTGCTAGAATCCTGAGCGCAATGTGGAATATAAAAAGTCATTGCCACAAACAAATGAGTGCATAAAAAGTTTGCCCAAACCTCCCTAAAACAAAATTTTTGCTGGTTACACAACTGCGTAGATCACTGTGCGAATGTCTCTTACAATGTGAATCGAGGAAAACCAAGACTTCTCCTTTCGCGAACTGCACGCCGAGCATTCGAGCTTGAACAACGCCAACTTGTGTTGGGCTTCTAACCATTTTCACAATCGGCAAATCTTCGACCTCTGCTTGGACAGCCTCGTGAAGATCTGAAACAGAAAAATGTTCACAATGACCAGTATCACTGCGGTTAGCATCTTGACACAGTAGTTGCGCCAATGACGTCACAAGAGTTTGAGTGCTCCTAGAAAGATTAAACATGATCTCTACGGAAAATTTCACAAAAATGTTGGCTTTCGGCAGCCACTTGAACTACAAGAACAGGATTTTTGATGAATCTTTGCGACAGAAGAAATTTGTTGAAACGGTCATATTCCTATTTGTAGAACGGTTGTATTCCTATTCTACGCGACAGAAGAAATTTGTTCGGCATTCGCAGACGCCGAACGCAATTACAAATATTCGGAAGACATAATCTATGGTTTATTCGTGTTGAAGATGTTGTTCTAATTGCATGATTCGAACAATTTTTAAATCCTAAATATTACGCCTTTTACTAGCTGCTCCAGTAGCTTTATCCGGGAGGCCTACCAGCAAAGTATTGTGGGTAGAAATATTGGTTCAGGTGGCTTTACTCGAATGAGTGAGAGAAGCAATGAAAAGTGGTATATATGGGATCATCGCCCGTATGCCCCTAATCCCGATTAATTAATCAATCAGGTTTATTTTGTCTGAACAAACGATAGATTCAACGCTGAACGAACGATAAATTCAGCTCTAAACCATCATAGCGATTGGAAATGATCTGTTCAAACGAGGAAGCAGCGAAGAACCCAAAGGTTACCTAGTCAAGGTGCTTTTTGCCGAGCAAATAATACTGACAAAAAGTGCAGAATCAACAAAATTGAAAATAAGTGTAAGCAAGTAGCAAAGACGACAGCAAACGACAAAATAGAATCCCAAAGTCATCAGTGAACTCGAGGCAAAGCCAGTCTACAAAGGGCAACACGATACACAACACACAGGCGCCTATAAAAAAAGACGAGATCCGAAGAATGTCCATGTGGTCAAGTACGGGTATATATATGTGAGGATGAGAACTACATTCAAAATTGTTGTTGAAATAAAATGCGAGATAGACAGTTTATGAACGAATCATAGATTTATAACTCGTAAGTTTCAATTAAAGTTTTTTATTCATTTTATTTAGCTCTTCTGGTAATGATAACGTTTATTTAAGTTGATACAAGTTCTTACCGAGCATGCAAAAAACTTCAATATCCGTCAACGTTTCGAACAGCTATACAGCTGTATTTAGCTCTTCTGGTAATGATAGCTGTTCGAAACGTTGACGGATATTGAAGTTTTTTGCATGCTCGGTAAGAACTTGTATCAACTTAAATAAACGTTATCATTACCAGAAGAGCTAAATAAAATGAATTTATCAAAAATACCTGGTAACCAGAATAACAGTATAAAGTTTTTTATATTGCATTTTGAAGGATGCTCAATCAGCGTTTTTAATATTCATGTCTATTTCTCCCAATAGACTCACTCCCCTATATAATATAGTCTCTTTACCGATGTTTTTATTAACTGGGAGCTTAAAATAAATATTTGTTGCTAATTGTCTGTTGCTATGGTCAAGTACCGACTCCAGTTTGATGAGCGAGTCATAAAAAATTGTTCGTAAGCGATTATTAAGAAGCGCAAACATGCATTTGGCAAGCTCAAGTTTCTATATTGTACTTTATACGATCATTGTACTTTGAATTAAGACTGGTTTTACTCACAAACTCTCCATCACTTCGAAAATTCATTTCGTTCCTTTCAATAGGTATAGGGGCACAAAATCAAAATTAGGGCGGACGCCATAATGGTTTTTGTTTTTACGATTTCTAAAATAAGTCCCTTGGTGTTAGGTTTAGTTCATGACTTGGTGCAACCTCCCTCGTAATAATACTCGTGATATCAAGTGCCTTGGCTGCACCTACGTATCTTAGTCCAGGAATTTAGCAAAAGAGGCTGTATCTGCCCCAAATGTCCTGCATCCGATCACCAGATTGGTCAGATAACCCATTTTCAACAAAAAATTTCCTTCCATAGATGCGATTGTGTATGTGGCGACTATGATTTCTCACAGAGATGCAACTTTGACTTCCGGAGCTATTTTTTTCTGTTGATTTGCCCCAAACTTTAAACTTCATGCACTATGCTCATTGTTACCCTTCCCCACTAACAACGTAAGACTGTACTTACTTGCAATCAGCAAGTCATAAACTCTCATGCGTTCGTTTGACTACTTGCATCGGGACATGTATTCAAAGTTGTGGAAGGACGCTAAAGTGATTGATGTATTTACAGGAATTAAGCTATAAAGTAATAGTCCTACTACTTGAAACTTTTTCGTAATTCCCCACCTAGTTATAAAACTTAAAGCTTCTGGCTGCACGTATGTTTCTTGCTCCTGGCGTAAAGGCAGTCAGGGGAGGTCGAAGTGACCTGGAGTTCATGATCCATTATTTACGGTTGAGTTATTACATTAAGTTAAGTTATGGCTTTAACGGATAGCCCCCCGAACAGTTTTTGTGCTAAAGAAAAATTGATTTTTCTATAATTCAGCAAGAGTTCACAGTTCAACTCGAAATCTTGTTCTCTTTGCTGAAAGTCATAAAAAGTTTCAAGGGTTCAAGAGCACACGCGAGCGCGACATGACCGTACTACAAAGATATTCTACCCTAGAATCCAATTACAATTCGTTTATTAAAATATTCGTTTTTGCCATTGGATTTTCAAAAAACATATCAAAGCTGAGAAGTTTAAACTGTGCTGTATGTATACAGAGTGATTCCACGCCTCAAATTTAACTTACTATATTTCCATAACCATAAACCACCCACGAATAATGCATACATCAAATGAAAAAGAAGGAAACAAAATTTGAGGAGACTGATATCATTGTAACGTCATAGACAAGCAAACCTTTGTGATGTCATAATTACGCAAACTCGCATTTGCCAGAACGGTTGTTTACTTTCTTGTATATTCTGCACATAATAATGAGCGCGCAATAAAAATCTTTCCGTGTTTTGCAGCTCAGCAAAACTGAATCCGTTGTTTCAGTACAGCGGGCGTTTCAACGGTGTTTTGGTATTGCTGCGCCAAGTGCAAAAAGCATTTGTCGTTGGTACAAACAATTTGGAGAAAGAGGCTTCTTGTATAAAAGGAAGAGCCCAGGGCGATCAAAGACTTGAGAGGAGGCAGTCCTAAAATTTCGAGAGATTTTTTCGCGAATCCCACAAAATTCCACCCGCCGTGTCACCCAAGAATCTGGCATCCCTCAACCAACTGTAATGCGTGTGTTAAGGTGGGCGTTTAGTCATGCGGCCATACAAGTTACATATGGTACAAGCCTTTTGCGCTGGCGACAGAGCAAAGTGGGTGAAATTTAGTATTGCCATTTTCGAAATATGGAAGATGACAATTTCTTACCACGTTTGATTTTTATTGATGAAGCAACATTTCATATCACCGGAAAAGTTAACCGTCACATTATCCGAATACGGAACTCGAAAATCCACAAGAGATTTTAGAACAGTGTTTCTCAACATGTTTTTCAACGTGGCATGTGACCCATTTTCAAGCCATACAATTATGGCCCAGTTGCTTTACATTTTTCCAATTTAAGTGATGTTCTCCTTATAAGCTAAAATTAAAATAACAAGCCGTGGGCCACCCGATTTATGTGCTGTGGTCTACTAAAGAACCAAGGCTCTGCGGTTGAAAATCACTGTTTTGGAACATCATTGTGATATTCGGAAAGTTAACGTGGTTTTTGCCGTTTTCTTGAGAAAAGTTTATGGGCCTTTTTTTTCGAGGAAAACACAATTCCATGACAAGCTTACATTGAAACCCCACTGCTTTCCCCCCAAATCAATAAAGATTTTGAAAATTTCATCTTTCAACAAGATGGAGCACCATCGCATTGGCGGAGTAATGTTCGAAGGTTTTTGAACCAAATTCTACTTTGATGTTGGATAGGTCGCACGCACTAACGCCAAGACTTAGCACTTCACTTGTGGCCGCAAAGGTTATCAAAACTTACACCCTGCGACTTTTTCTAATGGGGTTATTTCAAAGATATAATTTTTTTGCTCCTATTAGCTACTGGTCTGGATGACCTCAAGAGCTGAATCACGGCAGCAGTGAATTCATTGGACAAAGATACTCTAAAGCGGGGTTCTCAACCCTTATTCTCTCATTTACCCCTTGGCAACTTTCAAAAGTAAAAGTTACCCCCAAAAATTTTTTTATAATTTCACTTCTACAAATGCCGATTGTAGTAGGTAAAAGTGTGAATTTTTTGTGAACAAAATTTGCCTCCGAGACAGGTCAAATTTACTCCCAAGGGGTAAATTTACCCCCGGTTGGAAACCCCTGCTTTAAAGGGTGTTTGGGATGAGTTCAATATTCGTCTTGCTGTTGTTCGTGCAGCAAATGGAGACGTGCAGAACACTTAAAAAATGGTTTACGGCTTACAGTGCCCTTCATGACTTGTTACATCATTTTGCTGTTTTTTGTGATTGTAACACCTCCTTTTCCATTGAAAAACTGCTTTGAATAAAAATGAATACCAATTGTCTATAAAATTTTTGGTTCAATGAGAAAATTCGTTACTATGACATCACAATAACATCCCTTTTTGAAAATGCTCCCCTTCCTTTGATATATGCTTCATTCACCGGCAGTTTGTCGTTGGAGAGATATAGCTGGTTGAAATTGTGGCATTCTTTTTAATTCACCCTGTATCATTGCGCTTTAACAGGTAGCCTATCAGCAAGACTAAAGTAGATCAAGATGTAATTTGTGCAGGACGTCAGTCTATCGGTAGGATAGAATTGTAAAAAGTTTCCCTGGCAAGACAATCAACCAACAGTACAGCTGAGCCAGCGCCGCGGTGTAGTGATTAGAGCGTCCGCTTCGCGGTAGATAGTCGTCCATTCAATCTCCTTATTGAATCAAACCAAAGACTATAAAAACAAGATTCAAAGATCTCTGCTGGGTGATCAGTTATAGGATTAATGTGAAGGGTGAATAATGAACCGAGTTGATTGAGTCGTGATTTCAAGAGGCCTTCATCGCCTGAGCAAGAAAGACCTAGCCACCGTTCGCGCAACAACAACTACCAGCAATTTATTAGCTTACTCAAATTACTGTTGTCATCTACCAGAACAACTTCTGTGAGTAACAATCCCGGTGCACTTTCAAGAACACTATAGAGCGTTCGGAGCAATGTTGACAACGCTTCGTTATGAAAGCAAATGATGATGCTGACAGAAGGCAATGGCTTTCGGAAATTCTTGAACTGAAACCATTAATAGCTAAACAATAAGTCAGCGCAATGCAATCTACAGGTTTGTAGTTGAAGACCAGGCCTACGTGGAGAGAGGTAAGCAAGCTTGCAATATTATACAGCTTAAGGTCATAAATGAGTTTTGGCGGGAAACCAGACTCGAGAAGCTATCTTTAACATAGTCATCAAGGTGATAATAAGGATTAACAAGGAGAAAATCCTTTAAAAAAGCAGGTTTATGGGCAACAGCATTGCGAAGAGGAAGATTGAAGGGCATCTTTTCCCTTCACTTAAAACGACTTCAATCGTCTTGTTCCTCAATTTCAGATAATTTAACTTCTGTATAAGCAAGTTAGCTTTCAGAACACAAGGTAGCCTTTCGGGAAGTAGAATAAGTTAAATACTTCAATGTTTTTTTTTTGATCTAGACTATTAAGTCCATCTTTTGAGCACCAGCTGGCCATGTAATAGAAAGCCGGTAATTGGAAATTTTCTACTTACTTTGCATGCAGCTTCTCGTTTGTCACCAAGATTTCTATGCACTGAAATAATGTCACTAACTAGCACGTTGAAGGCATGCTTTCTGTACCCCTCTTCAACCTGTCTCTCAACAGAAGGTCCCAGTCTGCTGGGAACTGCAAATGGATGTCCGAATTCTCCAGGGGCATCGCGGTCAATTGATGGCTTTTTCAAATACGGCAGAAGGTCAACCGGTTCGTAAAATCCAGAGCTTCCATTTTTTGACTTTTGATCCTGTGTATACACGCTTTAAATCAAAAATATTGATTCCAGAAACCAGCGAAATTGTGTAAAAACTAGGCGGATGAGCTATATATAATTGGTCAAGGCAAAATTGGCATCGATTTTACTAACTAGACTTTAGCAGATGTGACTGTAAATCGTGAAGTTTATAAAAAAAACTTAAAAGCAAGCTAGTAACCAATGAACGAATTAGGAAAGAAGGTTTGGCTCGTTTCTTGTTGTTATGATGCCGTTAGCGTTTAGTATCCTACTGATGCAAGCACAAGATTTATATAGGGAAGGGAGATTTCTCGCCTTCACTAATCCCCTGATGATTCCACTGCTGCTATTAGGTCTAACTAGAACAACGCAGCTAACGCCGCTGTTTGGTAAAGAAGTGCGATTTCAATAAACAGCCGCGTTGGCTGCATTAATATAACTAGACGTGGTTATAATAAAGCGCTATACAGTGTTGCTGCCGGAGTAAATTCAAAAATTCAACTCCAAATTTCAAAAAAATAGCTTTTATTAGCAACCAAGAAAAAGTGAAAACCATTGTTTTACGATGAAGTGTCATCCTATAAAATAATGTCACTCGGTGCTTCTCTTCCACGTGTGTTGCAAGTGGTGCTTTTCAAGGTACAAAATCGTAATCATCACGAGAGTTCAACCCGCAATATCTTGAAAGATTACAGAACTGAGTCAAAGTACGCACCTTAAATAAGTCGTCGCTTTTGTCAATAATCAATCCATTCATAATCTCATCATTTTCTCTCAATACATCCTTCTCACTGTACTCAGGCACTTCACTGGGCGAATCCAACGGTTTGGATTTCTTTTTTTCGTCTTCCATTTTTGTTCCGTCTTCATCAGTTTTTTCCACGACTACTATTACCAACTCATTCATTGCTTTTTGCTTATCCTTGGCTGCTTTCGCTAGCAAGGTTTCGTCAGTTGTATCAATGTAGTCCTCGTCTAAGCCCTTGCCAATATCTGCCACGACTAATGAGTTTAACTCTACGTAGCTTTCGTCGTCATACTCTCCCATGTAATCATCGTATTCTGACAAGACATTTTCACGCAATTCTGGGTTAAACTGCTGTCCTTCGTCATTATTCAGTAGATATAGCAGCAGTAAAACAAGCAAAAAGCCTCCAACGTAAGCGGCACTTCTGGCCGACTTTGTTAAACGAAACATTACCGCACTAACCTTGATTCATATCTTGTGTGTTCTCGAGTTAATTGAAAATGAAATAAACTTGATATTCATTATAACTTTATGCACCACGTCGCCTTAACTAGTACTGTTCACTGAAGAGCACTTGAAAAGATTACGGCTGAAGCAAATCAATATTTCACTCGAAGCCTAATTAATCGGAACTTGCAGTTTGCTGAATGAGAGAGCGTTGTTACTAGGTCCTAATATCGCTTAATTTATTTTGACGAGATATCCCCTTTAATATTTTCTTCAGAGCACTGTGGACAAAATAAGCCTCCGAAATATCAATAAAAGCAAATGTTTTGTTTTACTACCGGCTGTCAAACTGATAATCAGTCATAAACATAATTGAAAAAATTTATTTAAGTCACAATTCAAGCGCAGAATACGAGGACAGTGAGAAGCAATAAGACATGCCTAGAACAAAAACCAGGAATGGAGAAACGTCATCTGGATGAATAAAACAGTTCTCTATCAACAAGTTGGTCAAGACTGACTAATCGAAAAAAACTACATCGTCGCAACGTAACTATAAATGTCACCACGTTTGCGACGTAATTACGCAAATACTTCTTCATTCTGTAAAGACGGACACGTGGGTTTTTACACCATCCGTTTACAACGTAATTACGTCATCAAGCACGTGAGGTAATGGGGCGAAACCGCAGAAAGGATAAGTACGACTCTCTTGAACGTGGTGGTGAGTTATGTCACTTCTGGTGTAGAAATCAAATTGTTTCAAAAAATTCAAAAATTTTTCACCCAATCTAACCGCCCCTACAAATGCCGCTAAATCCACAGCGGGTCGTTGCTATACGAACGAAAATGTCAAACACATTTCTGCAAAAACGTGAAACCAAATTCCGCCGTACTCTGCACTTCGCTGATCACAAATTGAGAGATGATTTACTGATTACCGATCACGGCCTTGCCCTTCCGCTAAGTCTACAACTTGTTAAAACGAGACAATGCAATAAATCTCAAATACCCTACAACGAGCGTATGGCAGATTATTTTATCAATAAAAACTAACAACAAATTATTTTCCAACTCCGCTAATGATAATACTAACTAATTCCAACATCAATCAATCCCTGATACTGACCAATATTAAACACGCCAACAAATATAATACATAAAATCAAAATAACACGACTCTGTATTTAAATATTATTCTGTTGTGTTGTTTGCCAACATATAATGACAATAATTAATGTCAGTTAAGAATTTGTCACTCCTGTCATTAGTGTAGTTATTGAGATTATTTACTGACCAGACTACTCATCAAATGAATTCGAAAAATTGTGCAACAAGTCATTTTGCTACACAATTTTTCAATAGTAAATGGACTATAGCCAGTAGCAGGAGAAACTGATTAATGCAACCTAGCAAGGCTTGAAACAAACCAGTTGTACGAGCCAATCCTAAAATTTGGTACCACCGAAAAACTACGACTTCAGTGCTTCGACATCAAAGCCATTTATAGCCTGAAATCACAGTAGCGCCAACCTGCTAGCAAAGAAATTTTGACGAAGTTGAAAATGGCAAGCACCGTACCTATAAATATCCACCGACTTACAGAAGATGTGCGACTAATAGGTATGTGAAAATATAGAAATATCAAGAAGCAAAAGCCACTTTTCAGGTACACCACACGCACCAGACGGTCAGTATTACAAGTGCCCTTGTCACTAGAACGTTGCATCGACATCTGGCCTTCACGGTTACAAAATAATACAGAACCGGGTAATTTCATCGAAACATAATTCAACTTTTTCAATAAGATTTGGAAAAAGTGGTCAAGCAAGATGCTTTCCTTGAATAATTAATCACAAGAGCTCTTGCCTCATTGTGCTGCACTTGCGCAATCGAGAAAAAGGTTGGACAAAATCGCATTTTTCAGAGCTATATTAAAATTCCGTGTATTCAAAACTTAGGACGAGTTTTTGACTAATTAATTCGAAGGTTGCTCGGAAGGAAACTTTTTCTAGAGATTTAAATTTTTCTGACGGAGGTGGCTGGATGCATCTTGTCCTTCGCAATTTCATAAACAGCCCTGCGCCGCTTCGCTCTGCTGACGACGACTTTCTTCTCACATCGAAAGAAAAAGCTTTGTCAACACATCACTTCCATTATCAAGCTTACTAGCTTTCAATAGCAAGGATGTGATAACTACTAGTTAGATCAAGTCTATTTCGAAAGTATTCTGAGGGCAAGAAAAGAAATAAAGTAATACGGCTTTGAAGCACTTGACATTGAAGCGCCATCGTGTAAGCGATTATTTCATCCAAACGGTCGCTACAAACGCAGGACATCTGCAAAAATAGCATCATGTTAATCACACATATTTCTTCCAAGCGTACGACACTTGGTTCAACACCGGGCATGGTGCAACTATGCAGAGGTAATTGATTCACCAACATGCCCTCGTTTGAGAAGGTTGGGAAATCATTTGTTTATTGGGCTATCACCATGTACAGCAAGGGACAAATGTTGATCCCCATAAAAATATAAGTTTTTATTTTCATTGAATCAACACCACTTCTTTCAATACTATCCCACAAGTGCCTCAATACAATTTCTACCTCACACAACCGACAGTGGAGGGCAAGATGACCTATCAATAGAAAAGCCTGGATCCAAATTTGCAAAGCACAACGTTTTTAGGTATTTACAACTAAGCGGAGCGTGCAAGATAAAAGCGTTGACAACAGGACTCGTATCTGTCAATCACAAACGATTATGACTTCGAATGAAATCAAAAACTTCTTGACATTATCTTTCAGCAACTGAACATTTGTCCGCGGTTCAAATGCTTCAAAACAAAAGATAAATATTTCTGCTGATGTCAACCTCGCATTTTATCATTATGACAGAAAGCGACAGATTTTAAAACAAAGAATTTTCTATTTAAAGCAGGCAGATAACGAAGCTTAACAGTTTTAACCATTTTGTTTGTTCTATTTCTCGTATAATCGGCAAATAACATGGTCTTCTTCTGTTTGAGTGGAAAGATGGATCCATAGACATTTTTGTCAAAAATTTTTATCCTCCAGTCATGGTAACACCTTTTAACGATAGTGTTTAGACCCGTTTCGGAGTTACCAGTTCTGCTGACACAGTGTACTTTCTAACAAAACCAATGCAAGCAAGCACAGTGAATTGGGGTAAAACGTTTTCTCCAAGAGCACACCCACATAACCATCGCCCGGCTTGAACTCGCCATCACTGTAACCACAAACGGCGCTCAAAGCAATGCAAATACGTTGACGACTTCATAGTTAACATAGGGCTTTTCCCAAACCCAATTTAATGAGGTTGAAGGAGTGAACCTGGATTGCCGTTCACGCCGTACCTCCCACCCCGACAAAGAAGAAGGGTAAACTCACTCACTAATCTATAAAACTGAACATTAATAGAAATTCAGCAGGCAAAAATTTGCAAATGGTGGTTTTATCCAACGCAGGATGTCGTGCTTTTAGGAAATAGCTCCAGAGATTGATGGACACAAGTGAGCGATTTTCAATGACAGTCGTTCCAAAAACGTTTAACAAATTGACTTTGAATCGCGTCAAAACCACACGACATGCCACTCACAGGCAACCTATTGGTGATGAGCGAAAACAACGAGTAAAGCCATACAGCATGGTCACCCAAAACTTCAAATCGAAAATCATGAAGCCAATTAATCAATTACCAATGTTCAAATTGGCGATGTGTAACAATTATGCAACGCCTACGCCGAGGACATCATGTTCGCTGTTAATGAATTAAAATCTAAACTTAACACCGAAAAAATATACTTGCAACCATTTAAAGCCGATGGATTGCAACAATACTAACACAGGTTTCGTTACTTTGCCTTATCCTTCTGTGTTACGTTTACCCTTCCACTTCTTTGGGTGGAGGCACGGCATGAAACCAATTCAAGCTTAGACCGAAAACTCAACAGAAATCACATTGGGAGAAAAAGGCAGCCCATTTAGTACTAACTACGAATACAAGCTGCAGACTGGTAGCCGCACTGCCCCAATAAGGCAGATTGTCATTGGTGGCTGCACAGAAGTGGCTTCTTAAAATTACATTCTGGGTGAGCAGCTTCACCATTCTAACTTGGTGAAGAACGGGTATTAGCCAACTGTCGGCTAAACCAACCAAAAATTGAGCGCCAGACATCTGCTTTATCATCAGCATCAGCTTATTCAACGAAGCAAAGTTACCGGCGCGATGGTGCAGTGGTTAGAGCGTCCACATTGTAGTCGGTAGGCCTGGGGTTCATTCCCTAAGTCGAGTCATACCAAAAGACTTTAAAAAATGGTATTCACAGCTTCCCTGCTTGGCGCTCAGCATAAAAAAGGAATAGTGTGGAGAACAAGCCGGCAAGCTTGCTTGTTGTGTCCTTGGGCAAGGCACTTAACGGAACGCCTCTACCTTTATGTGGCAGACAGGTGGCCCCACCCGTACTTCACCGGATTATAATTGTGAAGTTGCTAACCCAGCATGTTAGACGACTCTTGGGTACCCACCAGTGGCAGTCCGCCTTGTTGGTGGTGGGGCTACCAGTCACTCAAGACTGGTTCGAAATGGGCTGCCATCTTCCCCTAGCCTAATATCAATTAGGTTGACGGCATGAACCTGAATTACCGTTCATGCCGTACCTCCATCCCAAGGAAGAGGAGGGGTAAACACACACACACACACACAAGCAAAGTAGACATAACAATCAGGCAGACCCATGGGAGTTGCTGAGGAGGAGAAAGCGTTTGCTCTCCCCGACACATTTATTGAATTCTTATAATCAAGTGAACTTTCCGGGTTTGGACCGAATTTGAAGAGATCTTAAAGACCAATTACTTCCGGCTGCCTCTAAAATTTTGTTCATACACCTGACCATCACCTCACATCATGTGGGGCTCCAAATCCAATCACCAAAATGTAACAACTAGCCTTAAACAAGCACACTGGCGGCTGGCTACTGTGTCCACTTCATGGAAATTTTATTTTCTTGGTTCATTTTTGCGGCAGCAATAGTAGAAAACAAACACTAAATGTTCTATTGCACGTGCTCTACAGGGTTGAGATAGTAAAGCTGTTCACTCAGCGTGTCGTAAAAGGCAACATTCAGACGCCCACCAATGGGAGTCCACCTTGCTGGCAGTAGGGGTACCAGTCTCTAATTTGTGCTTTGGAATAGTACGAAATACACTGCTGTTTTCCTTCAACCTGTTTCTATCATGTTTGCGGAATAAGCTTGGTTATTTGTTTCATGCAAATCGTTTTACAAACGAATAAAAGTACATCGCAGTAATTACGTTTAGCAAAGCTGCCTCAATGGTGTGGTGAACATTGTTCCTCCACTTTCGAACAACCGAAGTTCAAAACATTCACTCCAAAAAGTGAAGAGTAAAACACAAGTTCGAAACTTTCTCGGTATTTTCCAAAACCGTATCCGAAATTTAAAGTTCTATGTTGCTGCTCAAGTAAGTCTGATTTAAAAGCGAATGGATAGCGGCAGGCACACATTGAACCAGTACGTCCAAGCCAGCAGCAGCGGAAAAGTGGAGATAAAACCTAGCTTTTTAAACCAAAATTAAATTTTCACATCCACCTACAGCTGTATGGGTCAGCTGGACACAGTGATTGGCTCATCGTTGGAGGACTCGTCAGAGCATTTATTGTTGTGATTGATGACGTCATGTTCGACGCCATTCTTTACATCGTCGTCACCATGACACAAGCCGTTCTGATTAGCCGACATTGCCTGCTTAAATGATTTGTACGATCTGCAAGCAAAAAAATGGGACAAATAAAAAAAACATCTTTGCTATTGTTCGGCTTTACGAATAGAATGTGAGACAGTACAAGAAATAATGATAAATGTTACCAGACACTTTGCTGTGATCGGGTACATGGAAAAAGACCACGGAGCTCCACGAACTGGTCACTTCTCTACACCATCGGTTGTGGAAAGGAAAAAAGCACAGACAATGACTGAGGCAGGCATCTTTCGCCGTCAAAACATGTGGTAAAATCAGAGTCCTGTAAGCGTTCGCGCTTCAATGGACAACAACAGTAAAGCTGCTCACCCAGCATGTCGTAAGAGGCGACTTTTGGTCAACCACCAATGGCAGTCCACCTTGTTGGTGGTGGGGCAACCAGTTAGCAACTGTATTTACGACTGGTCAAAAATGAACTGTCACTTTCCGCCTACTTCATCTTGATCAGGACTTCGACGTACACCGGAATATCATAGTTTTACACAGTGCCTTGGTTACAGGAAAAAAGGAGGTGAACACCACGGCAACAAGCATTTTTTCGGCCGGGCCAGTAAGGATTTACCGGCCCTATTAACTCTCGCCGCGCCCCCATCTCGAAAAAAGGTTGGGTGTTGTTTTTCTGAGTTACAATGGACTTCTGGAAAACTTTCTTTCAAAATTCAAAACATTTGCAACCTCAATCCAGAACCCATCAATTTCTTTGAATTTGCCAAAACAAATCATTTATTATCTTACATTAATCAATAACAGTCAATATATCTGCCACGTATTTTTGAAAGCAAATGTCAATTATAACTTAATTAATTGGTCTCCAACGCAGCCAAAGTGATCTTGGATATGTGATGAATGCTTCAGAAATGTAATAAAATACTCTTTAAATTTGATTTATCGACAATAAGCACCAACTAAATGCGCAACTGCACCAACTGAGTCCTGTAAGAATATATGCCTAGACCGAACGAAGCAAATAACTTAGGCAATGAAATGAAGAAGCATTGAGGTTTCTGTAGCCACACAAGGATTTACAATATCCATTCATGGCCGAGTGAATTCAATTTCATTTAACTTGCACATTTCGTGCCCCACGTTGTACCTATAGCCGTGCGCCAAGCAAGAGGTCGGTGAAGAGCATTTTAAACTCTTTGGTATGACAAGACGAAGACACTGAACAAAAGTTTTAGACTGCAAGGCCTAATCAGAAATCACAGAAGAAATCGCTTACATAAATTTCCCTGCGTTAAAATAAACGGTTGGCCGTCATTGATGCGGTGTACTGTGCGAGGTACATCTACTATTAACAGCGAGCTAGACACAAAATTTATCCCAATTAAATCATAATTAACCACTGCCAGTCACAAATCCTGACTTCGTTTTATTAAAAAAAACATCATCTTAATAAACAACCACCTTACCCGATGCAGACCGCGCCCTGGATCGTACATTTGCCCCGAACAGTGGAATGCTTGGTTGCAGGCGGATAAAAATCCGTTC
Source organism: Trididemnum clinides (assembly GCA_963675345.1). Taxonomy (NCBI): domain Eukaryota; kingdom Metazoa; phylum Chordata; class Ascidiacea; order Aplousobranchia; family Didemnidae; genus Trididemnum; species Trididemnum clinides. The sequence goes on from OY776301.1 coordinate 23,623,684, forward strand.
CATTGTCAGTATCCGGACCGTTACAGTCTTTAGATTCGCCTAAAAATGAAAATCAAACCGAGCTTGAAAACGATAACACAGTACATGAGGCTCTGGCTTAACTACTGAGATATTAGTGCCCGCAACGAATTTTCAGATACTTCGCCTTTTCGAAAGACACCTTTAAGCATTTTTTTCCGGTTTGGTTGAACAGCGTGGGAGAAAAATGCAGTGTGCCAATAGCGCTAGTGACTATGAAGCGGATCTGAGCACAACGGTGCTCCACAGGCAGACAGTGAATATCTAACGAGATAGGAAGATATGACGAACTAACGCTGACTTATTACCTAAAATTCTCTTACCAATGTGCTTTATCACGTGATTTGAAAATTGATCAGGCGTGTCGAAAAGCTCTCCGCAGCGCCTGCACATCATTTCCATGCGCTTCGTACCGTCGTCGCCGTCATGGCAACGAAGGAACGACAGCCTTCCGTTCGATTGAAATTCTTTTGTCATTTTCTCAAACCAGTCCTGCAACGAAGAAGAACGTTCAACCATAAGGGCAAATGATTGGGATCATCCGCCGATTCTCAGCAAAAAGCTCTGAGCCAGTATGTTGCAGCACATATTTCTATTAGAACGTTTCGTTAAACACTGTCGGCATCATCAACTAAAATAGTGCAACTCAATCTTGCTAGCATGTAACGTTTAATCACTTCTCGCAACAGCATAATCTTTCGTGGTGCGCATAAAACTTTGCATTTAAACCCGCTTCGCAATTACCACTACTACTTGCACTGTGAGTTTCTATCACTAACACTGCAACCAAGCAGTAGAAATTATTGTAAAGTGCCTTTTCGTGGCATCTCAAGCGAGCATAGAACACGAGGCCTTTAAATGTTAGCCACTGCCAAGGTTTTGCTGGTGGTTGAACTAAAACAGTGATGCGGCAAATCATTCACATTTTTCTACGTGTGAAAGAATGAACTAGTTCACATCAAGTTCATTCACGTTCACATCAATACGTCAAACACAAGAAAACACCCTAACAAGATTGAGCGGCAGTTTGTTTTGAACCGGCCATAAATGCCACTTGCTCATAAGAAACGATGCAACAGGCAAGCACGAAGAAACGCTGGAGCACCAACAGCAGGTTACTGTGACCGCTGTGGCTGTGCCTGCCGGTCACGCATCGATTGTTCCAGCCACCTACATGCTTACAAATCTTCGTCTGCAAAGTACTGCCATTGATAAATTCAAATTGACCTCTAGGCCATGTTAGCGGCCTCCAGTCATTCGCATCTTACAACATGCTGACTGACCAACTCCAATAATCTAGCAACACAAACGACCGAAAAAAGTGCTTGGCTTTTCATTGATCAAGCCAAGTTAGTACATGCAGATACAGCACGTGGCACGTGTAAAGAAATCCTACAGCAGGCTTGCTCAACCTCAAAACGATAACAGGGCCACGTTAAACAAGTATTATTTTCGCAGGCAAGATTCTTGAATTTTTGATCTCGAAACAGATTTGGAGATCAACTTTTTTAACAGGTTATTTTGGTCATTATGATCTCAAAACAAAACGCGAAAATATTTTTGTTGAAAATCAACTTTTTCAAAGAGTTTTTTGTTTCTATTTTCGACTTGATGACCTTTTTTTCTTGTTTTTTTTAGAAATCAACTTGTTTTGAAAGCCCGGCGGGCCGCAGCAATGATTTTTGGGGGCCGGGCGTTGCGCAGGCCTGTCCTAGGCCATGTCAGTCGAGGAAAAACACGGCTTTTAACAATGTACGCATACGTGATTGCGATAAAACCGCATCAACGGGCTCTGTGTACTGTGTATTTTAGTATAACACAATTTAACATTCGCATATGGCAATGATTTTCATCGGCCAGGGCTTGGGCATGATTTTCAAGTGGATTAATGAAACCTGGGCTACAAATCAAAAGCGCATTAGTGTCATGTTTGGACAGACATGTCCGTCAAATTGCTTTATAAAATGCACGCGCTAGCAAATGACGACACGCAGACAAATAATTTTTGCTTTGACAATAGATGGAATTGAAATAAACAACAGCGCGGGTGGCCAGAGTTAAAACGGCAAATTCTGCGTCAATCCGGCTCCGCCAACGCATTCATCACAAGTAGGTCACCAAAATTCTAAATGCTTAGGTAGAGTTCAGGACATTTCTACTAATGGGAGCATCGTTTAACGTTTACAGTTGCGTTTACTTTTGTGAGTGTTGCTTTTGCGTCTGTGTCTGAACTAAAATAATGATTGTATATCACGGACAAATTTTGCAATTACAATACTTTTGAAGTCGTACGACAAGTACATAATCTGTCAACTTCGAATTTAAAATGACTGCCGTGACTAGATAATTGAATTTGTAAAGTCTACCAAACCCATTCCAACTCTACCGTCCAATGTGCCTACCTGCCTGCGCGAATATTAACAGGTAAATTCTACTACCAAGCTCTGAAAACCGTTTCAAAACAAGGTATACGACTTTTGGAAATAAAAATAAATTCTTGCTCAACAGCACTTACGCTAACTTTCCGTGACGTTAAGTCTATGTATTTCGAAATTTCATCGTCTGAAGCTGACAACGCTTTGCCGGAAGCGCACAACTGAGCGAAGGCGGCCTCCAACTGCAGCTCCTCCGTCGACACGTCAGCGCCGGTGATTGATACTGAAAATGTCATTACACAGGGGGCTGTAAAAGGAAGGTTATCAAAGCTAAATGAGCGGGGAGGACGGTTGCTATTGTACATAACTTTTCTACCAATCATTTGAAAGTGTTCGCCCCCACAACGCCAATCCTTGATACTGAGCCGAGGGAATAACAAGTGCTCTGCGTGTTATGATACAAAAAGTATGCGGTTGGTTGTCGATGTGGCGTATCTGTGGAAGAATGAAGATTAGCTACCCCCTCACAAAATGCAAACCCTCTACCCCTCTCCTCAAAAAAAAACATCTTTTGAAAAATTCATCTTTTAGGTACCTGATTGATTCTAGAGCACTTATTTAATCAACAAACCTCTTAAGACGGAGTGAGAAACGATATTAAAACAAAGCTAAAGTTTAGCACTTACAGTACCTGAGCTGTATTGCGAAGAAAAAGAATTGGTAACGCCGCAATTTCGGTGGAATCCGTTCTTGTTGGTGAGGTTGGCGCCAGAAACGGAAGTTCGAAGTGAAAGAAGAGCGGATGCCGCGGATGAGGTTGCAGATAAGGCGGAGTCCTCGGATACTCTTGATCCTGATGAGGATACAGTAAACAAGGCATCAGAATGTCGATTTGTAGGGGAATCACGTAGCTTCTCCACCTCGGATTTTTGTCTACTTTCGCTACCTCGGACTAACTTGTTGTCAACCAAATCCTGGATTTTCTGAAGGGGGTTTCCGGTGGCCAGCAACGTCTCCTCTTCAGGCATTACCAAGTCGTTCCAGGAAAAGAGTTTAGATTTTTTTGGCTCGACAGAAGAGGTTTCAACAGACGATCTTTTCGTCAGCCTTTCCTCGCAACGTTTGTCGGTCACCTTGGTCAGGTCTTTACTGTTTACTATCTTCAAAATCTCTTGTAGAGGATTGGAGCTGGGGAAATTCACGTTGGTTGGCATCATTAATGGTTTATACGGATCTGGTTGTATGGTTGCAGTATTTTTCGGTGGACTTGTCATTCCATTCTGCCCCATCGGAACCAATTCGGATTTCTTTACAGAAAAAAATGCTTGCATGTCATGGAGGCTTTGCAAAGGCGACTTATAAGGAGACGACTGCATACGCGAGTGATCAATCGCATCTTTCGGCTGATCATGATCATATTTCGAGTCCGAACTAGAAGAAAGTGGCTTTTGACTCGTTGCAGGAAACGCCAGGTTAGAAGAAAAGGTTTTACCGCCTTCTTCTTTCTTCACAGTCAAATCCAGCGGGCTCTCGCTCTTTTCCATTGAAGTGCTGAACGCTTTACGACTGGAAATATTGCAGGAAATCTCGTTTTTCGGCCGACTTTCACTGGCTCGTGTTTTAGAATTTTCTCTTTCTGTGTCCGATTTAGATCGAGTAAGTTGCGGTTTGGATAATGAAGACTTGTGATTGGTGCGTTTCAAATTCTCGTAGTTGGGAGAATCGGTCATGCGTAAAAAGGGGCTGAAACCTGTTCGATGGTTGCTCTCGGCGGCTTTTGATGTGCTTCGTTGCGCCCCATTTTTGTCCTCGTTTGGAACTGTATCAACTTTACTAATGGCGCTTTTAATCGTGCTTTCAAGAGATCGAATAAAATTGAAACTAGACGCCGGATGTTTTTTCTGGTGTTCCGGCGAAGTTTGAACGTAATCACGACGTGCTTTTTTGGCGGGAGTCGCACTGGTCAATGATTTGCTGCCAAATAACGATGATTCTTTGTCTGCTGAATGGCAAGAACGTGGTCGTGGGGAGTGCGAAGACCTTTCTTTGGAATCATTTAATGAGTTAGGCGGAACACCAGCTAATGCACTAAGCTGATCAATATCAGGGTAATGTGAAGTTTCTTGAATATGGTCTGAAAGTTTTTGCAGTGAAGTGAAGTTTTCTTTGCATTTTGTACAGCTCAGATTGAGTTCGTGCTCTTCTAAAGGAAAAGCAAACGGATTGGGCGGAAGAGGTCCGCCAAAAAAACCAGGCGAATAAGGATAAGGGATTCCAGTGGAACCAGGATACAAGGAAGGAATGATAGGAGGGAACGAGGAACCAAGCCACGGTGAAGAATAAAGCAGACTGGTGTAAGCAGCGGCAGCAACAGGACTCAAGCCTGAACAACAAAAGAATCTGTAGAAGACATGCAACCATTACTCGGCACGACGATCGCTAGCCTCGCAGACACAGTGTCACGAGTTCATGGCGTATTTGGTTTCTCAACTACGCTTTTTTGTATAGGTGAATGGCAAAGCGCCCCAAATTGATTTACGCCAAAGAAGAAAACAATTGTTTCAAGGCAATCCATCCAGAACAGCCAGCGTAGCAACACCTTGTTACCGGCTTAGTGTGATTCGAGAAAAGTTTCAAATTTTTTTGCAATGCAGAAAAAGTTCTCGTTTCCAGCACCGATGCTGATAAATTTGGTACGTTATACCTTCAACCCCCAAAAAAGCACTCTACCTCAATTTCTCCTGCTTCGTTGCACTACCTGTGGTAGAAATGCACTGCGCCAGCAGTTGTGGCAGCTCCGAGGCGGTTCTACATTGGCGTTGGTTTTCCTGCAAACGGTTGATAAGGAGAATAACCAGCACTTATCAGTCTCACCTGTTATAAACGGTGGCAAACCAAAAGGTGATCTCGCTAGTGATTGTTCGGCTGAAGCAGATTCGTTATTCTTGTGGCTTCCCATTGTAGGAAGTGAGCGTTTGCGTGGGACCGCCGCGTTCTCGGGCGGCGTGTTCTGCTTCTGGCTCCACATTCGCAGCGACGGAACGTTCTCGTAGTGCTTCGTTTTGATCATGTGAACGCTGAGATCCTGCGAGAAGGCGACAACAATCAATGCAGACGCGAGAATTCAGTTCCGTTCATTCAAGCGAGTCGGTTCATGTCCTGCATGCTAGTCTTCAGTCAAGATGAGCTACCTTGAAAAGTAGACTGTTCGGTCGCACCACCTGACTGCCACATGAAAATGGAAGAATCCTTGAAAAGTACCTCACCAATGAACACACAACAAACAAACTTGCCGGCATTTTCTGCACATTGTTTCTATCTTGCTGAGCGTCAAAAAGCAGTTTAAATATCAGATGATGCCCCCAAAAAGAAAAGTAAAACCGTCACATTGATGTCACATGGGGGAGGAGGAAAAAAATACATTTAAAAAATGGAAGTTTTCAAATCGCTTGATTTTAAAGGTTTTGTGGCAAATCCGAATAATTTAAGTTTGCTTAAGCACTTTTTTTACATGACGTGTCACACGAGAAAGAAGGGGATTTACAAAAACGACATAATGCGTAACTTGAGGGGGGGGTAAAAATCAGACAAAAACGTCATTTGATTTGCGAACACTCCCCAAGCAGAAAAGCTATATAGCTTTATTAGTCTTTGGTATGGCACGACAAGGAATAAAACTCGGGTCCACAGACTTTGATGCGGACGCTCTAAGCGTTGTGCAGCCACTCCGGTTATCCTGCTCCACGTTGGTTTGAAATGAGGCTACGAGTCCATCTGCCTTACAGTGGCCATAGGCAAGAAACTTTTTGATGACCTGTCCTGCTCAGAGAGCTCAGAGAAAAAGCTCCCGCACAACTTGTTCTACGTACAACCGCAAAGCAATGAAAACTGAGCCCTTGCACCAAACCGCTAGCATCCATTTCAAACGTACTTGCAAAGACTCGAACAAATGACCACATCCCATGCACGTCAGCACTTTTTCGCTTTGCGCCTCCTCTTCTGCGAATGAACGTTTTTTCGGAAGATTCGAACTTGACGAAATGGTCGAATCTGCGCAACAGTGCGCCATTAAAATAGCGACTTCACGAAAGGCGCGCTTTGCTGAAATAAGTTCGGCGTTACCGAGTTTGGATTACTTTGTATGTCTTACTATGTGATGGAGTTAAATTTATTCGTAAATGATGTCACATAAACATTAAACAAAGAAACCGGATTTGCACTATGCTGATATATTGCTGCCTAAAGACAGCGTAAGATTGAGTCTTTTCGAAATATATTAATCATTTCATATCGCAATCGTTAATAGCGGAGTCGTTTCCGCATGAAGACAGGAAAGCATTGGTACAGCGTTGAAAGGTATCACACCATGATAAACTGCAAGAACATCTATTTAAGAACCGCCTATCTGCAGGGGAATGCCGTAGACCAAGCGAGCCCCGGTTGAGGTGATTGAGTAACTAAAACAAATCATCCAAGCTATTCCACAAATGGTGAAATGTTCGATGCGTTGAAGGTTGTTAACGCAGCAGTGGTTGCAAACGAGGTTTATAACAAGCTGCACGTAGCAGCTTTTCGTCAGCCGGCGACTGATTCAGCACTGAATTTTTTCATCGTCATTGTCATTCAGAAAATGAATTTGGACTTGGTAAAGAATTAAGGATCCAAAACGCTAACAAAAAAATTTCAGGAAGAGCACCGAAAATTTAAGCCTATGCCCATTCTAGTAATAGCCTGGTTCAATTGTCGGTGGATAGTACCAAACATACACAGAACCAGCACGTGGCTTTCACAAATGAGCAGAAAGGACGTAAAAACTGGCTTAAATTTTATGATGCTAAACTAAACCTCTTCCACATAGTGCTAACAGTCAAACTCACTGACCTCACATAGTGCCCAATAACCTGCAACCTTTTACAATACGATTCATAACACTTCCCTTCTTCCTCTATTCAAAATAGTCCTTAAAAACAACCTATTTTTACAGGCATTTCGCTCTTTCGTCCAACGTGGTTGGCTACGCAACCTCTAGCCTAACTTGTGCGAATATGCAAAAAGAACAGCGAAATAATTTCATGCTGTAAGAAATCTATTTCAACCTTTCCCATGCACCAATTTGACTTTTAAACAAAAATAAATATTTCGGCATAAAGCAAAGCTGTAAAATAGCGGAAGACCTTTTACTGGCAACGTTTCAAAATAAATCGTATTTTTAAAAACGAAACGATGAGGCAAAATCTTATTGCTGGCTCAAAACAATGGTGACTTATTCAAATTGTCACAGTAAAATGTTTTCCATAAAATTACCGGCTTGCTGTATGCTAAACCTTAGTGAATTATGGAGTCACACGTAGTTGGTGGGCTCTCTTTATTCTACTGTGGACCCTGACTGCAACTCGTCGCCGCCAAGCTGGAAACTCTTGACGAGCATTTTGGTTGCCATGGCGACCAATGGGCCCTAAAAACGGCATGAAAAAGTACAAGATACCTTTGCTGGTGTTGGGCTTTCCGTTTCCGGTATTCGAGTCTCGGAAGTGTCCAGTTTTATTCATGTGCACCGTGAGATCGACCAATGTGTTAAATGGATTGCCACAGTCGCGGCAACAGAACTTACTGGCGCCTGTGAACACTGTACTGTACAATTTATCCTGTAAAAAAAAGAACATCGGCTCTGTAGAGCCTGCCACGATCCTTACGAAACCAAACGCAGAGATGGACGTGCCTTCGTATTTCACGCCAGTGCTAACTACGGTACGCGCACCAGCGCGATCAATTTCCGGTTTGCAGACAATTCCACAAGTATACTCGAAAAGATAATCTTACACATTAGCGCGACTAAAGAGGACTTAACTGATCTCCGAAAAAAGGCCATCTACATTAAAGAGACGAAACGTCTCCTATAGAAAATTGATCGAAAAGTCATCACCAGCCAACCAAAACTAACAATCCGACGCTCCCCTCTCCCCTTCTCTGCTACACATCTTTGGTTTGCCACTGCATAATATAGGTACACAATATGATAAGGCTGAAACGGTTGAGTAGCACTGTACTACGCTACACTTTGGAATTTCTTCGTGAACACAGGTTTCAGCTCACCGAACGCCGAATGAACGGAAAGTTTAGTAGACTACAAACTGGCTTTTTACCCTTTTTCATCCAGCAGTCATTCACAGATGTTGAACCTGAAACGTCAGCTTGAAAACAAATCCCGGTCCCGCTCGGCCATGCCGCAGGCAGCGTGGCGCTCTAAGTGATCACTCAGCAAATTTTCGGCGGAAATTGCCCCCCTCGTTTACTCCGCTGCAAACTGGTCTGATCTTCTGACACGTAAGCTGACATCACACCCTCCAAATGTTCTAAACTTGGCATTACTAACTAACACTATCAAGTGTCAACCCCTGGGAGCTTTCTCAATCCCCCAGTGCCGGTATTCAAAACCAGCTTCGAAATACCAGCTTTGGAAAATAATATCAGATGTATGTAGTAGGTAAGGTTTAATAGATAAAATTCGTTTCTATAAAATAATTGCTAACCTGTACAGGGGTAACACCCATACCAGCCATGCTAGCTGACTTCTTCAAGTTGTTGACGTGTGATTGGGTGGGAGGATTTGACCGTGACGTTTTAGGAGGGGTGTCGTTACCTTGAACGCACCATCGATACCGCTCGGCTTTACTTTTACTCAAACAGTTGTTGTCAGTTCTCTGTTATGTAAAAGTGTTTCACTAAAAAGCGAGTTTTTATTAGCTGGCTTAAATAAAATTGCTGCGTGAAGACCAACTATCGGATACAGGTGGAGAAAGCTTGATGATAAAACTAAAATGTCTTCAATAATATTTATGTTTTAAAAGACTCTATATTCCATAGCAACAATGCCGTACGCATTCAACGAAAAAACTAGAGCTAACAAAATATGTCAAAAAAATTAAGATACGCCAAAATGTCAAAATAGCTGATGCCTAAAAAAGACGTCAAGTCGATGCGAAATATCGTGGTTTCTTAGGCTTGGCAGAACGTAAAACGTGAAGAGCGCAAACTCGATGGGATACTACCTACTTTGTCAACGTGTTTCCAACAGACATTCTATCTGGCTTTCCGAACGGAAATTAGAGCGACTACTTTTACAACAAAAGTGCGGGGCAGAGTAGGCAAGGCTGTGAAATACTCCATTAACTCTGTAATTTGGAGCAATACTGCTTTTGATGATTGCGCCACGAAAAAACTTTTGATATTTTCATTGTACCAACCAATCCATTACATGACAGTCCATATGCATCAAATCGTTTTCGTAAACACATTGCTGCATGTTCAATATGTCTTTTCAAACAACATTTTAATTAAGGGGTTACAGCAAAATCACGGCCGAAGCTTGGCATACTAATTGGGCATCTTGTAAACTTAATCGTTGGGCGACCTCTTGTCCTTTGAGAAACGTATCTGTGTCTGTGATCGATGCAGCATTAACTGTCATTGGCTGTCGTGGATGCCGATCGGTTAGATTTAAATTAAAAAGCCGTCGAATCGATCAGTGACAGCTTGAACATGTGACACGAAACTAATTTTAAAATCGCTTTGAAAAGCTGTTTTGCTCGAGCGCTTTTCGGGGTCAACTAACCAGCGGCAGCATCGCGTCTAATTGAGAAGAGCGTGATTTACTTTTCAAAGTTTTGTATCACCTATCCGCAAGCCTATACCACCAACTCAAAGGAAACTTTTTCTGTAGATATCAAAATCGAGCTCGGGCCCCCAAAAAAAAGGACAAATAGTGTAACTTCAAAAAATACAAATAATAAGTTGTCAGTTAATTAGTACTACAAACGATATCGTGCAAGGGTCTACTAATAAACAAATAATTGATTCAAGTTTTTTTCGTCCGTTTAGTTTTGCTTTAGGCTTTAAAATATATTCGCTCACATTGTAAAAAAAACTTGCCTTTAAATCATAAATATATTACTCATGAAAGAGCGGTAGTTTTTGCTCGCCTAATCATAGATAGCATGCGAGCGCTATTAGCAGATATTTTAAATAAGTTTGAAAAACGTTTAACGCTGTACTTGTCCAGTCTCCATTTGGAGTCGACAGAAATGATGACACAGTAATTTCGCCTCAAGCGCTGCAATCAACCAAGGGAAACTGCTTTCTCTAAAGACGACACTGAACCCATTCGCGTCGTGAACATACGGCTGCAAAAGCAGCAGTTCACTGAGACATCGTACTATATTTGCAAATTTTCCTCATGACTGCCTACGTCAGTCCTACCTGCACGCTAATCCAGTTGTTGGAGCACTGCTCGTAAAGACGTTTCTGCTGCCGCACTGCGTCCATAAAGAGCTTGTGAGCAGCTGACAACGAAGCGAGATCTAAAACAAAACGGTCAAAGCTGTCAAAAGCTAATCGCTACAATGCACTATTTTCCTTATCTACCTAGCTGCAAACAGCTTCAAGGATAATCGCTGCTTTTAACGACTAGTTATAGATTACCACTGAGAAAGCAGCCAGATCTACATTTCGCAATGCTTTTAAAACTGCCATATCCATCAGGTTTGTTTTTAGTATAGCTATCTGTCGTTTTGATCAGTGACTAGCATGTATGATTCATAAATTTATTTCGTTTTTTGCTTGTGTATATACATCCTGTTTTAACCTCTCAACACCTTACTACTCTTAATCAGATATGTCCTAAAATCCATCAAAGAAAAGCTCCTGGGTTTACTGCATTAGCAATAGCTCTTCAATGCTGTGTTATCGCCTGAGCTTTCGCAACTTATGATGACCTGGTAAAGAGAGCATTGTCGCACACGGCAAGACGAGCTAATGAAAATTAAATATCGGCTTTTTGAAGCGATGATGGAAAAGAAAACGAAAAATTCCGACCAAATCAAATTCCAATGATACGGATGCAGTCGGTGACGATAATTTGACGTTCTTTGGTACATTAAAGCAATCATCGTACGCTCGATTCAGCTGCGCGTTATTTGCCGTCTATAGCAACGATGACAGACAAATTTGCATTTGTACATACCAACCACAAGGACAACAATAAGAAATCAAGTTGTCAACATCAGCTCAAATGACCTCTGAAATCGCTACAGCTAAATGAGTCTTTGCATGGTAAACTCAGAGATTGGACGGATCCTACCCAGATCCAAACTCAAAGACTTTTATCTTTTTGAGCGCCTTGCACAGAGACGTTTTTTAGGCCCAAACACAAACAAAAGCGTTGAATGAACTAAATAAACATAAAAACTATTCTCGGTATCAAGAAACTAGTTCGCACAGGGACGTGTTCGCCTTCCACGTACAACTGGATCTCTTGAACCTTAAACCAGTGTGCGACATTGGTACCGATTCTCGTGGAAGAGGCGGAAATTATTCACAACTACAAAGAACAGCACACTCTAAAATCTTTATTGGTGAGCACTTCGGTGTCTTGACGTCTAAATCGCACGGCTTCAAAAACGATCCAGTAATGGCCTACAAGGTATTATTCTAGGGCCTAGGCCATGTTCCTAAACTGACATCACTCAAAACAGATGAAAATAGAATCTACATGAGTTGCTCAGCAGCATATAACACAAACCAACACACCCGTATGATCTTCTACTGGCCATTGTTAGCTTGTGAAGTTTTGACAGATAAAGAGCATGTAATAATTCATCACGCCGAATGCGACAGACATAGAAATTTCAAAGCACAGTCTAAAAAACTCTTAAACAACTTGTCCTGCTAACGCTAATGTCCTGTTAGATTGGATGGAGAATTAGCGATATGAAGATAAACTATGAAAGCTGTGATTTTGGTCCCTTTTCAATGACTTATGCTTGATTACGAATAGGGTTGTCAATTTAAATGCGTTTAAGTTTTAATTGTCAACGTGTTTTGTCATTATTTACAAAAACAATCACCGCAATCGTTTTAGCCAAGACCACCGGCGTCGTTGTGCATTTTTCATTATTGTTCTTGACAACTTTATAATGGTTTTACGCGGGCTACGAGCTAAGCGTCAAAAAATATCCTGCAAGGCGACTGTTTACAAACAAAAAAACCTTTCGCAAAAAGGGTCAAGAATGACGAATCAATGATGGAACAAACGTTTTGTTTCATATCCCTATCCTCGTGTCGCGGCAACGCCACTGCAGTCATACGTACAACAGGTTGAGTTCAGATATGGATTTACCTTTGCTACTATTCAGGGCAAGGAGATAAACACTACGTCTTGTGGGCAACGAAGCCAGGCATGACAGGCACCGGCTCACCATTCGAGTTCTGCATTGTGCTATCGGTAAAACCATTTCACGGAAATTCCAACGCTGGCAATGCTAACAACTCCGAAGCGGGTCCAAACACGTCGATGTTCTAACGTGTAACAAAGTTTTCCAAAGACTGGAAGATGAAAAGATAAAGCTCAAGCACATACCTAAACCTTTCAGAAGGTTTGGTTGTTGATGGGATAAATAGTCTTTGTCCGATTTCTCATCTTTGAAGAGCGATTCCATCGAATTTGAGTGAGAGTCGTGATTATCAACGTCCCTTAGCGACGAGTCTTCGATTTTAATTGCCGTTTGGTGATGAATTTGACTGTTTACTACCGGAGAACTTTTCGATGATGGCTCTCGTGAGTCGCAGCTGTTAAAAATAGACTTTTGAAATATCGGTCAACAAGTCGACTTCTATTCCATCGGATTTCGATCTGCCTTATCGAAGCCAGCTTAACTGCCGGCAAAAGTGCTATTCGACACCTTGATAAGCAAGTTTCCATGAGTCAAGCTTTTAGCTCGCGTTGAAGCTCAACTTGCTGCAACGCGTAGCAACCTAGTCTCAATCTTAAATTACTTTTCTTGAATCATGTTTACCGCATCACCCTGAATTCAATTATCAACTACAAACGTGAATGAGATGGCAATTTTGAGAAGAACTGAAAAAGGAATGATGAGAGCAATGTGTGGAGTTAAGTTGATTGAGAAAAAGAGCCAAGAACTTAAAGAATTTGCTGGGTTTAAGGATACTTTGGAGACTAGCCAGGGCGAGTGGAGCACGATGGTATGGACATGTTTTTTTGACAAGGGATAAGTGGCGGAAAGAAGAGAGTGTGGGTGACCGAGTGTGACTTGGTGGAGGAACATACCGATCAGAAGATTGGATTGAAAAAGGAAAATGCTATTGACAGAACAAAGTGGCGTGATGGCGTTTACAAACTTTCAAGAAACATGAGGTGAATCCAGCAACCTGTGTTAACGCAGACAAAACCGCATTCAAAAAAGTAGACCACACTCTCTCTTTCTCTCTCTCTCGCTCAAACGTGGTCGAGTAGGATGGAACACTGCTTACGGAGACTGGGATCGAATGGTTTTACGTGCGTTCAAATCGCATGATCGTGGCGTAGTCGTGGCTTCGGAAAAACCTTTGCGAAGAGTTTCTTTGCTCGACAAATTCTAACAAGTAGCGCATTAAGCAAAATGCCAATCACTTAACGAGGAACGTGAAAACTTGGCCAAGGTCTGGATAATTGTCCTGCGTTTGTTCACCGTGCACCACTGTCGCTGTCCTTTCAGTCTGCAGCAACGCAAAACATCATTGCTTCGCATTTACACCCTCCCGAGTCAAGACTCACAGCATAGCGACACAAGGAACAAAACAAATACTCAAGACGATTACTCATACAACTGCAAGGGCCAATTCCCATACATCAGTTCTACGATTTTACGCTGGATATTCTCCTTTTATTTTGCTAGATACAAATATAGCAAGGTTACTTTAAGCAATTTTCGTATAACACACACTTACATTAAAAGGCGTATCTTCTGAACCAAAAAGATACCCATTCATGGCTGCTGAAATATTAGCTGTCAGCATGTTAAGTTCATGAAAGGCGCTTATTTTCAAAAACATAGTATTTTCAACTAAATAAAATCAAAAACACTCGGGCGTACACTAGCAGAATGTGCGATTAAAGCCTGGCGCGTAAGAGGCGACCTTCCAGCACCAGCCAAATTCAGTCCGCTTGTTGATGGTGGAGCTACTATTTGATATTTGTTGAATGGTTGGACATGGGTGTCACTTTACCCTCACCCGATCAGTATTTTCTATGTTGCTTGAAGGATGCGGCACGATGCCTAAATGTTCCGTTTCACGCCGCACCCCCATCTCAAGGAAGAGGAAGGAGCATCAACCAGATATGGCTTTGCATTCTTTCCTGTTCGGTGAGAGCATAACACGAGGGTCGAACCAAAGCCCAGAAAGTATGACGTCGAAAAACATTACCTTTGAATGCACTTTTAACGTTACTGATGACGTCATAGACGAAATGGACGTTGCGTCGGTAAACCAACGCGCGATATTTCCTTGATTTCATGGGTTTCTATTCTCACCTTTTTTGTTTCGTATCGGTGTTGGCAGGACTGGTATCCGTGCGATTAGTTGGTTCAAGAATTTCTTTTTTCACCTCGGGCGGCTGCTTAATTCCATTTAAAAAAGAAAAATTCTGCGCAAAGTTGAGAAGCTTCTCGCAGGACGACGACTCGTCGCTCGGCGGTTTCGGTTCCAAACTTGTGGAGGCCTCCATTTCTGGCTGCTTCGATTCGCAACTGTCACGTGATTCACTTAAACTCTTCGATCGCTGCTTGGAATTTGAACACGAGTCATCAGTCTTGTCGAAGGCAAAATGCTCTCGCACTGCAGTGGAAGCTTCTGTTTCCGATTTGGCTGCAATAATAACAACTTTTAAAACTCGATTGTCTGCGCTTTAGCTCGTTGGTGCTTAAGCTTTTTTATTCCGCGACCCACACGCCAATCTTAAAACTAACATGCGATATAATACGAGGTCTACTACATAACTAGATGAAGAATCGTACTTTGAGAAACCATGAAATCAGCAATGGGTAACATTTCCATCATCAAGCGCCGACAAAGCGGTCTCTCGGAAGCCCAGTTCTGTGCCATGCCTACAGTTTAAAAATCGCTGCTCCTGCTCTCCCCCTATAGATATTGCTCCTCATCGGTATGCCACAAAAACCGACGGCAAACCAACTATTTCAAAATTATTGGCAGAACAAAGCGTAAAATCGCATTCCAGCTAAAATACCGTGGTCTTGTACAGGAGTGTAATCAAAAAGTATTTTGGAAAAAGGGGCGATCTTAACCCTTGGCTGGTCATGACGACATTACTAATATTCAGTACTGTGGCATGGCCAAAACTTGGGAGGGCCGCGTCTTTTTCCTCCTCCTGGCCAGCTCACTGATCTCATCTGTCAATGCAATAATTTCTTTTTAACTAAACGTAGTAATTATATCTAAAAATTTCAATGACGTTGACGTTGAGGTCGCGAAGCACAGTAACACGAGATCTTTTAAATCACGAAAGGTGGGAAACTTACGACGCTTATTTCCGCATTTTATCTGAAACCATACACCATGACGACCAGCGAGCGACATTGCAAGAACTATTCGCGTTTGGAGTCAATTTTTTTATTAAAATAAGCTCATATTTAATGAAAATCTGCTATGATTGGTCTGGGCCGATTGGCACAAAACGATGATGATTATGTCCGTCCAATTTCGCAAACCTTGGTATGAAGTGACAAGTGAGCACTGTGCAGTGACATGTCAAGGATAAAACATCGCTCGACTTACATAGAGAATTTCAAAGGTAAAAACTGCCAGCCTGTCACATCTGTTTAATGTCTCTTAAGCAGATCATTCTTAAACGTCGACATGCTGCAAAAACAAGGGATTAAAACCGAAAAACAGCTCAAAACCTAACTGACGTCGTTAAAAAACGTATAATACACGCTTTTGATGTTGAACTCATCACAAAAGGTATGGCATAAAATAAGAAAACGCAAGAGCAAACCAGCCATACTTCAAGAAATCAAACGTTTAGGGTTTAGAAGACAACTAGCTTAATCTCATTTGATGCGACACTCCTACACAGCACTTTTTCTGAATCGAAGCGCCAACAATTCAACAAACATCATGAACATTTGGAAGGGGATATTTACAGAAAATCCCTAAAGTGGAAGCCGTCGCAACCCTTCTGAGAACCTGTTCGCAACTGCTAGAAATTAACTAACACGATTTACTTTGCGAGCGTTACACAAAGCTGACGTTAGCTGAAAGTAAAATGTGTTCAAAACTGCCAATTAAATCCATCAAAATATGAATGGTTGCTACCAAGCTCAAATATAACGTTGTGGTCATGTCAAAAACAAGGTAATTAATCATACTGTGAACTGATAACACTTAATTTATTCTCGCATGTCAGCTATGCTTGTGCAGTTATCTAAATCTACTCAGTGAATAAACACTACAATCAACCTGCCTGAACTAATCTGGCTAAATGTACTGAAATTAATTTGAAAAGGCTTTATCGGTAAACGAGATTGCATTCAGATAAAAACGGCGGGTGAAGGGAAAGAAATCAATCTTCCATACAAAATGGGAAAAATGTTTATTCGACTGCACCCTCCCTCCCCCCCCCCTCCCCCTAGCTCTTTGCAAGACAAATCTTTACATAGCCTTGCTAATAAACGCAATGAATACTAAATTAGCTAAAGAGTTCATGTTTCAAGACTAGCAAACAGCTATTCTTCA
Organism: Trididemnum clinides; assembly: GCA_963675345.1. Classification (NCBI taxonomy): domain Eukaryota; kingdom Metazoa; phylum Chordata; class Ascidiacea; order Aplousobranchia; family Didemnidae; genus Trididemnum; species Trididemnum clinides. The sequence goes on from OY776301.1 coordinate 23,640,663, forward strand.
CGAAACGTTAAAATTTACATAGGCCTTTTACACACGATCCACTGCAACCCAAAACAAGATTATTCGAAAAAACGATATTAATCCAATTAAAAAGTATTGCATCGCCGTTATTGATTATTAATTTTAAAGATTGTGTTTAATCTTCTGCCTCCAACTTCCTTTAAAATACTTAATGTGATGAATTCCTCAACTGCAATGCCCCGCTTTTATGCGTTCTAATAGTGACCTGAAGCCAACAGCATTTCGAAAAGCGAGAACTTTTTTCTTTTCGCCACTGCTGCAAAATGAGCGGGTGGCGCGCATCGAAGCACGACGCTTGATAGAGAGCTTGACAGTGATGGGTGCGCAGTACATACACGCCGCGTGCGTAATCAACTAAAAACCCATTTCGTCCGCAAACGCAAAACGCTTTTACCTAATTCGTTCCTTTTCTGGCGCCGTTTGAAAGATCAAATTGACAGGAATTTGAGAGATTGCCTGTCACTCGAAAAACCTTAGCACAATAATTCCCGTTTTTCTTTTCTCTATTTTCATCAACAGCTTGTCAAGGGCCAAGAATAACAAGATGAAGGACATCTAGCTCGCAACTCTCTTCATTTGTAATAACGACAGATGCACGGCAGCAAATGGAAAACCGCTAACAACGCAAACGACAGCGACAACTTCAATAAATTGCTGCTTTCTACACGACTTTAAACAAAACGGAAACAAACGGGCGCGAAGTCCTGTACAGACCAAGACTACAAGGATCCCCAAAACAATAAACTTTGGCTTCGGTAAGACGGTGTCCGGTACACCTGTAGGAGCTTAAACCGAAGCGACTCTCACTACTAATTCAATGTGGACTGCGAAGGCCCAGACATTTGCTCGGTAACCTCAATGAATAAAACTTTAGTTGAAAGTGGTGAGTATGTCACATTCTATAAGGTTGAGAGGTGATACCGCTTACAAAATAATTAAAAATTTGATATTCTGAAAAGCAATGAAAACTTTATTTCAAGGATCGTACGAAGGAGTTTAACCACAAACCAAATTCAAGGCCATCCACCGAAATGATTCTTCACACACCGGCAGTTGCACTGACAGCTTTTGAAGAGAAAGCACTAACTGAAATAATAAATTGTTTCGGTCAATGAGAAAAACAAAAAAGTGAAAAGGTTAATGAAATACTTGAAAGGAACTAACGAGCGCATCGTAATAATCGATTTGTCATTATAAAGAACATCGTATAACCAAAATATCAAGTAAAACCTTACAATCCAAGAGATCAAGTCGGGGTCAAGAGTTATATGTCTGTCTATTAACAGTTGATGCATTATGGGCGCGAAATTGATCGGTTATCTATCAGTTAAAGGTCAGCTTTTTCCACATCAATACTAGTAGGACTTTACTATCAATCAAGGTAGGCAAAAACCAGTTTTTAATTTCGACAAACATGTTTTCTAACACGTTTTGTGTCTCTTGCCATATGGATCCGTTCTTTTCCACTTAACTAGCCACCATTGAGTCCATCGCAAATAGTTCTCAGTAAATACCTATACAGTCTATCAAGCTTGACAATCACTCACAGGGCTCGAACAAAACTGGCATAACAGCAGTGCCGACCGCATGTATGCGCACAACACCAATCTGGATCAAAATGTAGAGGTTGCTAGTAGCTCGGTAGCAATTTTCAGGCAATCTCCTATCAAGAGGATCTGCCTCCAGCATCACATCTTTCTATTTTATCTCTATTTGGATCAATAAATACCAGTATAATGACACACAGGGCTCTGTCCTATAACCAGCTGGACTCAACTTACCCCCGAGAACCCCTTACAAGTATTTGCGGGTAGGGGAAGCTAAATTGTCATAGCTTTTTTCGTGGCGGTATCGCGTGAATGCGAAAAGCTCAAAGCGCACACGGTGTTATATTTAGGAATTCGGATGCAGCAATGTAACAGCAAATTGAATTGAAGGCAATGATGTGCGCATTTCCGTCATCAAGTATTTGTCTCCAGCACTTGGTAAGAGCAAAGAGTGCCCACGTAAGTGTATAAGAAGTGGTTCTCTATCTGATTCTTTTACGGCCTCATTTTGACCGAAATAGACTGCAAAAAAGTGCAATAAACTTCTAACGGTCTTTTCATGCAGTGCCCGATCTAAGGTCAAATAAGACATGCACCATGAAGATTTACGAACCTAATTACTAACGTTCGACAGGCGTTTTGGCGTGGCCAATGAATCGCACGTGATTTATACTCAATTCGGTAAAAATTTTATTAAGAAAAAGCAAAACTGACGCGCGAGATTGTATTTATGGCTGATTAATAAATCATATTGTTGCGAGTGAGCGAAAATTTATGTTCGAATACTTTGTGATCTCGGGACAAAGCAGAACGATTTCTCAACAGTTATTCTAAGCAATAAATCGAGCCTTTTCAACAAAGTTATCAATCAGCTTCTCTTTAGAAAGTAGTATGCCAGCAGCAAATCCCTCCGTTGCGAGTCACGTGACATGCAGTTAGAGGGCGACAATGATTGTTTGATAAAACCTCACACTGGTTGGGTTGTCGTGTCTAGTGAAAGTTACTCACGGTAATTTTTCCGGCTCAGCTGCAGTGCTTGAGGCAGAAATGCAATAGGCCAGCAGTACTGGTAACTCCGAAGCGGGTCCGAACACAATGCTGCTCAGCGCACGACCCAAATGTCTCAAACTCGTACTAGCACTGTCCTTTACAGCCGATCTAACAATATTTCGGTGCTATCATAGCGTGAGGTCTACCACACTATGATGTGAGGTCTACCTCCCGTCCACAGTAGTGTGAGGTCTAGGGTTAGGGTTTGGGTTAAATCTAACCCTTAACCCTAACCTCACGATGCACTTTGGTAGGTTACATATGGCGGTAGACCGTAGATAGACACATGAAATACACTTAGCTCTATTTACACAATCCAACGCAGATAGAATTTGCATTTGAAGCCAGATTTCAATAACTTAGGCCTAAACATTGCAAGAAGCTAGTCTCGTTTAAATCAAGACACAAAGGGCACGAGCTTACTACCGCCCACATGCGTTCTGTGGTGCTGTGTCCTTGAGAATGGCATTTTACGGCACTTTCTTACGCTAATGGAGTGTTTGCGGTAAAAATGAAATGAAGCGGGACTAAACACAAGTTGCTCAATGTATAACAGTAAAGGTTTTCCGTGACCTACCGAGGACCAACTCCTCAAATAAGAGGTTAATACAGCGAATATTTCAGACTGCGGAAACTCACAGTAGTTATACATAACCGTAATGATGCAGCAAAATTCTACCGGCATCAATCAACTAGTAGTAAGACGATCTGTCAAAATTCACATTTGTTCAATTGTTGTTGCTGGTAAGACATTCAGTAATCTGTCAACATATCCTCTGTGGACCTACGACTTCATTATTGTAATATCACCACGGTTCACCTCAATCTACAATGCAATGCTTAGTTTTATCTGTCCTTTACTGACTTAGTTCGTTCTAAAAGTATCGGTAATGTTGCGTAAGTTTTGTAATGGCATTACCACGCCAAAAACCTATGCAATAGACAAGGCAGCACATGATGATTTGACTGCATTTGCTGGTAAGGACAGTTCTGAATGAAAATACGTGCATGGCACTCTAGAACTGTGGTCGTGAAATCCATGTTTACATTGGTTCCACTCCAGCAAGTTTTTCTGGTGTGGTGTAGAGCTTGGGACCGAAAAATACGCTCTGTCAGCAGTATTAAGCACCCTAATGTAAAGCTGAACCCAAGTTCTTGAATTTTCAGTATATGAAGAATAAACTAACAAAGTAGCCTAGTTTACAACCGTAAACTTCGTAAACCCAATGAAAATAAGATGAAAGCAGCATTTTAGAGGATCTCGTGGGAAATCCTGGTCGCAATCCGGTCGCGCATTTGACTCAAAACTGAATTCAAACGAGTGCACTCGAAAAGTTGGCGACTGGTCGCTTCCATCATAACATCACCAATAGATGGCTTGAGAGCAGCCATGCATCCTCGGCGTCCACCGTGGGTACCTTAATTTATTTGGCAGGCAAAATTGATAGCAACAAACACAGATTCAAAACCGGGGTGTTAAATGGATAACACCAACAGATGTTACTGGACACCTTAAAAGCGAGATATTTTCCGTTGGTTGTGGAAATTGTGGTTTCTACGTAACTTCACCACTCGTTCTACTTCAACACTGTTATAGCTAGATTACGTCACTTAGTATCACGTGATAGCTGCGCATATTTGCATCCAAGGAACTGATGTTGCAACACCATAACGATTGGACAAAAGCTAATTTCCCTTGTAAAAGTAGACACCAGTCTTGTGGTCATGTGTATGTTTTGTGGGCGAGTTTAACGTTTTTGATCTAACGCTAAGAGCGAATACATGTGCAATGTGCAAAGATGTGTAAGTGGGAAGATAATTAATTGCTTCGAAAGGAAAAGGAAGACAAGTTAACTATGATGGCATGAATAAAGAGAAAATTTGCCGCGCTATTAACCGATACACGAATTGTCGGCTTCATAAATAATAGGCAGCATGTCAAATAAAATAAACAAACATCACAAGGATGCAATAAGTCTTTCGCTTCTCGTGTCCGGTTACTTCAGGTATGTTGGTGCAAAAGCGCCTTTACAAGGTAATTACTATTGGTACCAAGACAACTAAGCCTGCAATTCAGACTGTGGCGAAGTTTAGAGTCCGTGGAAAATGAAACTAAACCAATGAATCTATTTATAGGCTTGACTGAAAAAGGAGATGAAAAATCAAGCAGGAAATACGGTTAAAAATTTGCAAAGCACTTTAACATTTATTGAACATTAATTACAATCCAGAATCTCTGCCTTCCTAATCGTAGTTAAACCTAAATGGAACTTATTTTTACGTTCGTTTGGAGGCTCCTTCCAAATTAGCGGCGTTTTCCACTTCGACCGAACTAGATGCGCATGTGCAGCTGCGAGCGAGAGAATCGCCTATTTCCAACTCAACACAAACCAATCTTCCCATCAGGAATGTTAAACACAATCAGTCTCTTAATTACAAATCCAAGGGAGCTGTTTCAATTTCGTAGTGGAAACGCAAACTACGCCAGAATTTCACCACAAACCTTTTAGTGAAACAAAAGCATCTTGTTTACTGCATGCCACTAAAGAATGACTCTCCAACACTTGTCCTCCTTTAATACAAAGGACAGCAACATCCACTTCAAACAAAGAGAGATGAGCTCACCTTTCTACCGTCTCTAATCAGTGCCGAGAAACTGATGCCAATGGTAAAGCTTACAGAATGATGGAAGTTTTGGGTTCACAACAGCGATAGCAACAACAACGCAACCATTATGCCAATCCGATGCACCAGTGCAAAAAACACAACCAGCTGATAAGTTTACAACGTTGGTGTACTCGATCCGGATTCGATTCGTGCTTTGTCATTCAAACGTTCCAAAAAGCTTGATTCGTATGTACAAGCCTCGCACTACACGTGAAGCACAAGCTCCGCCTTCAAATATTACGTTTAAATCGACCAAATTGTAATTCTTAAGGACCAAACTATGCAACGCATTTGAGCCGAAACGTTGGAATAATGGTAAGTAAATTCATGGAAGCTTGGTATTATCTTAAATTTAATAAAAGGATTTTTATTTCATTGGAATTCTAAAAGCATTCTACCGACAAAAAAATCAGAGCTGATATGCTCGTGCTCTTTCCACATAGATTTTATTGAGATGTTTCTATCAACATTCTTAAATTTAGATGCTCGCGATTGCCCCACCGTTCGAATTTTTGAGATGGAAGAACCTGTTTACTCTAGATCTTCCCATTTGACAAGTTTTGAAAACAGCTAATTTTAAGCTGTGCAACACTTAACAAATTATTTGCCAAATTTTAAAAGTACACAACTATCCTATTGACAAGGTGGAGTTGTATTATAAAAAGTTGACCATGTTAGCAACTTACAACAAAACGTCTCCAATAAATGTATTAACAGGAACAAACTGGCTCTAATTTTCATATTGAGTTTGTCAGATGTTCCAATCAGACTGCTTCTTCCTACACTTTATCTAGCTTAGGTACCCGAAGACTGCAAATCAGAACAAAAATGCCAGTGATTCGGCTGCATTTGATAGATATCAACTTCCTGAAAACAAATAAGGTTTTGATGTCATTCAGCCCCTTACTAAAAGCACGTGCACGAGAAATCAAATAGAACAGTGCTGTATACTGGCGATGTATATCATTGCTGTGAAACATCCAGCCACAGAGTGGCCATGTGCAATTCGACGACCATTGCTACAACCTGTGCCATTAATGAGAGCAACCCATTTAACCCAAATAAGAAGACAAATTAAAAATGTATATCCTTGCCTACTTGTATTATCTACGTTTACAAGTTGTCATTCTATTATAAGGGTATGCACGCTAGTTTTGAGACTGTTACGAAGGATAAAACAAACAGTAAAACCATCTATACATCTTGTGCAAATAAGATAAATCGCTCAACAAAATAGGAATATGACAGGATAGTAGTAACGGAAGAGAGTTAGTAATACAATTATAGTTACTAAAGATAAACTGCCAGGCTTACCCAATCGCCGGACTCTTAACATCGACAAATTATTTTAAGCAACTCAGGTTACATCAAAGCCAATGAATTCAAAAAATCGATGTAACATTTCATGCTACGAGGTTAATGATATTAAATGAATTGCATTCTAATGTATTGTCTGAAGAATATGAAAGTCTTTGAAATATAGTGTCAAGCCATAAAACAATAAATTTATCGAAAACATTAATTTATTAGAGTCACAAAAGACAAAGGATTTATGGAATGCGTCATAGAATAGAAAAGCAGATATAAATCTCTCGAGCGTGTCTATGTTTGTGCATAACAAAACAGGCCTTTACTTCAAAACCAAAGAGTAATAAATTAACTGCAAATCATACGGCAGAACTGGACATTGGACATGTTGCACTACAATGATAACAAAGTATCGAAGCCATTAGCGACGTTGTTAATTACTGGCCCAAATCAAACTCTGTACGTTAAAAGTGAACGATGATTTACAGACGTTTAAAATAACCTTTTTATTCCATAAAACTCGAAGCAAAGTTATACAGCTGAAAACACAAACAGTAAATAACTCGTCATTTGTAAAAGAACAAATTCCAATTTAAATCAAAGACATACCAGACACGTCTGCTGAGTGGCATGGATCGCAAACATAAGCTTCAGCAATACCGAGACAAAGATCTTAATTGGTAATGCGTCGCTCAAAATTAGGCGTTACTGCTAATTTGTAGGTGGAACAGACCTTCAAAAAGCTGTTTGACGCTCTCATCAGCGGCGATATCGCGTCAAATGTGAAAGGTTAGATTGAACACGTTCGTATATCAAGTGAATTTGGACATAGGCAAAACAATATCCAAATTCTTAAGATACAAGGTGTTCACCAAACTCTTCCCATTTGACGCGACACCGCCACTAATGAAACCGTTTCGAAAACCTTCAGGCAATTACTTTTACTTCATACCAAGCATTTACCCTTTCACGAAATTTTGTTATCAACAGGGCCAAAGGGCAAACGGCAATAATTTGAATTAGCAGTTGCACTCTTTTCTACCACAAGAGAGCTTGAGTGCCCATACTCGTGTGATCGTACATAGAATAACACGGGTTCGGTTCTAGAAAGGTCAGTACTACCGATAGAAGACACCACAACTGTAAGCGCTTTGACAAATCGCGGAAAAATTGCCGTAACATTCATTTACAAAGAACAAAATATGGCAGAATTGCAGCGGGTTCTGAACATAGACCTCGAAATTGCGTAACAGCGTAGTATCAGGCATGGCCAATGCTGCCGACTCACTGCATTATGTGGTTGAAAAATACAGGAAAGTCAATGAGGGTTGAATAAAAGGGTACGCTGCAAAGTCCATGTGTCTCATAATTGCAACCCAGCACATCATGATGGTTAATTAACTTTATATTAATTTATCAGTCATGTCATGTGAAACCGCATAAAAATAAATGTTATTGACTGTAACCAAAAAGCTCGCCTGTTTGTTGAACTAGCACATGGCTCTTAAAAACCAACACAAGTCTACAGATCTAATCGACGAACATTAGGCTCGTATTTTTTGCTGTGGGTTATCAATCAAAGAAAAAAGAAAATTAAAAAACAGAAAAGAGCACATGACCTACGTCTAACCTCTAACAACCCATCTATAGCACATCAATCCTAATTGACGCGAACTCAAGAATAGGTTACCTTTTTTTCTTTCTAAGTGATTGATGGCTACAGGCATTTTCTAGCTGACAAGGGCCTTGATAGCATTCGATTTTGTGATATTGGCATGGCTGAGAAGAATACAGATCAACAAAGCAATTCTTCAATGTCTGCTAATCTTAGCTTGGGCTGTTTTAATAAACATGTCGGGTCATTTGTTATCCTTAAGAAACGCTGTAGGCGCACTAAAATGTCTTTTGAATGTCATACATCAAATTTTGAAGCACTTTCTGGAAAATTCCACGCACATCTGCACTTGTAGAGAAAAACTTTCAAAACGCAAATTTGCCACAACAGCATAAGACGTTAAAACAAAAAGCTAATCACTTGCTATGAACTTTATGCAGCAATGCCAACATTCAGAGAGTCAGGTCTTTGTAGAACAGTCAGCAGTCACCACAGTAAGCGGGGGGTACCATGTACTGATCGGACACCACATTGCCTGAATAAAATTTCACTTCTATCCGCATGGACTCCGCTAAATGTCTCTACGAAATGATAGGGAAGGTGGCAATGCAGTTGGCACCAAAGTAAGGTCCAGTGGTTACCAGCCGGAGGTCCATAGACCCCCACGGGTTTACAGGACTTCCTGAGGTCCACAGAAAATTTCTGGAGCAGTTGATCTCCAAAAAAAAGGTCTTTAACTTTGTTTTGGCATGAAGAAAATAGATTGATTGCTACAAAAAGGTTGATTTCCAAATAAAAGTCTTTTATTCAAGTTGGGAGTCCACCGCAGGTCAGTCAAGCCTCAAAGGGGTCCATCGCAACGAAAAGGCTGGTAACCACTGGTGTAGTCCTTTTATAAATTAGCAAAAAGTAACTTATCCCAGCCAGCGCACTAAACCATATTACATGAACGACTTTAGGAACAAGTTTTTTTACAACTCTAAAAATCAACCTTCCTTGCTACTGCTATATTCTAACCATAAAAAGACTACATGTTTAGCAAACAGACTGCATTCTAAAGCAACAACAAAAGTAAAGTGCCGTTCCGTTGAAACCACAGTCAAGACCTCTTTAAGCAGATTGTTTTTATAGCACTTAACAATTCATTTGAGCTAACGTTTTCACCCAATTACATTGGAACACCTATCATCAAAGTCTTTTTTGCGCTCCTAAGATCAAGTGGTCTACACTTAGTACTTAAGCAAAAATGGTAACTTTTCAGAAATGTTGCTATACACACTGAAGTTAGGAAGCGCATTTACAAATTTTAAGGTGAATGCAAAAAGTTTTGGAGATCCTGCATCAGCACTCAGCAGAAACAAGTTTAAAATTTACAGAAACCTGATAAATAAAACGTTAACGGAGCAGATTTACTACGTTTGTATTGCGAAATTTAGCACTCGGTTTTTGCATAAAGTTGTAAAGATTTTTGTTTTCCTAGTATGACGTAGATGACATAATAACTGCTTTAAGCAAAAGCTAAGGCATAAAGTGATGAAAACACAGTAATAGACTTAAAATTAAGTGATGCCAACCACAGCGAAAGCTGTAACAACTGGCTTATTGTGTTAAGAAACTGATCTTAAAATGAAAAGACCACCAGTTTATTGATGCATGGATTCTGGATTACTATGGCATAGATAAAGAACGTGTTCAATTTTCTCTGCTTGACTGTAGTTTTTATGCTAGAAGTGCATTCGCAGGAGAGATAAAAATGATAAAAACTTATCCAAATGAATGAATACATGAGAAACAGAGAGTTTGTTGTCAGCATTGATCTCGTAAAATGTGATATTTCACACTCCGTTGATACCGTAATTGAATAACTTACTAGCAGCTATAAGCTACTTACTAAGACAGAAAGTCAAGATTCTAAATAAAACACAAAACTTCGCAGAAAGTTACACACATTACATTACGGTATTCAACACCTTTGGCATAACCAATGCCGACAGATTGACAAGATCTCCACTGCGCAACTTCGCCATATAAGAATACAGATGTAAGCTACATTTGCAATCTGCAAAACATTTTCCATTTGGGGTACCCTAGCAAAGCCGCACAAAGAAAATGTTTTCAAATTTACCATTATTCTCTGCTGCAAGCAGGGAAAACGCATCGTTACAGTTGTTGGCGAAAGGTAGGATTAGCACTATATACCTAGCTCTGTCAAACATTTTAAAGTACTAAACATTAGACCAAGTTTCACAATACTTTTCCGCATCTCCTTATTACCCATATGACAAAATATAGAGGTAGCTAGTTGCTAGGCAGCAATTTTCAAGGCGATCTCCTGTTTAGAGGGATCTGCTTTCAGCATCACGCTAAGGTAAAATACAAAACTTTCTATTTCACCTTACTACCCATATGTAAACACAGTAGATAAAACAGGAGGCAATGCTAGTCTGCGACTCAATGATACAAGTCTTATTTTAATGTGAGCAGCCATTGAAGCAGTAGTAATAACCACCAAGTACATGTTCTTTAAACAAAACTTAAGTCCAAGGCAGATGTGATCAATTACTACTAGGAAATACAATAGAACCTCTATCACTAAAACACCCACCAAAAAAGCAGTCAATTGGTTATTGTTAATGGGCAAAATCTAACACATTTTACTCGATAAAAATATCGGGATTGTGAAACAGGAGTAGTTAGTAGTTGGATTATGGAAACAGCGACTAACTGGGATTTTACTGTGCTGTGAAATTTTCAACAAGTAACGTCATCACATGTTGAAGAGATGGCAATGCACTTACAATTCAATTTCTGCGGTGCTCCTTGTTTCTTTCTTGTCATTGTTTCAAATGTAAAAAGTATGCTAAACTTTATCCTCTAGTTGCAATCATTTACATTGTGAAAAAATCAATATAGATATCATATTCTTAAATACTCTAAATTCAACATTGTGACAAATTCTTCCGCTGTCTGCTTGCTTGCATCTTTATTCTCTAAACTCCCAAGAACAGCATCTACAATATTAAACAAATGAAGATATATCAAAATCTACTTTGGTGTTTTTAACAACCATGTTTGGCCAGACAAGAACCTGAGGTTGTGTCTCATAAAATTGCTACTGGCTAGCAATCACCGAGCAGAGAAAATCATAGTTCTATTTCCAAAAGGCATCACATTGTAGCCATTGTGAAAGTTAACTGCGTGATAGCTTCAATATTATAGCCATTAAAAGGAAACTACAATTTGCTGTATTGCTGAAACTACAACTGTATTGCTGACTGCTATTGAAAGGCTGTGTAATATAGCCTCCAATTTAACTCATTTGTTAAAATCATATGAAACATTGCACTCCTGGTTAGGTATCATTTTTGAGTCATATTAATGACTTTTAGGGTATCTGCTATCATTTGCAGCAGCTTCAACACAAGAGTAGAATAAAGTTGGCCTACTGTCAAAGGCAGCATATAAACATAATCAATTTGTTTTGCCAGAATCAACTTTTCATTTTAGGATATAAATCAGTAAATTTTCTTATGGAGTAAAACAGATTAATTGCCACAGCAAAGACATATAATGCTACACATCTGGAAGACTTTAACTGTCTAGCCTGTTCCCCGCTGTGGCAGCCATAAAGAGATGGTTTTTCCAAAGCCTCGGTCTTCAGCAAAATGTAATACTTTGCAACTCTTGTAACTGGGAAGCACAATTAAAAAACGGTAAAAGCAAAGTAAAATACAAATGATACTTCTGAGGGAGCAAAATGTTAAGTTTAACGATAAATTTGCGGAAATAACATGGCATATAAATTTGGGGAAAAACACATCTGGCAGAAATAATATACTTTATAGTAGGTCTCTACTCAAAAAGACTTTTATTCAAGAGTGCCTGTTGAAATGATAAAATAATTACTTACTCATCAAACACAAAAAATAGGGTTTGGAGATCAATACAAGACATTGCAGTCTTTCAATGAGCAGCTGCATGTCAAGACATCGATCAGCTAAAGTTTGAACCCAGAGGTGGAAGTAAATAATGATACTGCCATGCCATGCCTCATGCAACATAACAAAGTTGTTGGACCATTAATAAGCTGTGGTCTTTATTCCTACAGCTGTCATCAGCCACCCATACATATCCTTGTATCAGTAAGTTATAATTTGAATCCAAAGTGAAAGCTTGAAAGCTGATGATAATTCTACTAAGAGATGCCTAAAGCTAGCCAAAGTTTCACTGCATATATTCTTATTCAACTTATTAAACATGACGTGAATCGAGAGTTCAGAAAAATCTATAACAGTGTTACCACTTGGAGTATGCCCAGCATCCTTAGATTGGAGGTAAAAATTAGGTAACATTAGGTACACCAAATTTTTAATTTAGGTAATTATTCCAGAAAAACATTACTGTGGTTGAAGTACAATATTCAGTGCCTTTGATAGCAAAAGTATCAAAAAAGTGCTTATCTTAAAAGTGCTTATTTTATTGTTCTGGAACCATGTTCCTTGACAAAGTTGGCCTGTTCCCAAATAAATCATTAACTTGCATAAAAGTGTATGCTAAAAAAGAATTATGCTGCAAAGTGACTTTAAGTTTTAAGTCAGCAGTCACTTTTACTTGTTACTACAGTGAGAACATGCCAAACCATGAAGCAGCAGCATAAGCCCAAAAATAAATAATGTCACATGCAATACCTTAAAGTATGCAATCCACAGACCTGAAACTACAAACATGAGCTCAGGTCATCCCTTAGCACTGCTGACATTTCAAGCATTGACCTTGTAACCTTTTGGGTTTGCGCTCAAGTTTGTGCTCAGTCTGTCACACTCTACTGTCATTAACATATTAGCTTCATATCAGATTATTTTATGTGCCATATGACCTAAAGTGGAATAAATTAAATTGACAATATCAGTACATTGTAATAAATACTGGTACCTAGACCTAATACCAATTTAAGATCACAACCTATTTTACAGCAATTAAATGAAAAAATGACAAACAGTCATATCTCATGATACTCGTTAACTCACAACTGACATGTCATCAGGTTGCAATAAGTAATAATCAATGTACTGAGTTGCAGTACATTGATTATTTCTTATTGCAATAAGAGTAAAAATAATCAGTTAAAAATTAAGTTTCAGTAAACTTAGTTCACAGTTCATGTTGACCAAAGCAACCATTATGCCAAACAATTATGCTTTAAAAAGCAACTGCCTGTATGCAGACTTCACGCACCTGCCTGCCAGACAGAAAAACTGCTATGAAAGTTTAAGTCACAAATATGGCAGGCTGACGGTGCTAATTGCAAATGCATTGTGCTACTAATAAATACTTAGTAATGTGCCAGTTAATTAACAAATTGAAACCAATTACCAAAGAATATTAGGACAACAGCAAAATGTTTCTGGAATTCGACCCCTTAGTCTCTTTCTGGCATGCAATGCACAAAAGTACATAAAAAAGGTATATGTAGTCCCTCACTCTAAAGTATAATTGTAAGTGTACTGCCAATTTTAGTCATTTCAGCCATCTTAGATTTCAGTTCTTTTATCCTGCATCATAAAATTGAAATCATCACACGTTTGTGCACTGGTCTGCTCAAGAGAAAGGGTGGATTTACTCTTGTAGTGCACAATACAATAAAAAAATGCCATTAGTGTTATTTGTCTGCTTTTATTCACACACTTATGTTTAGTATGGAAGCAACAAAAAGTTGATCAAAACTAGTTCAATTCATAAAACATTAAGACATGTTTGGAGATTACACAGCGATTTACACTGAACAAGTTTGCTATCCCCTGTGGTATATATGTAATCAGGTAATTAACTCAAGGCATAGCATAAGCATGAAAAGTAAGCCGGAAAGCAAATGACTGTCACAACGCATGCAATGTAGCACTCAACATTAAGCATTCAACCTGTATACTTTCAACTGCAAGTTTGACTCTCGGCAGCTCAATTTATCTCATCAGGCAGTTGACATTAACTGAATAACAATGGATGGCTCAGCTGATTTGGGAAAACTTTAATTTGATTAATTATAATTAGGTATACCTTTCGCTCAGATTAGCTTAGCATTGCCAGATTGTATAAAAAGCTCACTGCTACATCCAACACCGTACCGTACAAGCACAAGTTTATCTAGTATTAGTATTAACCACGAACCTTTGTACTCGAGACTGCTTTACATTTGTACTGACAGAGGCTTTATGTACCCATCTTAAAGGCTACATATAGCCCATTAAATTAACTGTAAGTAGGCCTAGCGCCAAACCACTAAAGCGCTAAACCTACTTGACTGCTAATTTTTGTTTGCTAGACGTTGTTTTCTGTTTTGGTGGCATTCACTACAACCAAAAATATGTTTCAAGTTTGATCTAATAATAGGAGCTATAATTCATAAAAATAGGACAAGTAGTGAAACTGAATATAGGGATTACAAAGCTCCTAAAACAAACGTTTACATGATAATAATGTTTTTTTTTCAAAACCAAAATAGAAACCATTTGTTTACGTGCATACATCATCTTAATCTTGCATTTTTTTTCTTCAAAAAGGTTTCTGGGGGAGCAGCCCCATAGCAGGTCTTAATATATTAGAAGATCTCCTGTTGTATTTGCGAATTCAAAATGTTTAATTCCCAGCTTTGACCAAGCCAAAGAGCTAAACGCACCTTGTGTTTGGGCGGTCAAGCGGTATTTTTCCAATCGATGTGTAGAGGATTTCAGGGCGAGTTTTCTTGAGACATTCTACTTGCATGGCCAAGCAGACTGGTAAGATCTCTCGGCCTGAAGGAACAGGGCTCGACGCAAGGAATTTCTTGAATTTTGGCAATACATTTTAAAAATCTTGTTTCCGCAGCTTGCATTGGATATTGCACTTTTTTGATAACCAACCATAGTTTGAAAGAATTGGTGATAATTGAAAAAATCTGATTAAAAGATCGAAAGCTTGACATGCTAAGGAAACACTCGTTTAAATGAGTATACGACTGTACAGCTGCAAAAAGCGAACGTTTGCTTCTGCAACTTCCAACTTTGTCATTGTTTTCACCAAAACTATACTTCTCAATCCTGTTTATGTGTAGCCCTACAACAAAAGGAAGTGGAAACAATAGACTTTACACACCCTTGCCGAAGTCCAAAACTCACGTTGAATGGTTTTGACATCACGTTTTGCAGCCAATTTGGACGCAAGCATGAGAAGAACCGAACAGAAAATAGATAATCAAGAGCAATTGACCCTCAATATTTCTGCAAAATACACCCCATTTTTTCTCGAGATCCTGTTCTATGCTTTTTTCAGATCCACAAAAAACCTTTGGCATATTCCCAAGAGACCTGGGAAAGGTATTGTAATTTGAAAGAAAATCTGTTTTATTCGCCTTGTGTTTTCGCTGGGACCGAGGAAGCAATGCTAGTTCTCCAACTCTTTCTCGGTTATCTCACGAAGTCGTTTTTTAAAGCTTTTTTGCCTTGAAAACGTTTTGATCTTTCAATGTGGCGTTTGTTTCCTAGTTGTGCGATATTGGATTGGGTTTTACCACAAAATTAAAGATGGTTTTACGAAGAAGCACAAATTGGAAAGTAAACCATAAGGATTGATATCTGGGATATCTAGAACTACGCACAGTTTGTCATAAGCCTGGGCAATTCAAGAAATATTGAATAATTTCGTGCAGCATCTACTCCTATTACCTGCCTTATTTTTGTATTTGTAGATACAATCAGGTATGCTTTAAACATATATCCGTTTTGTCGACTGTATTTTTTTTATTTACGGCTTTGTTTTAATTTTACAGGAGCTGTTTATGCGCTACTACCAGGGCCGGATTAAGGCGGGGGCTGATGGGGCTGCAGCCCCAGGCCCACCCAAAAATAGGCCCACCACTATACCAAGTCAATGAAGTCATAAAAGTTACTGATACGATCACTTTTAGAAAATAGTGAAGGTGTAATTTAGAAGTATCATGAGCAACGCGTTCTCCATTAGAGGCCTCGCCATGGTGGAAAGCACAAGCGAAACTGTGTCATAGTAGGAAATACTATTTTAATTGTGTTTTCGTTGGATAAAACATTGTAACCAAAATGTAAACACATTTTGACGTCATAATACAAAATATAACATTACTCCTTAACACTGGCTTTTAGACTCTGACATGTTCAATTGTTGCCACTTATTTTGAAGTTTGGAAAAAAATGCGGACTGGTTTGTGCTGGGTAAGAAAAGTGAGGCTAGAAAAAGTTTAGGTAAAAGTAAGTATATTTTCTATAGTCCAGTATTTGAAGAAGGAAGCAGATAAAATTTTACCAAATAGTTTAGACCAGAAGGAAGCAGATGGAACATTTGAGTGAAATCCCAGTTCAAGGGAATTTGTTCCTTGAAATATTAAATAAAAAAATCACTTCTAAATTATTTTACACAAGCTAAATGAAATTCATATTGATTCTACAAGACATTTTCCTTCAATATGAAAAAGATAAAACAAAATAATTATTTTTTTCTCTTTTGTTACTGAAAAATATATCGATATTGATATAAAATTTTGGCACATTTAGAAATGACCATTTGCAAATTTTAACTTTTTTTAATTTAAATATTTTCAATATTTTTACATTTTAAGTGATGAAAATGGATAAGATACAATTTAATGGTATTTTTTGCTTAAATAGTGCATCGCAAGTATTTATAACTTTTCAAGGGCGCCTTTTTGGAAACTACTGCTTACGAAAAAAATATATTAGAAAAGTGCATTCAAGGAGCTAATTCTCTTGAATTGGGATTTCACTCAAAACTAAATTTCAAGTGTATAAATTCAGACCATTCTTTAGTAAACGAAGGTCTACATTTTACAACAGAAATTTATTAGAGGATTTTCGTATATTGAAATCAAAAAGGTTGTTTTAAAATGGCTGTTTTGTAATCGATAGGGAATAGCCACTTTAGTGAGAGGTAGCCAACTACACTTTTACCAATATTTACTAATCTAAACGTTTCTAATCTTAAAACTTTAGCCAATTTAAAAATAAAAAGGAAGAAGTATAAAAGCGGTTAAAAAAAAGAGAAATCGATAAGAGAAGCAGAAGATAAACTGATAAAAGTTGTAGCAAAATCAAAAAAAGTGACTGATTTTTTTGATATAAGCGAACCAAAAAGCAGCCTTGTAGAAACGATATCCAATAATGCAACTGCTTGTTGTTCATCTTCGAGTGACTGTATTGCAGAGCCAGAGCCAAATAAAAAAGTTGTTTCATTGGAAATAAATTTACAAACCAAGTCATCTAATGTTGCTGAGGATGAAGCGCATAGGGTAAAAGAAACTATTCAACTCGACATGGATGTTGGATGCTGGGGAGTAATTTCTGACCATCTAAGAGATTACTGCTGTCCAGTAGGAAGTTTAGAGTTTCAGCATCTTGATGCAGATTTTTCTACTTCAGAGACATGTTTTACTGGTGATAAATTCAAACAACGTTGTTCTAAATCGTTATTTTGGCGAGAACAATTGAACGGCGAAAAAGTAAAACGCGAATGATTGTGCTATTCACCTGCATCAAAAAACTTTATTGCTTTGATTGCAAACTTTTTGCATTTGATTCCGAAAAAAATCATGCTGCCATCAGTTGGTTATGACGACTGGAAGCATGCACCGGGCAACCTGGCCAGGCACGAATCTTCTAATCAACACTTAAGTTATCTTTCAACATATGTCTCTCGAAGAGCAAAAAAAGTAAGCATTTGCAAAGACTTGGAAGAGCAAAAAGAATCTGACAGAAAGTATTGGTGCAAAGTATTGGCTCGAGTTTTTAGTGTGATAAAATTCCTATCATCGAGAGGGCTGGCCTTCCGCGGAAGTAGTGAGTTGGTTGGTTTTCTACAAAATGGTACTTTTTTCGGAATTTTAGAGTTGTTGGCAGAATACGATACTTTCCTTGCTAAGCATATTCAAAAGAGAGAGAGCAAAGGCAAGGGACATGTTTTGTATTTCTTATCAACTGTATGCGAGGAATTCATTGACGTAATCGCAACAAAAGTGTTAGACATTACTATTTCTGAAATAAAACAAGCAAAGTATTATTCAGTGTCAGTGGACTCAAACACCTGACATCAGAAATATTGACCAGTTACCAATAATTTTTCGGTATGTTTTACCTGATGGTCCCGTGGAACGATTTGTCAAGTTTATTATACGCACCCGTGGACACACTGGTCATCAATTGGCTGATTTACTTTTCGAGTTTATAGAAGACAATGGGATCAGTTTGAAAGATCTCAGAGAATAATCTGATGACAACACTTCTAACATAAGCGGAAAATATAAAGGTAAGCACACTATAATAAAAGAACGCAACCACCAAGCGAAATATATTCCTTTTGTAGCACATTCCTTGAAGCTTGTGGGAAAATGTGCTGTTGAGTGTTGCCAATCCGCGGTCCGTTTTTTCATGTTCGTTCAGGGACTCTATGGGTTCTTTTCAGCTTTAACACGCAGGTGGAATCTTCTTATTAATGCACTGAAACCACTTCAATGTCAAAGAATTAGGCCTTTGTCTGATACACGTTGGTAGGCGCGATATGATGCTCTATATACACTAAGAAAAGGTTACCAAACTGTTCTTCATGTCTTGAAGGCAATGTGTGATGGCAATGATGAAAAGTATCAAACTAAAGAAATAGCCATCGGTTTTATTTCATTAATGGAAAAGCTTGAAACTGGCATTTTACTCGAGGCATAGTCGTGCATAATGGAACGGTTTCACCAGACCAGTGAGGCTGTTCAGGACAGCAAAATTACTTTGAATTGGGCAACGAATTTGCTTCAGGGCTTACATGACTTTATTCAATTTCTAAGACCCAAATTTCAAATATTCGAAGGAAGAAATCAAGTATTAAGTGGCTGTCATCATTACACTGAAGAAATTTCAAGAAAGAAAATAAGAAAAGTAAGGTTGGATAGCAAAAGTGAATCTGAAGACACATCACTTGACTCATGGAGCATATTCGAAGTAGACTCATAGTTGCTAATCATTGATCTAATTCTTTTGTCCATGAAAACCCGAATAGAAGCTTACGACCGTCTTCAAAGAAAATTTTCGTTTCTGATGGAATTGAACACCATGTCTAACTGCAAAATTGAAACACATACGAAAACCTTCCTTCAATATTATCCAGATGATCTGGAGGAGTCATTACCTGAGGAGATGATTCATTTCTCCACATTGATAAAGCAACACCATTTTAACAGCAAATGCAAAGAAATTCAGATGTTTAGTTTTAAAGTGAAAATGATATCATGCATGCATTTCCTAACTTATCTGCTGTTTTCAGGCTGTACCTTTGTCTGATGATTTCTAATTGCTCGGGCGAGCGCTCATTTTCAGGTCTAAAAGAGTAAAGAATCAACTGCGTTCGTCTGTGAGCCAGAAAAGGTTGAATTCCTTAGATCTACTCTGCATTGAAAACGACTTTTGGAAAAAATAGACACCGATGACATTTTTAAGAGCTTTTCATTGTCTAAATCTAGAAAATGTGTCATTTAAATGAGCGCACATTATGAAAATACTTTGTTTGTGTATTTGTTTTTTGTTTCAATTGTGGTCAGTTTTTAGTGCAACAATTAGAAAAAAAATAGGCCTCTGATTATCATAGAGCTCCAGGCCCATAAAAAGCTTAATCCGCCACTGGCTACTACAGTACATTTAAACGAAAATTATTGCCTGCTAATGATACTTTGGAGCACCTCTAAAACTAGCCTAAATGTTGATCTACAATACTTGTTTTTAAACGTCTCATCATGAGCTGTCACATTCAAAAATCATTCAATGTTGATGAAACGAATTTTCTGGGACACCGTCTAAAGCAGTGTTTTTCAAACTTTTTTGTCTGTTGGTTCAATAAAAAAACTAAAAATATTTCACGGCACACCAGAAAACACAACAGCTATGTTTTATCGTGAAATAAAAGATTATAGAACTTGTTTTTAAGTATTACATTCAATGTGAAGATTGTGTGTGTTTTTGAAAGCAAATGTGATCTTATCGAGGTTCCAAAGTTGACAAACAAGCTTGCATTTCGCGTCGATGGTAAGAAGTCTCTTTCTCTTCTTTGATGTGATTTCAATCAGCGATAAATATCCAAACTCACAAAACCATGAAGATGCAAATGGAAGAATTACTTTGAGTGCTGTTAAACTGATTGCATTATATAACTTGTTGATTGAGACCTATAACTCATCCAGGCTTTTCTCAGCAAATCTTGACTGAAGAAATGTATTGTTTTTAACTCAATGAGCTACTCTTCTTCCACTGTTGTAAGATTTGTGGCTTCGTAGTTTCCAAATGGATAGCTGACCCACCCATATTTATTATTTACAACTGTTGAGAAGAAAAGCTGCAGTGCTGACTGCAGGTGTGTCAATGTGTACAGAATTTTGGGGGTGATTTCTTTATTTGAAGCACATTTGTTGTCAGTAGGAAAGCAGTTGAAGACTCCTTTCGAGATCTTACTTTGCCACAACAACTTTTTACTAAATGACTTCAGTTGTGAAGATACAACAATGTTTTCCGATGGTCCTTGAAGACTTAAATTTAGTGAATTCAATTTGTCAAATAAATTAGAGAGAAATGTCATCTTAATCCACCAGATCTCGTCTTGAATAGAAAATCGAAAGTTTTCTTTTTCAGTTTACCAGAAGGAAATCAGTTCAGCCTTGAGTTGGACGACACGCTTCAACACTTTTCGTCTTGAGAGCCAACAAACGTTGGTGTGTTACAGGAGGCATTTGTAGTTTGATTCTATCGCTTCACAAAACTGAGAGAAAAGTCAGGATGCTAGCCATCGAGATTTGATGAAGTTTACAATTGTAATCACTTGACCCAGAACAAACACCAAATCTTTTGGCAAAGATCTGAAAGCAAGAGCTTCTCTGTGAATCATGCAATGAACAACTAACACATTTAGATTTTCTTGGAATACAAAAGTGACGAATCCCTTTCCACTTCCTTGCATAACAGGGCAGCCATTGATGCAAACACTGACACAGTTTTTCCTCTGTAGTGTGAAGAGCAAAATGTTTTTGTTCATCACATTGAAAACATTTTCGTCTTTGGTCGTAGTTTGTAAATCTTTGCAAAATAAATACTCTCTGACATATTTTTCATCTGTTATAAACCGAATAAAAGCCAGCAGCTGGGCTTTGCTGCTAATGTCAGTAGATTCATAAACAAGAGACGACAACAGAGACACTTCATTGTCAGGTGCTTCAAAGCGTTCGCAGATTTGATCTTTTAAATCTGATGATAAGTCTTCAATTTTGGAAGATATAATATCCTTTGACAAAGGAACTTTCATAACTCTTTCGGTGGTATGGGGTCCAAGAGTAGTCTCAACAACTGTAACAGATCTTTTAACTCAGCGTGGGCCAAGTGCTGAATCAGTCACACGCCCGGTCGAAGCTTTTAGCCAACGCGTCTTAAGTTCGCCTCCCTTCCTTTGCCGCTGTTCTGTCAAGCGTATGCGTCTATGCAACTCCTTTGTTCCAAATAAACGCGACAGCCACACTGGCGACACATAGCGTACTCGAAAACGGTTTCTGTTAATGCAAGAAACAAAGCATAAATGATTGTAAATGCGCTAACTTGCCTAAAACAGAATAATACTGAAATAAATATTTACTTCACTATTAATCTTCCAAAGAACTTGACCCAAACAGTACAGACAACGCAAATTCCTTAAGATTCTGTCGAGGGCAAGTAATAAAATCTTCCAGCAACAAAGAAATGAAAACTGCCGTCCGCTCGCTAGCAACTCAAAACAACAACTGGCACAAAACCAATAAACAAGTGTAATCGCGGCGGTCTGGAGGCATCCTGAAGCTTTAACAGACGAGATAAGTGCCAAATAAATTGACTCACTTGCTATCAATAGTAGAGCGAAGCAAGAGGCCAAGGCTTCAAAACTCAAAAGAAGCAACACAATAAAACAATTGTTGAAGCAACACAATAAAAACAAGTGAACAATATTCAACAACAACTATTGCTAAAGCTGGTGCAATGACCGATTCATCCTCTGTATGAGCTTTTTTGCTAACAATTGAGCAACCTCATAGCTTGCAATCAATCCCTTTTCTGGCAGCTTTAGGTAGTTTGTAAATTTCTTAAGCGTGTTTGTTTTGTTGAGACCTGATGTTTTCAAAGTATTCCTTTGATTACTCTTTTACAGTTGGATGCTTCGTTTCCAAGTGTCTTTTCAATTTGCTTGAAACAAGTGCCTCGTTTGACAGAGCTGAATTGCAGATCACACTAAATGGCAATGGATCCTTTTTAGGTCCCAAGATATGAAACCATACCCGATGCAATCGTTTTTGTATCTTCGTTTGGTTCATTGCTTTTTATTCAACGCTTTCACAGTTTTATACTTGCTAACATATTTTCCATGGACAACAATATTGCTTATTGATAATTTTAGATTATAAGATATAAGCATACAGTGTAATACAGGGGTGCGCAACCTGCGGCCGTGAAATCGTAAAAATATATTTAAGCAGATATTTATGCTAATTTATTTAAATTGTAAAAATTGTAAAATTTCAAAAATATATTTAGCAGTTTTTTAGCATATTTTTCGAAATTAAAATCTAGCATATTTTTTTTGGATATAGCATTTTCTAGCATATTTTTTTAATCTAGCATATTTTTTTCAGAATTAAGTTTTAAAATTTGGTAACATTTTAAATTTACATATTTACTCTTAAATTACATATTTACATTAAAATTTGCAAGTATTTACATGTTGTTGAAACGGAAAAGAACACTAACACAAGAAAAACGAGTATTTGATTCAAAATGGGAACAGGATTACTTTATGATTGAGACAGCAATACATTCTATGATGTGTCTAATATGCAACCAAGTTGTGAAGACAGTGAAAGGGGATAACGCAAAGCAGCACTTTCGTCGTCACGAGTCGCACTCTTACGCGAAACTGAAAAGGGATTCGAGAAAGATCTGCATCGAAAATTTGAAAAAGAGTGTGCGAAAGCAGACAGCTTGCATAACAACTTTCGCTAAGTCCACTAATAGCCGCTTTGAAGCATCATACAGAGTGGCATATCATCTTGACATTGCGGGAAAACCTTATTCTGATGGCGAATTCGTGAAACGATGCTTGATAGACGTTGCTAAGTGTATTTACTCTGGGAAGGAAGCTGATTATTCTTCAATTGCTCTCTCGCTTGTCACAGTGCAACGCAGACAAGATGATATCGCTCAGCAGTTAAAACTCTCCCTGTAAGCAAAGATAAACAAGAAAGAAAGTTTGTTTGCACTTGCTGTTGATGAATCAACAGATATCAACAACTCCTCGCAATTGTTAATCTTCGTTCGTTGTCTTTCTTCAAGCTTTGAATTGTGTGAGGATTTTCTTTCCATGGAAACACTGGCTACTAGCACCCGTGGAGAAGACATATTTTTTGCAGTTAAGAATGCCTGCATTCGCTCTGGATTAGATCTGCAATACTTTCGGGGTATTTGCACGGACGGTGCGCCTGCAATGACAGGTAGCCAATAGGAATTTGTTACAAAGTTTTGGATTACGTGTCCAACAAATATGACAATAAAGAACTCATCAACCTTCACTGCATTATCCACCAGGAAGCACTATGTGCCAAATCCGTTCCTTTAATACCATTCTGATGGATGTGAATTGCATTATCTTGTTTATTCGCGCAAATGCTTTGCATCATCGACAATTTTAAGAAATTTTGTGCTCAAGTGAAACATCTGCTGAGGACATACTTTATCACTCCGCAGTTTGTTGGTTGTCTACAAGAGAAACTTCCCGCCGCGTAATGCAATTGCGAAAGGAAATAGTAGAATGCTATTCAACCAAAAACAAGGAGTATCCCTTGCTCGACAAAGATTTTTTCATGTCGCTTGGTTTCCTGGTGGATATTCTTACCCAGGTTAACTTCCTGAATCAAAGTCTGCAGGGAAAGGCAACAACAGTTTGTCTCGTGTACAAAAAAGTACATGATTTCCGTGACAAATGTTGTCTCCTCAAAAGTCATCTGCATCAGCGTAACTTTTTCCACATTTCGCAGATGAAGACTCTGATTGACAGCAAAGAAATTCATGTGGATGATATTCCCATCATTCTTTTCTCAAGCGATATTGATTGGGTTTTGCAGAAATTTTTTATTCGTTTCCAAGACTTTGGGAGGATTTCGGATACAACAAGGCTAGTTGCTTATCCACATCTGGTCGAAACCGAAACTGCACCATTGAATCTTCAAATGGAACTCGTCGAGTTGAAGAACGACGAACAGTTTGTCAAAAATTTAAAGGCGAAGAAGATCTGCTAGATACGTGGAGAGGAGCTGTTCAATATTCGAATCAACAAGAATTGGCCAGAAAAATTCTCGTTCTTTTTGGAAGCACTTACGTGTGCGAAGCAGGATTTTCAAGAATGAAATATTTGAAGAAAAAGTACCAAACCCGATTGTTCCACAGCAATCTGGAATGTGGACTACGACTCATGATATTCAGCGAGCCACCCAACTTCACAAATTTTTCTAAAGAAATGCAAGATCAAGGAAGTCATTATATAAGTACAATTTTGTGATTTATGATTAAATAAATTCTCCAAACTTGAAAATTTGACTTTTTCTAATGTATAGCATGTGTAGTGAAGACAGCATTTACGGCAGTTAAATTGTAAGGCTTAACATGTAAATTCGTAAAAAATGACTTAAACTAGTAGCGGCCGTTAATGCATTTAATGGATGTTTTGCGGCCGGCAACAGTGAAAAGGTTGTGCACCCCTGGTGTAATGTAAATATTATTGTTCGAGTAGCCTCGGGAGGCGTTCGTCGAACGTGCTACAAACAACACAAAAACTTAAATAAAACACACTTATTATTTTTATTGTCGTTAACAATTCCAGGACTGTTGTGCGTCAGCCAGGGTTGCCTAAATTTTAGTCATTATTCAACAAGGAAAATTCCGGAACCTAAATAGCTGACACTTTTTGCGTCAAAATGTAGCGTTTTGATTTGGCACCACCAGGGCAGAGAGTAAGGGAGAGTGCGTGCGACTATTGCTGGTCGTTACAAGCGGTGATGTCGCAACAGAAAATAAAATAAGTAGGCAGGCCTATATATTGGTTACGAACGTGCTGTACCTGAAGCATTTTGAAAACTTGAACAGATTTTAAATATTTGAAGAAAAACCCGCAGACATCTGCAAATTTTCCAAACATTGATTTAAAGCAATTGCCATGCATAATCTCAGGAGCAGTTGTATTGCACTTATTAACGTTTTTGCTCCTCCATCACCCGCAATGTACAAGCCTAATACGTTTTTGAAAACTGATCCTCAACAAGTAGATTCGGAACAAATGTGGCAATGCTCATTTTTTACGCATTTTTGTTTTTGGTCGACGTTTCAATACAACTTGCCAAAAACTGACCTACTCATTTAGCAACCCAACCTCCTAAAATGTTAAACAATATATTGCATGTAATTAACAAAACCGTTTCACTTTTTGGATTGATTTGATCTGTTAAGGCATCGCTAACAGACGAATAATAGACTGATACAAGTGGCGTAAGCACGGGAGTTAGGGGTCAACCCCCCATGAATATTGGTATACAATTTTAACTAGATAAAAAATACATGCATTTGCCTAACACTTTTTCCAGAAAAATGCTATTTTTTGTAAATTTTTTCGGAGGCATACTCCTCAAGAATAATCGCGCCTTCGGCCTTCTTTATGACAGAAACTAAATCTCCTCATGACGAATTTCTACGTACGCATTAGACGGATAAAAGCAAAAATGTCGACAGGATTTTTTTGAACTACCAATACTGAACAAAGGTAACTAACACAAATAATACAGTAGAATTCTTCCTTTAAGTAATCACTCTGCTTAATTTGTAAAATTTTTGTCAGAACCAGCAGAATTTCAATGTTTGCGTACATTCCAGTTTTTCTATTTCCCATCATCTACTTCATTGCATCTTTATATTCCCCAGAAAACTCACATTCGGCTTGCCGGTATTCTTCATTTGCAGATTCGATTCACACGTGAAAGCGACATTTAGAACTTTGCTGGCTACTTAGAGCGGATGGATTCATGAAGCCTCAGCAATTGGTTCAACACGGGTGGGATTCCAAACGAAGGGTCATAATCGAATTATTAGTCTCCGCCAGGGGGATGCAACGTTTTTGCAGGCGACCCAATTTTCTTGAATATATATTTAGCGGGTCTGTCAAAATCAGTTTTATCCCAGGTGGTGGTGATCTTTTTTTTCAGAGATTAACATTTTCAAAGCAACATAGCAATACTCTCAAACCGATCTCCACAACAAATTAGAAAAATTTGATAAGCCTATAAACGTTGCTTTAAAAGCACTGTTCTCCAAAAAAAATCCTCACCACTGCAATTGCAGTGCTTTCCGTCGGCACAAAATTTTACGTTGTGGGCCGCAGGCTGCACAGTGCATACCCCTGGTCTACGCAGAAGTTTTCCTACAGCAAGACAAAGAACGAAGTGTGAGGAGTGCTACAGCAGCTCAATGAGAGACGGTATAAGAAGTAATTCAAAAGAGTTTAAAAAAGTTTCCCCAGTTAATGGTTCTAACAAGAGTTGCGCTTTTCGCGTTTCATTTTAAGATTTAGGCCTATTGTCAGAACGAAGTTGCAAAAAATCAAAGTCAAGTGAACGATTGAAGTAGGCCTACGTAAGCTTATCGCTTAAAACAAAATACGAAATTGCATGAAAGCCAAAAAATGTTAATATGCTACGGTTTCCCGCAACTACTCTATAAACATCCTGCGCAAAAAGAAAATTATCTTAAGATTTTGAAGCAGGGCGCAATGCCGAAAAAGAGAGAGCAACAGCATGGGTTTAATGACGTTGATAAGCCTCAGCTTAAGTGGTTTCGGAGGGCAAGAGGTAAAAACACACCATCGACAGAGAAATGCTTCTCTTTAACGCTCAACAATACGCCAACATTTCAGGCTATGGCAATGTTGATAAGCCAAGCAAAAACTGGATAAACCGGTGGATATCGCAAAAAGTTGCATGTAAGAAATCACATGGTGACGCAGCGTCTGTTGACAAATCGTGAGCGGACGATTGGTGAAAAACAGTCTCCATATTCTTTTGAAAGAGTTCAAACCAGAACAGGTTTTTAATTCCAACAAAACTGGATCTTTTTTCAATTGCTTACCAGACCGAACCTTAGTTTTTAGAAGCGAAACTAGTGCTGGTGGTAAATTGTCAAGAGAGATTGTTACTGGCTGCCAGTATGGCGGGAGAGAAGTTGCCCCTTCTCGTCATTGGCAAGCCAGCAAAATGAAGGTACTTATAAATTTACACTTACATACCAATAAAATTCGAAAGCCTGGATGACGTTGGCTATTTGTAACATAAAAATGGATAGCAACAGAAAAATTTCACAGGTTTTGACAATTGTGTAGCCAATTCTGCTCTACATAGTCTGACAAAAGTAAGGCTAGTGTTTTTGCCTTCTAACACTACCGCCGTTACCGAACCGAGAGATGCACGGGTATTTCGTTGTTTAAAAATTACACTAAAGAAATCACCTGGCTGACATGCGCCTTCTGGCTTGAGAGAGAAAGAATTTTAAGTCGATATTTACGAAACGATGAAGATTCTTGAAAAAGCCTGCAACTCTGTATCTGTCATGTCAATTTAAAACTGCTTCAAAAAGATTCGTTTTAGCTCAACCAAAATTACAAAAACCAAGAAATCGCCAGCGAGTCCGACAGTAACGCAGAAAGAATTCGGTAAAGACTGCTGCAAGTCGGCGGTTTAGTTTCGGAGGGCAAGATGAAGATGACAATGATGAAAGCAACTCTCTGAATGAACCTGAACCTACTCCTTTTTTTTATATTAACTCTTTCGCTACCAAGATTATCATAATGATGATCTCGTGTTTCCCTCAAATTTTTTCAAATTGAGCTACAAAATTAGTTTACTAAAAAATGGATTTGTAATTTATTTCTCAACCGATTTTCATAAAATTTTCAAAAGAATACGCTTAATTCCTCACGCATCGGAAGATATAAAATTTGTGCCCTAACTCTTGGATTTTCTTACCCAAAAAGGGTTAAAAACACCAAGAGCCCAATTGCAGACGACAAAACTTGCAAATTTTCAGCAAGAACTAACTACCTTAAAACCAAATTGAGATTACATGTTTACCACGAAATCAAACCCTTTATCATTAACACATTCTGAAAACTACTACTTTGGGGAATCATTTGACAAAATTTCAAGCAATAATAATAAAATTTACCAATTAAAATTTTCAAATTTTATAGGGGTCTCAAAACCCCCAAACAAATTTGTGTAAGTAGATTTGGTTTTTAAAAAATGCGATATGTGGCTAAATACTGATTTTATTTGAAAGCTTAGGAAATTTCCTTTCCAGCCATATACAACTTTAAATAGTTTAGGCAAAGCAGTATGTGATATTTACTGATCAAAAATGGGTACTGTACATCATGTCAGTTCAAAACCCCCAAATTTTTTTTACTTACCTTCACTTAAATTATTATTTCTACAAAAACTACACCCTATAAAAAGATATAATAAATTGAAAACATTTCACCATTAAAGTTGTCATTTTGTATCAAGTTTCAAAGGAGACAGAAGCTAAAATAAAAGTTTAAAAGCTAGCAGAAGTTTGGCTTTTCTAAATCACAGTTTGCTGTATCCCCCTTGTTTCTCAACAAATGGGAGGGGTGTAAATAAGTTGCTATTTCATTGTTAGTGACAACATATTCTATTTAAACTTGACATTTTCTGAATCTTGAAGAAATTCCCTTTACAAAAATATTTAATGTTACATGGTTTGTGCTAACCTTTAGCAGATAATGACTGATCATATTTTAGATACTAAATTTAACTAAAAAAATTTGGTACCGGTCAGTACCGGTTAACAAAAAGGTCATGGGCCTCAGAAAGTTTCAAATTGTAGAAAACCTAGGCTTTTAGGTAAGTTTTGACTGATATACCTTGAAAGCTTAGTTCCTTAGCATCACCTAGCGACCATCTCTAAAAAAGTTGGTAAAAAATAAAATTTGTAGAGATCTTTGAGGTAAGGGTACTTCAACTTCGAAGACGACGCAGCACCTATTGGGGGCTAATTTGCATATTCAAACAAAAAAATTTTTTTTATTTGAAATCTTCAAGAAATAGAGATTTCAATGATATATAACACTTGATGTAAAAGTAAACAGATGTGTAATGATTTACAAACAAACTTAGAGTATTTTATCATGATCAATTATGATTGATTTTGACAGTTTTTCGCACTGCCACCTTACCGAAATTTTTTTCGCTATTCACCTGGAAGCGAAAGAGTTAAGATTGTTGTACCGCAGATTTGTGCTCTGTGGTACAGTTCGTAATTGCTTGGCTACCATTCCGTAGAGTTTCCTTGCAATTATTAGTAATTACAGCTTTAAGCAAATGCGGGTTTCTGTGCTCGAGCTGGCTAAATTTTTTGCGAGTTAGCAATTTTGGTAGCACCGACTTCGAGCATCATTTTTTACGCACTGCACGGCATGTGTTCGGTCTAGTAGCATTGCATTCAACAATAAACATCACAGACTGCGTATACAGCGTATAAAAGCACCACATGTGCGAATCGTTAGTTATTAGGTGTTTGCATTATTTGCCAGTTTGCCTAATTCGTCATATTTTGCTAATCCTCTTCAAAGTGGGAAATTAGGCAAATTCTACTAACGCAAAAATCATTTTGTTGACGTTTTTTAATTTTAACAAAATGTGGACAACTATAAAAACTTACTATGCACGTCATAACTGTTGATAAGCTCACAACATAAATTAAAACAATCACAAAAAATAAACACTTTACTAAAAACGATTACGTAAAACGTTCCACCACTAAGCATGATAATAAAAGATGTGGGGTTGGGGCACGTTTGGTTCGGTACCTCACTCTTATGCTTTGTGAAAAAAGCCACAACAAAGAAATATGAACTAGCTCAGTTTAATAAGCAGGCAAAGGGACAAGTGCAGCATGCCCCCTTACCTGGCCATGAACTTATCCTGTAATTAGCAGTTTTATGGCAGCTATGCAATGAGCAGTTTATTACTGACCATTAGCCTTTGCAGCACCTTAAAGCCAGACTGAAGCAAACGCTCTTCACGCCGGGCAGAAGAGGAACTTTGCTCTCCTTTCAACAAAACTCCATGACGAACACCGCGAATCACTGAAAGGCCTCCACCGCTTCAAGCAACATTCGTCGCAACTCTTCTCTCCACAAAGACTTAGACTTACATTCCAAGAAGTCGAGAACTTTCCAATAAACGCTAATAATTTTATGACTCCGGGGTATGGCGACGTCCGGTTGCAGCGAAGAGACGCAAGCGTAAAGCGAGTAAATGCTTTTGTCAATTAACGGTGCTCTAAAGAAATAGCAGGCGTTAAATATGATAATTTCAACATGCTATGCTTCGCTGAATATATCGTAAAAAGCGACTTGGCTTCTCACTTGTGGCAGTCCATCTTTTTGGTGCATGCGCGCAGGTGCAACGTTTAGAGCGTTCGCCACGAATCCGGTGAAGCTGGGTTTAATTCTTTTGTCGAGTCATACCAAAGACTTTTAAAATGATGCTCACTGATCTTCTGCTTGGATGGGGGTAAGGCGGAGGATGAAATATAAATCTGATTTCACTCGGGTAGGATTAAAGAGTGAGATAACCCAAACAGGTTAACCACCACTGATACCACAACTTTTTTGGTTGTTGTGGTGTTGCTAGCTAGTATTAGTGTGTATTCATACCTGGTTCAAATTGAATTGCCACTTTCGCTCAGCCTAATTTCGATTTGATTTGCGGCTTGACCCTGAAAAACCGTTTCGTACCATGCTCCATCCCAAGGAAGAGGAGGTAAACAAAAGCAATCTCTTTTTCATGACAGCAATAACGCGGTATTAAAAAACCTTTGACTACTTAAAAGTCATGACGCTTTGTTTCAACAATGTAATCACATCGCTACAATACGAACACTTGGGTGGTGTGTGTGCGTGCGTGTGAGCATGCGTGCGTGTGTCTACTTTTTCTCTCGCTTAGGAAGGTGGCACGGCACGAAACGGAAATCCAGGTTTACATAATTAACCCATGCTGCTGTTGTTGCCAGGCCTCTTCAAAGAAATAGAGGCATGGTGGGAGCCCATAACGTCTCAAAAGCAGGGCAACTCCTCAGGGATAGAACAGAGGTTGTATACTGAAAAGGAGTTTCCCAAGAGCGAGCAGCGCAGAGTCCGTAGCAGGACAGAGCAAAATAATATGAGAATTGTCCAAGTCGGATGACCGAAACGTTGCATGAAGCATTCTCAACTTCGCCAGTGCTAGAATAATAAGAGTTTAACAGAAGGCTGTGTCCTTTGCAGCGAACACGAGGAAGCACAGAGCGAGCGTGACGAGGGCGCACCATTTTCTCAGCGGATACTGAGGGGACTTGCGTGTCCAAGAATTTTCATGAGACAGTATGCCTCCACGCCGAAAAAAGAGAAGACTGGATACGAGAGACTAGATGGAACTGTAAATGGCTGAAGCAGCACATCTCGTTTGGCTAACTTATCGGCTGCGTTATTGCCTAAAAAAAGTAAATGTCGTGAACCCATCCAAGACGGATAGAAAATGAAAAAATGAATAGTTCCTGCAAGATGTGCCAGAGAGCGTCAAAATCAAAAAGACGAAAAAGAAGAAAGTGTAGTCAGAACAGAGCAAACGTGTACTAGGAGCTTAGCTTGGTGGGGATCCACCGAGAAGAAGGAGGCCTCACATTTGCTCGGATTGAGAGGAAGACACCAGTACTGAGACCAGTGCTCCAATCGAAACAGAGCTCCTTGTGTCGCCTCCACTGCAGTGGGGACCGAGCGGGAGGAGGACCAAATGGCCAGATTGTCAGCGTATAGAGAGCAGCTGACGGAAGAAGGCAGGGAAGCAGGAAGATCATTGATGAAAAGAGAGAAAGAATTGGTAGGTGATCAGAACCCAGGTCCTGAAGCACCTCCCATGAGCAAGGAAGGGCGAGAGAGGAGGGAGCAAAGGAAATGTCAGGGGAGGAGCGACTGCCAGAAGAGAGGTGGAGAAGGGTAGGTATGTCAGGGTCATTGAGGGGAAGGAGGTTAGAAGAGATGACCCAGTCGAATACTTCTTCCCCACGGGTCGGAAGTACCTCTAGAGTCCCAGAGGGGGTGATGGCAGTTGAAGTACCCCAGAATGAAGAGATTTCTGGAGGAGGAAAGAATGGAGGGAGAAAAGGAGTCGGTTCTGCCATCCGTCGAGGAGGAGCGAATAGGGGGAGCATACATATTAAGAAATGAGGAGTTGTTAAGAGAGATGTTTACCCCTACATAATCAGAGTAGAGATCGAGCGAAGGAAGAGGAGGTAGAGAGTTCAGAGAAAGATAGGCCCTGCCTGACGAAAATGATGACACCGCCGCTAGCGTGCGTGGCATCAGGAGTGAGATTGCCAGACCGGGAGTGGGTGCGATCAGAACGCAGAGCAGAGAATCCAGGAATCCGGAAAGAGGAAGATGAGTTAAGATTGGATTCCTGGATACAGAGATGGTCAACAGGATGGGAGAGAAAGTGAAGTAGTTCAGTGCTCCTGGCTCGAAGACCTCCAGCATGCCATTGGAAAACCCTAAGAGAGTCAGAGGGGGAGAGATAAAGCAGGAGGCGTAGAAGAACAGCCAGGAGCAAGGGAAGGTGGTGAGAGGGCAGAAGAAGATACAAAATGGGCCGACGGGGAATAAGAAGTTTGAAGACAAGGGTGGGGCGGGAATGCAGCAATAGCAGACGAAGGGCTAGATTGTACAGTGGAAGTATACATGTCAGAGGAGTCCGAGGAGAGAGTGACAGTGTTACGAGTGGGGACACAGCAGAGGGGCAGCTCCAAGAGTGAGAGCTGTCAAGAGTTCTGAATTTGGAGAGGGAGAGTTGTGAGCACCTTACATGGACCTATTTGGAGCAGGTGCAGCATTGCAGTGACTTGCCCCGCCAGGTCACATTTCCAACGCACACAGAGCAGGGAAAGATGGGGCCACGATTGGGATAAACGTTACCGCTCATCAAGAGAAGAAGAAGGAGGGCAAGATAAGGGCAAAAGAAAAGAGAAAACAGGCGATCGATTTTAAGGAAGCTGTGTGCTGCCCTTTTGCGGTCGTTCAGGGGGCAGCACAGCGAAAAAATGAAGGAGAGTGCCCGGGGTAACTGGGACCCTCGCAGTCCAACAGCCATTTCGACCCCACCCAAACGGGGTCGGGGACAGCACCACCACGTTGAGGCGGCTGTTGATTGATGCGGAAAAAAAGCTCACCTCGCCAGCATCTATCCGACTCTGAAGACATGTTCCGAAGCAAGAAAGCCCGCTTCATGGCGAAGGGTACTTTGACTCAGCACGGATTCCAATCGTCGACAAAGCCTATCACTGAAGTCTCCTATGAAGTAGCGCTCTTTATAGCAAAAGCTAAAAAGGCTCATACAGTTGGTGAAATACTCGTAAAGCCTTGCGCCTTGGTGATGGCGAACTTGGTTTGCGGACCCGAAGAGGCCAAGAAACTCAGCAGTGTTATCCTGTGCAACAACACCAGCAAGGGCAGGATTGACGACATGTCAAATAATATTGTGGCTCAGGTCACCCAAGAACTCCGAGAATCACGATGCCGCTTCAGCTTGCAACTCGACGAATCCACTGACGTAGCGAGCTGCAGTCAGTTGCTGGTTTTTGTACGCTACTTGACGGGATTTGCTGTGATGGAAGAGTTTCTTTCTGTTCTCCTCTAAAAGCAACAACCAAATCGGAGGACATCATGAATATCATGGTTTGCCGAAAGCACACAAAAAAAGCACTCCATTTCGTCCAATACTGTCTATAACAGGTTCGTCCCAATATGAACTTGGCAAGTGGTTGGTTGACCGATTACAACCTGTATTGGAGCGATTTTCGTCACATTGCATATGAGATTCGTTTACGTTTGCTAAGACCATGCAAAATCTTGACAGCGACCCTAATGTCTTCATGTGTTCTTTTGATGCGTCCAGCTCGTTTACCTACGTTCCTCTTGATGAAACTATCAAAATCTGTTCAGAAGCCCTCTATGACGAGTCTGATTTCCAACCAATTATTCCAAAAGACGTGTTTGTTGAATTGATGAAGAGCGCTACATCCTAGGTTGAGTTTAGCTTTAGTAACACTATGTACAAGCAAGCAGACAGAGGAACTATGGGATCACCACTTGGTCTGGCTTTGGTTAACATCTTTGTTGGATATTATGAAGAAAAGTTATTTTCTCAAACGCAGAAGCCTCCAACATACTTCAGATATGTTAACGACACATTGCCATCTTCGATCACGAACTGAAGCAGATGAATTTCTGACCAAACTCAACTGCCTTCATCCATCCCTCAGATTCACCTTTGAAAAAAAGACAAATGTCTACCGGTTCTTGATGTTTACGTCGAAAGAACAAGTATTGGCTTTGAAACCAGTGTTTACGGAAACCCACTTTCACTGGCCAGTATTTGCATTGGAGTCCTTTAGTACTCTCAAACGTAAAATAAGTCTAATATCCACATTGGTGCATCAAGCCCTAATGATTTGCACCAAGCGTAGACTCAATGGAAAAATAGAATGGATCAAGAAAATGTTACTGGACAATGGCTATCCTGAAAACGTCATCAACGCTCAGACCGCCAAGAAAATCGCTCAGTTCTCCACCCTTAAGCGATTCGACCCTGAAAAGTACCCTGTGTACTTGAGGATTCCTTGGATAGGTAAGTTATCTACAAACTTGGAAAAAGAAGTCAAAACCGCCGTTGAAAGCTGCTTTGGTTCCGTCAGCGTCCGCTTGGTCTTTACGTCAAAGCGCATGCTGGCCTGTGGCCTTCAAGAATGTTTTACCTACCACTCAGAAAAGTTTTGTGATATATGAATATCAGTGCTACTGTGATAGTCGGTACGCAGAGCGAACATTTCAACGACTACAGGATTGTATCAAACAGCATGTTCCGCAATGGTTAAGACAACAAATCACCCGTCCAAGCAGATCTCAATCACACAGATCGTGCAAACGAAACGACACCAAACCGGACTGTAACTCTGCCATTGGTCAGAATCTTTTTAGAAAATGATCAATGTGCATTAAACTATGACAACAAGCTGTTTTAAATTCCTACCCACAGCTCTTTCCATTTTAATCTTTTAGAGGCTGCTTATATGAAGACTCGGCGCCCCGTTTTATGCAGACAGAAAGAGTTTGCTTACACCCTCAAACTCTTTCGATAACCGCGACGTTCCTATTTGGCCTCTTGCTGCGCTTTCTTTAACATTTCGCTATTGCGAAATCTTTCTTGGCACGTTTTACAATATTAGCGCTATTATTGGCTCGTCTTGATTGCCTAACGTTCAAATTGATCACATAAAACACTTACTCACTCTTAATCTTCTTTTTCGACGCGATACCCTCATTGATGAGAGCGTCACGAAAAGCTTACGGCTCCAACAGCTTTTTTTATAGCTGTATTGAAATTCTGTACCACCAACAAGATTTTTAATGTAGAGAGCAAAGTCATCCCAATAAGCTTGCTGAAAATTGAAAAAGGTTGCTCATTGGGATGGGAAAAAGGAGAAATAGGAAAAGTGAGACCAATAAGGAGGTAATCAGAATTAAAGTTCTGAATTACCTCCCAGGAGCAAGAAAGACAACAGAAGAGAAAGCAAAAGAGATGTCAGGAGAGAACCAACTTCTGGAAGAGCAATAGATAAGAGTACGGGTGTTAGGGTCATTAAGGAGAAGAACAAAGACGACTTAATTGAATGTTTCATCCCCACGAAGGCCGAAACACCTCTTGAGTCCCACGGAGAGTGTCACAATTAAATTCCCCCAGAATGAAAGATTTCTGGAGAAAAGGAGAACAGGGAAAATGAATCGGTTCTACCACCTGCAGAAAAGGGAAAATAGGTGGGGCGTAGACTTTTAGGAAAGCGAGAGAAGAGTCAAAGAATTGTTTCAGAAAATAGCGAAAGAGCCAGAAAATTGTTTCAGAGAATTGTTGATCTCCACGTAGTACAGAAGGGGCCAAGCAAAGAGACAGAGAAGGTTGAAAGTTCACAAAAGGATAGCCACTGTCTGATGAAAATGACGACTCCACGACCGCCGAGCGAATCATTAGGAAAAAGAGAGTCAGACCGGGAGTAAATGCTACAAAATCGTAGAGCCGAATATGTGTTGTGATGAAATATGAAAAGAAGTTTAGGTTGGATTCTTGAACACAGATAAGATCGACATAAAAGAGCAAGACATTATGAAAGAGTTTTATACTTTTGACTGGAAGACCTTCTGCACTTCGTTGAAGAACCCTGGGCGGGTTGGTAGAGGAAGAAGCGCCGGAAGTGGAGAAGGATGGAAAAAATTGCAAAAGAGGGATTAGGGACAAGTCAGAGGGAGGATAGGAGGTAGATGGAAGAGAGTGACGGGGAAAGCTGCATTGGTTGAGAGGGTTGGCTGGTGTGCAGTCCACAGTGGAAGTTTATGCACTGGAGAGCCCCAAATAATATGACAATGCTGGTGGATTGGAGACCCAATGAAAAAAACGAGATGCAGCAAGGAGGACAACTCCAGGAGAGCGATCTGGAAAGAATATAAATTTCGAAAAAGAAAGGATGGTGCGCCTTTAATGCATCTATTTGAGGGAAGTACAGCATTTCACAACCCTGCCCCTTTAGGTCACATTGTTGGCGCACTCAGAAAAACGATACATACGGCCAAAGTTGGGAAGAATGTTGCTGCCCGTTGGCAATAACTGAGCAAGGCAACTGAGAGAAGGCACGAGAGCAAAAGATTAAAACACAAATGACCGACTTTAAAGAGAGCGCAGGCTGCCCTTCTGCGATCGTTCAAAGGGCAAAACCACGAAAAAATGCTTGGTGTGGCGAGTGCCCGGGGTATCAAGGACCCATTTTGACACAAGCCAATGTCAATCGAGGACCGCACCACAATGTAGAAGTGGCTGTTGATTGGGGCAAACCATAAACTCATCGCGTGGGTGGTCCCGTCACACCGATAACAAAGACCCACTGTTTTAGAAATCGACTTTGATGTGCCAACATCCTTTTTTCTATCACAGTTATATCCAACTCACCTTGCTTTAATTGAGCACAAATTTGGTATGTGTTTATTTTGTTTACAAAAAAAAAGCTCAATTCTGCCAGAGTGTGTGTTTCAACTGCTCCGAAACTACTGAGGTACAAACATGACACTTAGCACGAGTAATCACAATCCTAAGGTGAATGTCATGAGGGGGATGATGACGTCATAATTGAAGAAAAAAAATTTTAATTGCATTTTTTGATAGAGCAAAGCGTTTTTTTGCTTAAACGAAAGCAAGCATCCGACTTGCCAATTTCAAGAAATATTGACTTTTCAGTAAGATGACGTCAAGAGCAACGATAATAGTAAAATTAATTTCTTCATTTTCTCAAAAAATACTGACCATAAAAACGCGGATAAAAACGTTTTCGGAAATTATTTATAAGCTATTTCCGATAAAAATAATTTTCAAAGAATTTAAGCATTATAAACAACAACAAGCAAGCGATTAAGCATGCTTTGTTCTATATTTTCTTGAACCCGACAAAACACCTGTATTTTGTCATTATGACAAGTCTTACTGCCGGTATCACTTCAGTTAAAATAGCAGCAGCCAGCGACTGTACTTAAGTTATTATCTACTATTGTTTTGAAAGCAAACGTTAATAGTACAGCCTGTCATTTATAAGTTGCCAGTTACCGGTACATGGCAATGGCATATTACTGCAATAACACACAGGTTTTTTAAAAATGCAATGGCAAGTACAAAAATTGTGATACACTTGTCGGCGTCGCCAGCAGGGTCCCCATCAATAATGTCAAGATTAAGGATATCAATTAAGTCGGCAGGGCAGGCTGCACGTACAGATAAACAGACCTTACCCTTTGCATTCTGACAGATATCGGAAACACATGTCTTGAGCAGTACGGTTTCAAAATCTATCGTTAACGAATAAGCATCATGCAATCGTCAAAAAGCTCTCGCAATTAAGCAACTCACTGTGCAGCTTTAACGGCAATACTATTTAATAATATGCCTAGCGGTAAAGTGAAAGTTAAGCAAAAGGTAAAACTTAAAAAAGCTTAAAAAATTAGGAGGAACTTACTTTTTAGGAGGTTTATTCAAAAGCTCAAATAAAATCATAATTATCATATGAAAAAACTTCGTGAAACACTTGTTATGGTTTGATGAAATGTCGCACATCATCACACTAGTGAGATATTGAATTAACTGAAAAATTAAAGAAATATATTTAAAATGAAAATTTACTATTTAGCTTATTTTGCTAAAGAATTGTGGGGAGCTCTGTTAAGTTAAACAGATTTGAAAGATGAATGAATTTACCTTTACCTCCTGGTCAAGGAAAATCTTTACGGTTAACTCAGAGCACAAGACGTGTTTAAATCTGCTTTGAAGCTACATGCAATGAGGAACCAGTGACACAATTCCAAACCGCCACATTCATGTTTCGATCTTATACCAAATCCTTAAAACCTATCACACACCCACCTTTTCCACGTTGGCAAACCAAGACGTTGATGCCCGATCAAAGTTTAATACAGCTTCGGTTACAGTCATGAGAAGTGTTGGACTGTCTGAAACAATAATCTCTGTAACAAACTGAAAAAACTGGGTGCATAAATGAAAAAAAAAGAGAATGGTCACAAATTATCACTATCATCATCAATTTGCTCCAGAGTGAGGATCCGTTTTCTTCCTCTTTGTGGGGCCCGGTAGGTCTTTCCGCAAGCAGGGGTCAGTCGGTTTTGCAGCTGAGTCTTCATCATGCGCGATCTTGGACATTCATCTTCTGTAATCCTCTTGGCAGTAAGATCTCGCTCCACCATCTCTTCTTCAGTTATTTTTTGACACCATCCAATTTGGTCACACAATTCTTTAAATATTTCAAAAATACAATTCACTCCCCCCTCCACCCTTTAACTAATCTGAAGCATTTTTACACGTCTTCAAGTCCTCCAAATATTTCAAAAATACACTTTATCCCCCTCAGCATTTTTCTTTACATTTTTGGACATCTCCAAGCTTTTTAAAATGAATAGTTGAAAATCTGTAGCTTAATTTCCCATGTGTCAGAAAACATTTACAATTGATGTTCATCAAACTTGACACTCGTTACAGTTAAGGACGATCCACAGATCCGTGGCCGTACTCACGGAAAACTTGTAGCGTATAACTGTGCTGTTAATCCCAATTTTGCAACTGTAGTTGTATTATCAGCTGATTAAGTTGTCAATAAACCAAAAAAAGTTTAGCAACCTTTTACTTCCGTGAAAACGATTAAAAGTGAAGATATTTTTCGAACTTTAGTTTATTGCTTACTCTCAAAATATGCCCAAGTTTAATTTGAAGGAAGTTGAGCGCGAAATTAGACTTAGCTAAAAGTGCAGCTTACGGCAATTAGCACTCTCCTGCACCTTAAGCCTGAATCAAAACTCAGCCCAGACTTATGAGGGGTTATATTGAGCACCACCCTAAGAACACTCAGTCAAAACACAGCCTCTGGGCAGCAGGATATCCGCTCTAAATAGACTACAGAGACCAGAAATGATCAATAATCCCCGTGTGGTTTTAGTAATCACTCACTAACCTTCTTTGCATAATACTGAAATAACCTTTTCCACTACGTCACGTTGGTCCATTGAATCACAAAGAAATTGAAGAAGTTCCAGGTAGTAATTATCACAGGACGAAACACGTGATGCATCGAATATCGTTTCCAAAATCGAACTGCAAATGAAAATAAGCAATTTTGGCACCTCTTACAGCAATGGCTTTTGGCGGCATGACATATTTTTATCATGTTCCAGTAAATTCCAATTCTAAAACTGAGCGCCAAGCAGGATATCTGTAAACACTATCCTTTAGGTATGACATAACTCGACCAAAGCTTGCAGACTTCAAATCAAGGGCGTGACTACAGGTCGCGGCACTTGGGGCGGATTCAAGTAGTCCGACCTCAAAATCGATCAGTGTACCGTAGCTCAAGTTTTGTTCAAAAAAACTTGTACAAGAAAAATATATCGTGTCACCCCTGCGCCCCCTCGGAACATCACTGCTCAAAAGAACATTTTGCTTCACTCATTCATTCGCACGCTCCCGGAGAGAACAACGAAATTGTTGTATGGAGCTTACAGTAATCTCCCGCTTAAGTACGCAACTTGATCTAGAGGTGGCTTTGCGTACTTATGCGGGAGGTGCGTACTTAACAGTTTTGTGTCGCAGTATGCAGTGATGCGTGTAAACATTACAGTATACAG
Source organism: Trididemnum clinides (assembly GCA_963675345.1). Taxonomy (NCBI): domain Eukaryota; kingdom Metazoa; phylum Chordata; class Ascidiacea; order Aplousobranchia; family Didemnidae; genus Trididemnum; species Trididemnum clinides. The sequence goes on from OY776301.1 coordinate 23,681,310, forward strand.
TACAGCACAAACTCATTACGTCAAAAACTTCTTTGTTCTCTCGATCATTGTTTTGTTAGTCTTTTCAAACAGTTTCAGTTTACATATAATAAATAACCTGCTTTCTAGTCTGAGATCTTTTTGTTTTGCTTGTAGCCTACTGCATAGTATACGATTACGTACACTACAATTTTGTTGTTCCCATCATGTCAAGTAAAGGTAAACGTTTAAGCGAATCTGAGAGGTTGGAGGTTATTGCTAAGTTAAGTGTGCCATCTGCTCCAAGTAAAAGAAGTCTTGCAAGAGAGTATGGTGTAAGTGAAGGTGCCATCCGTAAGATAATGAAAAACAAAGAAGGTATTCAAAAGCGTTCGTCTTTAATGTCTGAGGAAGGAAAGAGAAATACTTTACGAGCGTCTATTGGTCGATTTTCTGAGTTAGAAGATGTTCTATATGTTTGGATAGATAGCATGCGACGTGCAAAGCTTCCCGTCCCTCCCTCATTGGTCATTGTAAAAGCAAAGCGAATTGCTCAACAATTATCGATACCAGAAGGCGACTTTAAAGCCTCATGGCAGTGGCTTAGCCGATTTAGGAAACGTCGAGGATTGCAACAAATTCTTCTTCATGGTGAAGGGGCAGAAGTAGACAAAGAAGATCCAAAGCTTCTGGCCGCATTGGACGATTTGTATGCTACAATTTCAAGGTATGATCCTGAAAATGTGTACAATATGGACGAAACAGGGTTGTTCTTTCGACTTCTACCACGGTATACTCTGCTTATGCCATTCGAAGACCTCAGTACAACTAGAGGAAAGAAGAAAGCTAAAGAGCGCGTGTCTCTAGTGGTTTGTGCTAACGCCACAGGAACGCACAAACTTCCTTGCACAATGATTGGGAAACCGAAATCTCCAGCCTGCAGCAAAAAGCGACAATGGCCAATCAAATATTTTAGTCAGGGTAAAGCATGGATGGATGTTGACACATGCTGGAAATGGTTCAATGAAGTTTTTTATCCTGAGGTAAAAAAGAGAACAGGACGCCCTGTTCTCTTGCTAATGGACAATGCTCCAGGTCATTTTGATGGCTTTGAGCGGGGTAATGTTAAGGTGGAATTCTTTCCACCCAACTGCACCAGCTGGAAACAGCCATGCGACATGGGTATTATTGCGGCATTGAAGAAGAGATACAAATATTTGTACCTTAAGGATGTTCTAGATTTTTGTGATCTTGATGAGAGTGTTCGAATCCACAAAACAGAGCAAGGTAAAAGATTACCACGTGGGGCTGCGGGTGTTGCTTACGGTAAGCCTGCTCATTTACTGGATGCCGCTCACTATGTAAAGCAAGCATGGGAATTCATATCAGCCACATCAATAAGAAACTCCTTCAACAAGGCCCAACTGCTAACTCCAATGGCAGGAGGAGTTGATGAAGAGCCCGACTTCATACCCGAATTGTTACTTAGCTTTAGGGCTTTAGATATTGCAATTGACAATGACGAGCTTGACGAATTTATGCACATCGATGACGAGAAGAACGAAGAATATTCAGAGGCTCTGTTGGAAGACGTAAACACGGCATTGGCGGCAGTGCAGTCTGGCGAAGATGCTGACACTGACGATGAGGCTGGCCCAAGCAATGCTTGTGATGGTGAACCTGTCACCAATAGCGTTGTATTTCATGGCTTTGATCAGCTTTATAACAAAGTTCTCGAGATTGAAGATCAGTTGCTGTGTCCAGTCTTGCAGGAACAAGCAGGGGATGATTATGACAAGATAAAAACCACATTTGAGAGCTTTCAACAAAAACTGAGGCAGGTGACATTGCGAGTCAAGCAAAAGAAGATGGAAAACATGCGCCAGCTAACTTTGCACGACATGATGAGCAATGAATAAATTCTACATATTGCAATGTATATTTTATCAGGCTGCAGTTTGTTACTGATTTTTCGTTTTTCGTTTGAAATAAAAAAAAGTTGAACCAAAGTTTTTTGAGAAATTTTTGCGTACTTTTCTGGGATGCGTACTTAAACGGGTGCGTACTTAAGCGGGAGATTACTGTACTTTAAATTTTAGTTACAGTCGTCTTGAAACAAAATGCAAACTGTTTGCGATCAACTAGAAACAATTTAGCCAAGAAAAATAAAAGATTAAGCCACAAGAAAACCTTTAGTTATGTTTACGATAGACAGAGCAGCTTGTGTTTAGACCTGGTTCAGAACTGCCATCACTGCAAGCACAGGGCACTTCTACCACGAGCAGTGCAACCAAGCAGGAGAAAATGCCATAAAAAGCTTTAATCAGTGGCAATATAACACGAAACTCATCCCAATAGTCTGTGGCTTCACAATTTCAAAGTCAGCGTTCTTTCAGCTCAACTTTTGCGGCTGGCTAGTTATTGTAAGCCTATCAGTTCTCCTTTTGCACAGAAAACTCACTTCAACGTGGGGTAAACTGCAGTGCGTTTGAGGCACAGAGAGAGCACTCGCAGTGCACCACACCTATACGAGTTCTGATTGAAATAGCGGTGTAACAGGTTTATAACCTCTTCATCCTACCACAAAAATAGATTAAATACAAAACTTGCTGGTTGGTCATTAAGGCCAATATTCACATCTACGGATTTTATGTCCACTAGTAACAACCTGCTTTCACAAAAAAAGGAACACTTCACTCCCTTTGTATAGGGTTACAAAATATTTGACGTTGTTTCAAACGTTGATGCAGTTGATACAGAATGCAATACAACGAGTACTACTAACTCAGCAAGCAATTTTTAAAAACCGTTAACACCTTTACAAAGTTGCGATGTGTGTATCACAACGGTTTCGAAACAGCAGTGCGCCCACTATTAGTGCAGCAGATACACCTTCCAGGTGCTACGCCAATAGCGAGCGGTTTAAGGGGATCCAACAACTAATCGAAAATGTGAACTTGTTCAAATCATTGAACACAAGATGAACAAAGAGTTAAGGAGACTGCAAAATGGCTGTACCGACTTCAGGTCGGCAGTCACCCTTGTACGTCGTTGCGGTTGGAGCAATCTATAATTTGAACCCGAAACGTGAGCTTCAATTCAAATGTTGGTTTCGCTCGGCCATGTCGCATGCAACGTAACGTCTGAGCGTTCAAGTAAATGACATTTCATCTATCGCGCTACACTGCCTACACTGAACAATCAACATTTAGAAATTCAAGTGTGCATGGCATGATGCTGATATAATGTCGGATGCAAGCTTCTTCGTCGTATGAGCTATTTGTTGTGAGTATTATGCAGGAAAATGTATATATAGGTTACACTGCGTTAGCACTCACGCTCGGTTTGCAAGTCTTCAGTTAGACTGGGGCCACCACGACTTGTCTGCCACATAAAGATGGAGGCATCCCGTTAAGTGTCTCGCCTAAGGACAAAACAAGCAAGCTTGCCAGTTTGTTCTCAAGATTATCCCTATTGGCTGAGCACCAAGCAGAGAAGCTGTGAATACCATTTCTTAAAGCCTTTTGGCCTGATTCAACTTGGGAAATGAACTCCAGACTACCGATTGTGAAGCGGACGCTCTAACCACAACGCCGTCGCGCCGGTTTGGATGTAAGCTGGTACGATTAAACTTGAGAGAATTGAATTAAACCAATTAAGTTTTCTTGAGTTCTTAGAAATAGCAACTGAATCGGTCAGTCATCAAAACTTAAATCAAATTTTTGAAACTTCCGCTGCGGTTCAACGCGGTTTCCATTCTTCATATACACACCACACGACTGCAGCTTTTTTCGTAAAGCTAAATATAAGAATAAAAGTAACTCACCAAAATCCAACGAGTAAATCCATCAATATTTTCAAGCAGGACGACAATAACTTTGAAACAAAGGCCGACCATGTCATCCAACCCATACTCATTCACCAAATCACCGCAAAAACACCGCAGGGGTGGTGAAACTAAATGTGTATCAGCACCCCCCTTCGTTTTGTGGAGAAACTTGTACAAAACGCAAGTTGCAAACGAAATAATGGTTTCTGATTCGCTGACAACACTTCCATCTGTAAACAAAAACACGTCGGCGTCATTAGAATTTGATTTTCAGACTACTGAGCACTAGCAGCCGATGACTGAGAATAATGAGAACGAAAACAAGATGATGATGACTTATAGAGGTATATGTTTATTGACAAATATAGATGATTCTCCACGCTTCACTGGATTAAAATGGTGAAGCTTCTCACCCAGCATGTCGTAAAAGGCGTCCCTTTGCCACAAACAAACGACAGACCAAAATTATTCTTCGGAGCACAACAACACAGTTCAAGTACGAAAATGTATTTTAAAGAACCATGAATTAGAAGGATAAATGTCTTCTCTTCTTCATGGTAGGAATAGATTTCGCAGCGGCTTTAAAGGCAAAGCTAGTGTGTTTCCTATGTCAACCAAGTTACAAAAATTGAACTCAGAACAATTCTCACCATTCGCATTTGATTCGAGAAGTCTCTGAGTAGCAAAATACACATCACTTGCAAAAGATCTACAACAGAATATTAATTTGTTTTAAAATGCTGTTAAAGCTGGAAATGTCCCTTGCTTGGTTGTAATGCACAGGCGCGTTGATAAAGCGGTTTAAGCGACCTCTTTGCAGTGAATAGACCTGGTTTCAATTCCCTTGTCGAGTAACAACGAAACCTTTAAAGCGGAATTCACAATTTTCCTGCTTGACGCTTAATGTGAAGGAGATAGCGTGGAAAAAAGTCGACAAATTTGCTAGTAGTGTCCTTGAATGAGGCCCATAACAGAATACCTCCATCCTAAGGGGCTGGTAAATGTGGTAAGGTCAAGCAGTCTACCATTCGTGGGTGACCCAGCGTGACAAAAGACTTCCAAATAGGGCATGAGCTTACACCAGAAATGCAGTGTGCCAAAGGTAAAGGTAATTTGAAGCGGATTTGAACACAAGATCTTCCACATAACAGCAACAATTTTTCCGTTTTTCCGTGACGAGAAGAGGATTACGATATAAAATGGCAATCACACACACAAAACAAAGGGAAAGCGTTGAACGTATGAAGAAGGAAAAAATGTGCAAGATATGAGTAATGCGACATTTACCGCTGACAAATTTCTGGTTGTGAGCGTCAAAGTATAATTTAATATCTTGATACATTTCAAACTTGTCCTTGACACTACAGTAACCAAAAACTAAAATTGTACGACCGTGGTGCGATTTGGTAGACCCAGACAGTTGCAAAGTTCTGCCTGAATAAATGTTTACCAGCGACAATTAAAAGCAATTTCAAGAAGTTGAATTTCTGAGCAAGCTGGCAAAGTTCACACTGTCTAGCAACGTTGTGGCCTCGTTTGCCAACCTGTAAAAGTTTCAACAAGTTTGCCAACCTGTGACGGTTGAAGTTTTGATTGTAAAGTTGACCGACCCTAATAAATTAAAACACCGAGCTACCTGCTACAGGTTGAGTGAAAAGTACTAAGTTTGTAAAAGAGCCAGTGATGAGATGGCGGTATCAGGTAAGCTGAAAAAAAAGCAACTCATTACAGCTCAATAGATTAATAAAAAAGCATAGGCATTGGTAATCTGTTCAGATAGATAAACCGATAAAGTAGAGAAAGCAGGTGGATATGGAGAAAAAATTAAATCTCAATCTCTATTTACAAACAAAATTTATGCAATACAACATTAAATAACTTTTGATAACAATGACAAAAAGCAACATGCAGTAACTGATGCCGAAAGTTTTACGAAACATACTTTGACTTCAGAAATAATGCGTAACAATTTCAAATATATTGAAAATTGCTATTCTTTAATGTGTATTAGCGTCTTGAATGCTGACTTACGACACACTCTATCAACCAAAGTGTCTGCTTAGTTTTTATATGGCTAGCTATAATTTGGTGTTTTATTTATTTTTTCGCAATAAAGTTCGGTAAAACCTATATCGCTTAAATACAATGAAGTGAACTCAAGATTAAAACCCGCACCTTTATCCCAAAAGGGTTTTACGACGCATTGACGGCGTGACTGAACAATTGTGTCATCAATTTCTTTTCTTCTATCAGTTGACTCTTCTGGACTCGACGTATTTCGTTCGAACACTTGTGAATCTAAAAAAAGCGAGAAAAAACTAAGACTAGGCATTACAGGAAAAGTAAATTGGAGGTGCAGCGTTGTTGAAGAAAAATGGTCATTTTATTGATCTAAAATATCATTGGTTGACAATGTGGTATAAATATGTATCAGCGTCTTATTATTATGACAATGTGCGTGTGTTCAAGCCTCACAATGACTGCGTTGTTACGCTTTGAAAAAGGCTCTTCAAAGAAGTTTCCTTTTGTTGCAATGCTTCCGATAGGTGCAATGTGCCAGAAGCATTAGAACTCCAAAGCGGATCAGAACGACAGTTGTGCTATCTATAATCCGCAACAAATTTTCCTGGGACCAAAGGATATAATTTAACCAACTCTATGGCGACAAAGAATTTTAAGTCAGCGATGAGCAACCTGAAAGTATTTTATAGCCTGAGAAATGCAGTGATTTTGAAATACAAAGCATACCGTGTCACAAATTCAATAATGGATAGTTACTCCTACTCGGCCTAGCTATTAGTTACTCCAGCTCCATCCTAGCTATTAGTTACTCCTGCTCTGGCCTAGCTATTAGTTACATTGCTCCGGCCTAGCTATTAGTTACTCCTGCTCCTGGCTTAGCTATTAGTTACTCCTGCTCCGGCCTAGCTATTAGTTACTCCGGCTCCAGCCTAGCTCTTTGCTAATACGCGGAATACTTTGTGTTGAAATCTAGATCAGAGTGATCAGTCTTGCTGGCACGATGCATGCCTTTAACAAGCACTACAATTTCAAAGCAGGATTAATTGCAGTAAAGCATCTTTACTAAACAACGAACGCCAAGCTCCAATGCAGGCAATGAACCCTTAATCGCTCGATCGCAGATCAGCTGCTAATGAACTGAGCCATAGTAGATGAATTACGTTTCATTCTTGGTGTTTTCTTCTTGACTAATACTTGAGGATTTTCAGGTTTCACAGTTTTCAATCGCTTAGGAGATAATTCATCTGAACAAAAAGGCTTGAACGTTTTTGCCCGTAGAGTTCTGAAAAACAAACAAAAACTTTATGCAATGAAACATCAACTTTGATAAAAATACAGAAAAGATTCACATCACTACCCTTGCAAAAATAACGCCAGGAAAAGTTGAATTGCCAAAAATTTCAACCAATGCAAACATTAATCAAGTTCAATCCACAATATAAATTAGCCTACTCAAAATCTGTAATCTTTTCTTTATTTTTTGTTTCCAAATTTTTAATCAAGTGATGAGCCTCTTGCAATTCAGCTTCCTTGAATTCCAAACGATCTTTTAACTGATCAACCTAAAACATATAAACTCGATTAATTGACAGTTTTTAACTATCCACGCACTAGTAATATAAGGCGGGCACTGAGTTCACACATAAAATTAACTGTAATTTGTAGGCACTAACAGGATACGAAATTATGATTAGATAGCGATCATCAGCTAAAATATTTGCTCTCACCCTTTTTTCAAGCTCAATTTCTTTTTGGCTTCTTTCAATTTTCCTCGACTTTTCCTCCTGCAATTTTACCTGTTTTTCAGAATGAAGCAAACGCTCAACATTGCTGACTTTATCGCGAAGAAGAAGAACTTCTCCACTCTTTTCAGAAATAACGCCTTGCAACCGAGTTATCTAAACAAAATTAAGTCAGCTAAAACATACAGGTGTACAAAAACTCTCGTCATAATTTCAACAAGGTATAGCAAACAAAATTGATAAGGCATCTTCATCCGACTTGTTTTATTGCACTTCATATCAAAATTTTAAACACATTATAATTGCGAACTGCAAGTGTTTCAAGCATCCAGGAAAGTAAAAAGGCGTTCCTTAGCACAAACCTTTTAACAATGGCTACTAATCACGAAAATATACAACACGTTATCACGATTTATTGATACAAAATCTGATTTGCAGACCCAACAAAACCACAGAATAAAATAAAGCAGCGATTCACCACCACGTCGATCAAAATAGGCATAACCAAGAAAATTTATGGAGACAGACAGTGCTAGAAAAAAAAGGAAAAAGTGACAAAGAACATCACAGGAAAACACTCATCGTATAAGGGAAACTTTTAATCGTTCTTGTACAAACTTCATCCATACTGCTGCCAGACAGATGGGGCAACTACGTTCAACAATAGACAAGGAGCAATACCAGAGCCTGCAAATGCATGTTTACGAAGTACAACTCTCACAATTATCAAAGCCCCATTAGAAACCAATAAGAAAGATTGTGCAATTTAGTTGCTGCAACAATTATTTCAAAATACAACATTAAACAAAAATTTAATAACCATATAGTACAATAGAACAAGCCTGACGTTGATATCTTAACAATTGCCTTTGTTACAAATTTTTGTAGGTTTAGCGACTTTGTGGATAGCTTGCAATCGGGACTCTTCAAAGATTAACAGCTGGAGATTATGATTTGATTCTTTATCATTAAGCGTTTGTGAAAGTCTTCTGAGTGTTTTTGCGGGGTTAAAGGGCTTAAGTTTTGACACACTGACGCAGGAAACTTGTGTCTGTGACAAATTTACCCAGTACCAAATCCACTTTAAGTAATGCTCGCTTATTCAGCAGGTCATTCTCATCAAACATAACGCACTTAACTATTAGTGTTATTCAGCTAGCCAACTACAAGGTACCTTTGAAGAAATTTTTCAAGTCCACATAAAGTGGCAAGTGTAATAACAAATAGGTTTTGAGTTTGTTGTCTAAATGATAACTGCATTGTTGGGGCCTTACGAAAGACATGCTACCGTTGGAGTAATTTTCCAGCTGGATTAAGCAGCTTGTAGGAAAAATGCACAGTAAACTCGACCCTCGTTGTTCTAGATTAATAATTGGCGCATGAAACGGTCTGAACAACGAAAAACCCTGGATGACACTAATGTAAATATTGTACGGTATATAATGCAAATTAAATGAAATAACCATTTTTCACAATAGGTACAAGGTATTTTCAGGGTTAAGAAAACTTGTTATACTTGGCCCATGGTCGCACTTTCTGAAGCCTTTGAAGTCACCACAGGCACCAGGATGGGTGATGTCTTGGGCTTTGTCGTTGGCTATCCACAATCAAATTACACTATCCAAATAAACCAATATCCAAATTAACAAGGTCCAGATAAGCGTGGGTCGAGTGCACTTGCAGCACTGCCAACTACACAGCATATCTGGAAACAAATGTTACTTCCAAGGCAGTGGTTCCAACCTGGGGACTGCAGACCTATTGGGGGTGCAGGAGGTTTCAGAAAGTGTATCCCAAAACTTTTTCCATTGAACGAGAAATTAATACCCCAGAGCATGAAAGCATTTAACCTGACTGAAAGTTGGTGTATGTTTTAATAACTAATAATCTAAAAGTAATAAACTTAAAAAACTATGGCATTACTGAGCTCTTTCAGTGGTCTGACAATCAAAATATAATTTATAAGATTGCATTCCGAATAAAAAACAAATGAAAAATAAATTTATTAAGTTTCAAAATATAGATAATAAAAAGATTTTAACTTATGTTATTTTTTGTTAATTACACATGGAAACTTCATTTAGGGCATTAGTCATACCACTGGGTTGTAGAAACAAAAATAACTTTTTCATATCAAACAGCACGAAACGCATGACGAGCCAGTGTTTCGTCTCTGCATCCACTGCCACTTGCCTTATCTCATGCTAAAGCAGCTTCTTTGCTCTGGCATGGATTTTCTCCTACGCATTTTCAACCTTTCCTGGTCTTTGCATTCCTTTTTTTCCATCTGAAAGACATATTGAACATATCATTCTATCTCGTCTACTTTTCTTTCTGGAGTCTAACTCCATTCTCTCTCCCGGCCAGGCCGGTTTCAGACCTGGATGGTATACTCTTAGTCATATTCCGTTTCTTTCCCAGTCCATTTCGGATAAGTTTAACAAACCCAAGCTTGGCTCTCAGCTGATTCTTGCTACTATCGACTTCTCCAAAGCTTTCAACTCTTGTCTGGCATCTCGCCCTTTTCCACAAACTTATTTCAGCTGGCCTCCCTCCTTGCTTTACTTGTTGGACTCAATCTTTCCTTTCTGATAGGTACACTTGCGTGGTTTATCAAAATCACAAAAGTTGCACCTTTCAAGTCTGTCAAGGTGTTCACAAGAATTGGTTCTTGGCCCTGTTCCTTTCTCTCTGTTCATCAATGATCTTCCTGCGTCTCTGCCTTTTTCCATCAACTGTTCTTTATATGCTGATGACCTGGTCGTTTGGTCCTCCTCCCAACTTGGCCCCTGCTACAATAGAGGCGACACAACGAGCTCTGATTCAACTGCAGCACTGGTGTCTTCCTCTCAATCCAAGCAAACCTGAGGCTTCTTTCTTTTCAGTGGATGTCCACTAACCTTACGTCCAGTCCCACCTCCTCTCATTCAACTTTATCTCTCTGCTTCAATCACACTTCAACTTTCCTTGGGGTAGTCTACGATTGCACTCTTTCCTTTTTTAAACATGTATCTTTGCTGAAGGCCAAGTTCTTCCCTTGTCTCAAGGCTATACACTCTATCTCTGCTTTCTCATGGGGTCCCTCTCTTTTCTGCATAAGGTTTTCTTTAGCCCCTTCTCACTTATAGTTCACCTAGATGGTTTCCTTTTCTTAGCGTTACCAACTCTACCAAATCAAAATCCTTTCACCAAGTGGCTAGTTGCACCATTCACTCTATCATCTTGTGAGCAGGCCCTTTGTCTCCCAACCTCCTTTTCCATGTGAGGGTTTAGGCAGACTTGGAGCAAAACCAAGACTTTCCAAATCCTCCTGGAGAGCTTTTGCATCCACTCACCCACACATGCTTTCTCACACTTCTCCAAGGGAGGCTCTCAGTGGCACTGAGCCCACTCTCTCCTTCTCTGCAGGCCCAGTATGTTCAAGTTTTTCTGCTAAATCCTGAGCCGTTCAGCAAATTCTCTGCTGGTCTTGGCAGCACCAACAGGTCTGCCACTTCTCATCTCCTTTTCTTTGACTCTTGCTCTGCCCTTGCCACTGTGTTTTTGCCATCTTTCCTTTTACCTCAAACATTCTGGCAGGAACCCTCTTCTCCTTCTTCCTTTACTATCAAGCTACAATGGGTCCCTGGACACTCATTTCTTCCAGGGAGCAATGTGGCTGGTGAGTTGCCCAGACGGGGAGCACTACTTGTGCCATCTGCAAACTCTTGTAGTCTCTCTCCTCTTACCTCTCGTATCCACGTTTGTCTTTTTTTGGACTGGAGGCATACTCTCCCATTCAAAATCTTTGACACAAAGGTTCCCTCGGTTTCCACTGAGAAACTTGCACTCCCTCATCATGCTCACTATGCTCTCTCTCTCTCTCTCTCTCTCTCTCTCGTCTTTGCTGTAACCAACACAGCCTACTGTTGGGCCTTTTGTCTTACTAGAATTGGTAGAATCGAGAATCCTGCATACAGCACTTGTGGTCATCCTTCCCAGGACCTCTCATTTCATTCTGCACTGTCCAGCTACAGGCTCTTTGTATCGCCTGCTCTTTGGCAACTCTGCCTCTCTACGATCTCTGATCAAGGCCCTAGGAAATTGCCTGACTTCTGGGGCTCCATGGCTGTATGCCATGCCCCATCCTTTGGAGGGAGAAACAACAGGTGGTAGAAAAACATTGAATTACAGCAAAACTATTCAACAAATTTCTCACCTCATTGTTAGCATCAGATAACCTCTGAGCATCACTAGTGGAAATCATTTCATGCTTGATAGTGGTAGTTGAGATTGATTTAAAATTATTGTTTCTGCAAGTCAAAAACATGACTTAACTCTCGCTTTTCACTTTGAACTTCATTATAGCAACTTGTATATGCAGCTGCAATACCCAGCACAAAAACAAATAAGATGACACATAGGTAATGTTATATTCTTTGTATTAATACATAAAACTGGTGTTCAGCTGGTCGTTCTAAAATGTTTATGTCCAATGGACATTGTCCACACGGCAATGTTCGTTGATTCAACTCTTTATTGCAAGCATCAACTAAATATAAGCGCCAGTGCTCAGATGCATTTCTGAGCAACACTGGAGTAAAGTCCTGCAACTAATTAGGAACTACCTAGAAGTCAAATTAAACCCAAGCAAGATATGTTGCCAACTAAATGTATAGTGCCATTAGTCAACCGTACTAAAAAGCATATGCATTTTGTAATGAATAACTCTATATATCAAACAAAAATGTGGTGGGAATAATATCCTATTTTTTGAAATGTACTTCTACAGTATGTAATAAATAATCTAACGTAAATGGTAAACTTAAATACAAATGTTTTTTCTCACTAGTAACTTGGGAAATACAGAAAATCTGGAAAATAGACATTTGAAAAATATGTCAAGGCTGGTTTGTTAACAGGGGTTCCACCTACAGGTGAGCAGAACTAGCTGGGGTGTAGTCTGATGAGCCATCATGAATGCATGCCTATTTATTGCACTGCACTCAAGCAAACAAAGCAAGCTAAGAAAACAATAATCACTGTAAAGCTATTCAACCAAACATTATGTAATAAAAATCATCAATTCTCATATGCATTACTTTAAACCACACATAAAATAAATATCACTATGTCATCTTCAATATATTGAGGAAAGCAAATCATAATGAATATCTAATTATGATCTTTTAAAGATGTATAAAAATTAATGGGGACTACTAAAAAATGGGCCATATTACTTCAAAAAAACTTAATTCTAATCCTAACTCTATCCCTAACCACAACCTTAATTCCAATCCTAAGGCACTGATCTGCAACACCAAGAAATTTTCCCATTTCAGGGGTATCCAATGCTACATACCCAGCAACACATCCTACTCTTTAGTAAATCCTAATAACGTTGAAACACTCAACGAGCTTACAATGTTTATTCAAGTATAATGCACACCCATGATTTTTTATTAAAAATCAGTATAAAATTTTGTTTTACTTTTTCTCAAAAAATACGGTAACTATTCAATTGATTGTTCCTGTGACTTTACAAACACAATAGAATTACAAATACTATATTATTGTATTACAGTTTTGAAATTAATGCAGTTTTTGCTAAGTAAAAATTTGCAAAGTTTATTGCATGTGTTTGATACTAAGAATAAGCTCTCAACTGGTTGTCAAATACCACTATATCCAGCCAAGCTGCACGGAGCTAATCAATAAGCACTATCACATGAAAAAATCACAACAAAAGTTGAACAAACCTTGGTCACGAGGGTTGGATTACCATTTAAAGTGATTACAATTATCTGTTCAAACCTTGCAATGGCTATGTTGCTGTGTCCTTGGAAAACCATTCTACAACAATTTCTCTTCTTGGGCACATTGCTAGTGATAAAAATAAAATGTGCCAGCAGCACCGATAACTTTAAAGAGGGTCAGAACACAAGACGTCTTGTGCACAAAAGCAAACATTTACCTGTGACCAGAGCATAAAAAGTTACAAAAACTGTTAAATCACACTCAACTGTAAAAAATTTGTACTGGTATCTTCTGCTTTTCGTTCTCTAATTCCTTCAGCCTGGGTGGCAACAAGCTCCAGCTCACGAAGTTCATCACCAGTAAAACAATCATCAAATGGATCATCAGCTGAACTGTCTTTTAAATTTGAATGCTGAGGATCTTCCTCTTTTGGTCTTTTAAATGATGCAAAGTTTGATCTATTACCCCACTTTGGTTGGTGCGACATAATCAACTTCATTGGAAACCAAACCTATTCAACAAATCAATTCAATCTTGTGCTTTTGAGTACTGAAATAAAGTCATGCTTCACATCATTTGAAAAAACATGCTGGCTGTTATTTCACACAATTTTAAACAATTTTTTCTCACTCTACCTAGTCTAGTTTTGCAGGACCATGCACACAGTGATGCTTGGCTGAAATAGCTGCAATGTAAGGATGTGCACAAACTTTGGGACATATTCACCACGAGTGAAATGGAACTAATAAAAGTAGCTCTAAATTATAATAAGATCTGGATTGAATCAATTTGCAAATCAAGCTACAATATTATCAAACCAGTAGCTTCAACTATCACAACATTTTCCTTAATTCTCAGCATTTTTAAGTTTAACCTTGTCCCAAATTACCTAATTCATGAGGTAAATTGTGACAGCAAATCTGCTAAACTAATGAAACCATAATTCCGAATTTAATATTGCTGAAACATGCACTTTTGCCAAGGTAAAAAAATAAAAAAATTTTTAATATAAAGGGTCCTATTGAATAGAGCATGTCTGCAATGTGCACAATGCACGTGTCCATAATAATGTCTCACAACGTCAGCTAACTCCACCCAAAATTTAACCTCCACCATAAACCTGATCATAATCTCTATTTAGACTTCGTGTAAAGTGGATATTGTAAGACATCACGAACATGTACTAATTAGAAACATCACAAAAAAGTAGTGAAGTCAAAGTGGAAAAACTGAAGTCATTGATAAAAGTTGAAAAGTAGTACCGCAATTTGGGCTTAATCAGTAGAGAGCACTAGATCAACTAGTGGAAATTACCTTTATCAGAGGTAATGACCCCGATTGGGGACATTAGTCACGTGTTCATGACGTCAACTCAGTATTGTTCCTCAATCGGGGCATTTTACATCACATCTTCACTAGTATTTATTATTGGGATAGGTTGCGTTATGCATTTGGGCCTTTCTCTATAAGCGGACTTGGGGAGGTAGATTAGTAGTCATGACAACAAAGATCAAAGCCGATAGAAACCGCTATCTTTTATACTTTGAAACTAGAGTGTTGGACATTCTGTAACAGTAAAATCAACTTTATTTGATTTTATAACTAGCCTAAATTATTTTAAAAAATTTATAGCTAGAGTTTAATTTTTTTAACAAATCCTGGTTACCGCTGGCTGGTAAGTCAATCTAACATGAAGACTGGATGAAATAAGTTTCGAAGAAAGAAGAGCTCCGAAAAGTTCACACAAGCATGTGTTTGCGTCACACAGCCGAATAACAAATCTCGCTTGCTGATTATTGAAAAAAGTAAAAAAACTTAAAATTACAGCTTGTCAATGACATGCAAGCACAAAATCTGCTACCATGCTCAAACAACAGGAAAAAATAGTTAATGAAAGTATTTGTTTGGATGGTGTAAACCATGCTGAAAAGTTGCGTTTGACTTCTGATAGGAGTTTCACTTTCATCGAAGGCAGACAAACATTTTAATGCAAGCCCACTAGTTCTAAAGATAATACGCTCAGTAAGTTAGACAAAGAAATTCCAGTTTTCGACATTGAAAGGCTAAATTCAATAATTGATAGGGATATTGAAGAACTAGTAAAGAGAAGCGGTGCTCAGAGCTTAATTGTACTTCATCATTTAACCAGTCTGTACTTCATCATTAACCTGTCCAGTCCCAACGTAACTTGGGGTAAAGCTGAATAGGTCGCTCACTTTCCGTCACCTCCTCAAGGCTTTTCGCAAAAGAGTCTCCACCCGAGTTGCTATGTTGAGGCGACTTGCAGGATCCGGATGGGGTGCAGGTGGCAAGACGTTGCTCATCTCTGCTCTTTCCTTGGTCTACCTTACAGCTGAGTACTACGCACCAGTTTGGTGTCGTAGTATGCATACTCACCTCATTGACAGCATTCACAATGATGCTTTGTGCATTGTCGCTAGATGCTTGCGTCCCACACCAACGGAGGACTTGCCTGTCCTCGCAGGCATCCATCCAGCTGAACTCCGCTGATTAGGAGCGACATTCTCTTTGGAGAATTGTGCTACGCATGATCCCGACCATGTACTGCATGGACAGTTGGTTGGGCAGCAGGATGCGCACCTGGGGAGACTTAGATCAAGACGCTCATTTGTACCTGCTGAGTGAACTATGAGGTAGTCTGTCTAAACTGGACATCCGCGTGAAGCAGTTGACGGAACATAAATAGGACTACTTGGAGAGTACTTCAGGTAGTCCATGTTTTCATTCCCAGGGTCAGTTATAAGCCCTTCGAATGAGTCTGCCCAGAAAAACTTGGGCAATGCTCAATTTGCCGGCGGACTGGTGTAGGACGTTTTCAAAATGGGGTCTCACTCCATCACCAAATTGCGTATGTAGCCCCACTGAGCAAACTTCGGTATTCGATGGTCTACTTCACCTGATCTATATGGCTATTAGGAACATCAATGATCTCCCTGCTTCTATGCCTTCTTCCGTCAGCTGCTCTCTTTATTGCTGACGATCTGTCCATTTGGTTCTTCCTTTCGGTCCCTACTGCGTTGGAGGCCACGCAAGGAGCTTTGATTCGATTGGAGCGCTGGTTTGAGTACTGGTGTCTTCCTCTCTGTCCGAGCAAATGTGAGGCCTCCTTCTCAGTAAATCCCCACCAAGCTAACCTTCAGCCCACCCTCCTCTTATTCAGCTCCCTCCTTCATTTCAATCCCACTCCAACTTTTCTTGGGGTCACCTTCGACTGCACTCTTTTCTTTTCTAAACATGTATCTTCGCTGAAGGCCAAGTTCTTTGCCGATCTCACAGCTTTATGCTGTATCTCTACTTCCTCATGGGGCTCCTCTAAGGAGGCCCTCTCTCTCTCTCTTCTGTATAAAGCTTTTATTTGGCACCTTCTCACTTATGTTTCACCCAGATGGTTTCCTTTCGTAAGCGTTACCAATATCACCAAATTGGAACGCCTTTACCATATGGCTAGTCGCGCCATCACTGGCTGCCTCTCGTCTTCCCCTATCCCATTTCTCCTCTTTGAGGATTCTCTTCCTCTGCTATGAGTCACACTGACTCATTTCGCTTAGTTATTTTATGAGCGGGCTCTTTGTCTCCCAACCTCCTTTCCTATTTCAGGTTTGGCCAGACATGGAGTGAAACCAAGGCTCTGCAGATCGTCCTGGAGAGCTTTTACGTCCACTCATTCTCTCATGCTTCCTTCTACTTCTCCTAGGGAGGCTCTTCTTGCTTGCCCCCCCACATTTCCTTGGAATCTGCCTTCCTTCACTGTGAAGGCCACTCTTTCTTTCCCATGCTCCAGCTCTGATCCACTCTTTCTCGCCAAGGTGCGGCTCTTGCCCACCTTGACTCTATCCCACCTTACGACCTGGTACTCTGGACAGACAGCTCTGTTCCTTTTCCTTTTGACAATGGCGGCTCTGGCGTACTTGCCAACTGCTCTCTCTGTGGCACTGAGGCCACTCTTTTTTTTTCAGCAGGCCCAGTATGCTCAAGTTTTTCTGCTGAAGCTTGCGCCATTCTGCACGCTCTTTGCCGGTCTCGGCAGCATCAACAAGTCTGCCATTTCTCTTCTCTTCTCCTCCTATCTGATTCTCGTTTTGTCCTCATCATCATGTTCTCTCCTCCGTCTTTCCTGTTACCTCAATCTTTCTGGCAGGAACTGTCTTCTCTCTCCTCCTGTTCTATCAGGATACAATGGGTCCCTGGACACTTGTTTCTTCCGGGAAACGGCGCAGCTGATGAGCTGGCCAGACGGGGAGCGCCACTTGTGTCCTCTGCAATTCCTTGTAGTCTTTTTCCTCTTACTTCTTGGATCCACCCATCATTTTTCTCAGACTGGAGGCATATTGTCTCATCGAAATTCTTTGACACACAGGTTCCCTCGATTTCCACCAAGGAACTTGTGCTCCCTCATCACGCTTGCTGTGTGCTTTTTTGCCTTCGCTTCAACAGCCAACTGTTAAGCTCTTATCTCTCTAGGATTGGCAGAATCGAGAATCTTTCATGCAGCACCTGCAGACACTTGTCCCAGGATACCACTCATGTTGTTCTGCACTGTCCAGCTACCAACTCTTAGCGCCGCTCGCTTTTTGGTGACTCTCTGTCTCTCTACAACCTCCGGAGAGTTTCGCGGTTTCTAGTGCTCCATGATCTTCTGCCAAGCCCCCATCCCTCGGAAGGGATCAGGTATCAACACCATCGAACAAAAACAGGATTAACAAACGCCCCATTTGCCCTTTGCCTTGAGTAATGTGGATTGTTATCAATCTGAAATTCTGCCTGAACATACTCTAAGTTCTCATTTAAATTAAACAATAGATCTTCTAACATTACAGCTCCAGTTCTTGCAAATTCTTCATAATTATCTAAGTCATAAATAAAATAAGTCATTTTAAAACAAAATGCCTGGAAAGGTATTTGAAAATGTTTCTCTACCATGAAAACCGTATTACAAAGGGCAGATGATAACCTTCGCCAAAAATAAGTGAAGAAAAAACTTAGGGGTACTTGAACTTCCTTTCATCTTTAGCTGGTGTAGGCCAGTGAAATTATTTACCAAACTGAAAATTTAATCAATTAATCAGCTAAGAGCGTAGCTAATAAAATATAGATTAACTTACATGTGAAAAAAATAAAAGACAAATAATAAGCTATTTAATCAATATCCTAGGTTGCTACACATTTAAACTTGAAACTTTTAGTGTTTTTGAAAAATCACAACGGTAAATTTTTTTCCTCTTCGGTAACTTAATGTTTTTTTGGGTGAGCAACACGATGGAAGTGTTAAAACATCCCGATTTTGCTCCATTTTTTGCACATTTTAATTTTGTTAAATTCTTGGGTCCTAAGTAGGGTAAATGACCCCAATCTGGGAGCAGATTTTCCCCGATCGGCGTCATTTTCCTGATGTGAGTATTTTCTACCAGTTGCTCTAGTGCTCTCTACTGTTAATCACCCCAGTATACCATACCCTACACATATTTTATGCCACCTGATCTCTTTCACATGTATCTGTGTTGAGAAAAGCAGAAAGATTTGACTACCTATAAAGGAGAGTTGTACAACACAAAAGTAGTAGTAGATGCTCTGTAAAACAAGATGAAGCGAAACTGTAGGCTAAACATTCTTTAGTTTTTTGGGTTAGTACTTTTCTGGGTTAGTTTTGTACAGTCAGTACTGTACAAAAATACAGTAATTGGCTAGCAATTCAAAAGCATATCAGTGTAAAAACCTAAGTAAAGTTAAGCAACATGTTAGTGTTTCCATAAACGTTACTGTTGCTTGCTAGCCTACTTTAGCAGTCCTCTACATTACCCACACAGCCACAGCCTTTGGATAAATTTTTATTTTTTTCTCAGGAAATTTGGTAATTCTCTTCAAATTCTAAATTAGTCCCTAACCTTAACCAAAGAATAATAGTTTGTTTTGCGGTAATCTGCAAACTTTTAATGAGGTACTACCACTACAGCACTATGGCAGCACCGTACCATCACTAAAAAAACATCTAAGTAAGAATGCATTGCTGCAGTCGAATACCTGTAGACCCCAATCACAAGTTCACAACTCAGTATCTTACTACTCTTCTTCCTTAAAAAGCTCTTGCTTGACACAAAGTCAATTAATTTTCATAACAGCGTATTATTAAGATAACTTCATCGTAATTACCTACGTTATGTTGTCATCATCGACCACTTTTGCTAGACCTAGTCATTGCCGCCTTTCACGCTTTACTGACTACAATGCGTTGACACGAGCTATTTTGACTTCGTTTATCAAATCTTTTTTAACTAAGGTGGCGCAAAAGTTAACCGTCAGTCAATCTGTTGTCCAAAGATTTCAGAAGTGTATTCAATGTAAACGCGGACAATTTTGAATACTTACTAAGACAATGTTGCATTATATGCCCTCATACTTGCTAATTACAGTATTTATACATTACTTGTAAATAAACTTCTTAATTTTTTTGACTGACGGGTAACTTTTGCGCCACCCTGTAAACTAACAGGAATGGCCAAATTACTTTTTTAAAGGAACTAAGAACAGTTTGCTAGCAATATAAGAATTTCGCTTCAGTTTCAGTAACGAATTTGAAAAAGTAATTAGTTACATTAAATGCCCAAAATTTTCGATGCAAAAGGAAAGAGTAACCTATTTTTGATGCTAGGAGAAACAGCCAAACCGTCTATGGGAAGATTGCATATGACGTCACTCATTTTGCGCAAAAAAAAGTGGCTGACCAAAAACTGTAATTTATGCTGGAAAGGTTTCGGGCAAACACCAACTTTTGAGGTTATTTTGAAAACTAACAAGAAATTAATGAAAATTTGATTGATATCGCTAGTTTGATACTTTGAAACAAATACAGTAGATTCCGCTCAATCAGATCACATCGGGATAAGCACCATTTGGCCTGATTAAGCAGCTGACCCAATCATCCAAAGTCTTGCAGTATCCGTGCCAGGGTTGTCCTTGGTACACCAGTTATCTCAGCTCGCTGGCGATGACTAAGGTTTGGAGGTTGCTCTCTAATTTTTCTTAGAACAACAACCCTTTCAGCAATTGTTAATTCTTTTTGTGGCATCTCTGCTTGGGACTTCACAAAATTTGCAACAAAACACAACAATTACCATGTCCAAGGGCATGAAATGACAAAATAAGTTGCGCCTGTATTTTTCAATTGTTACATAATATAGTTGGCTTTGTGATATTGAGTTCTATTACATTACAAAGGCGGTTTTGCAATTAAACCAGTGTATGTCTGACCACAGTTGTGGCCCGATTAAGCGGAATAGTGGTCCGATTATGCAGATTTAATGTAGTGCATTATCTTTGATTGGATTTTGTTCTTAACAATTTGGCCCAATTAAACGGCTGACTCGATTAACTGGCGGCCCAATTAAGTGGAATCTACTGTAAATGTAATCAAAAATGATTCGGTTGAGATTGGATCTTTCAGTTGGCTACTCTAAGGTCAGTACGGTGAGCCAATTTTCCAAAAAATTGGCCATAAGAGAAGAGCCATCTAAATACCATTTGCTCCTCTGTTGAAAATAACTCTATGCCAATTAATTACTCGTGGGTACATCAGCAAAAACAATCATTATTTGATCATCACTACCAGTATCGTAAGTTTTTATATTACCCTTGATACAGCAGCCTAAACAGTAGCCAAAAAAATTGTTTAAGGAATAGTGAAGGTCACAAGATTACATCTGACAGATGAATATAACCGGTCTGCAAGCATTGTTCACAAAGAATTTTAAAGAATTACTGATTTTGTCCATCAATATCTCATCCAACGTGACAAACGGTACATAAATCTGCCCTGTCATTTAGGCTACAGCATAATTTAGGTTTACAACTTTTCAGTATGCTTATGCTACTGAATATACTATATAAGTTGCACATTACTATTTACTTAAGTTCAGTATATTCTCAAATAAGTTGATTAAGTAAATATGAAACCCAACCAGAAGCTGGCTACAAATAATCCTGTATGCTTAGCCCATAAAATTAGCCTAATTAGTAGGAATATCTAATAAACCTCAACACCTCTTACCATACTTTGGCATTAGATTTATTACATAACATCAGAAAAACAACCTATTTCACGTTCATTTAACAACTGTCTCGTTTATCCATTTAATTGGCAAAAAACTATATCACTCCTATTCAATTCAATGCAAAAACACTGAAATTGGTCAGCCACTTTTGCAACAGCGCGTTTTAATGACGTTTGATCACGTGCGTGCAACCTTCCTATTGAAAACTTGGTTTGATTTGCTTAGAAAGCAAAGCATTAATTCCTATAGCAAAGCCGTTACTCTGTAAGATTCAAAAGCTTGCTGAACCCTTGCCAAAAGGAAGTGAAAGTTAGGAAATGGAAAAAAAATTCCATTGGATACTCTCTATGATAACGCTTGATCTTGTTGGCGATGTTTCAGAGATTTTGGAATAGAGGTGTCAATCTTCCCAAGCTCCACAGTTTCTGCTAGAGTTCTATGGTTCATGTTAATTTCAGGGGCACGTAGTAACAAGTTACCATTGTTTTATACCATTGCAACTGGTCACTGAAACAAGATAGCCTGCTGTTTTTTGGTAAAATAACTAACTTTGTTACTTTTCGTAGAAATATCAAAATTAGCGACTTGTTATCGATTGGACACCTCAAAAGTTACAAGTTGCAGTTTTCTGCTTTCACAGCAAAAATGTAGTATGTGAAAGGTGATTCTGTTTTTACGTACGTACGCTTTATGTCTTCGAAACTATTGGG
This sequence comes from Trididemnum clinides, assembly GCA_963675345.1. Lineage (NCBI taxonomy): Eukaryota > Metazoa > Chordata > Ascidiacea > Aplousobranchia > Didemnidae > Trididemnum > Trididemnum clinides. Next base: position 23,703,373 of record OY776301.1, read on the forward strand.
CGTACAAACATCAAACTTGGCACGATTCATCATCGCCTCGGAGTAAGTGTCATAAGGGCATTTGTGACGTCAATATGACGTCATAACCAGAGATAATTTTGGTAATTTACTTTTCCTGACAGAGCATAACCACTTTGTGCTCAAACAAAAACTAGCATCCAACCTACCACTTTACACAAATTTTATTTCTTTGGGGTCTAAAATGACATCACAATCAACGCTTGATTGCACAATTTGTTATATCTATTTTCTCAAAAACAAGATTTGGTCGTAGAAACGCAATTCCACGCATTTTAAAGAAATATTAATAAGGTAATTTTGATAAAAATAACTCTACAGCAATTCAAGCAAGTTTGGCAATGCAACGAGCATATTTTTATTCAAGCATTTCAACCCATCTAGGCATGATTTTACTATTTTTTTCTTGCATGCTTACAGCTCGCTCCATGATGTCTAAATTTTGTTTTTTTTTGCCATATTTATCCTCCATTTACGAGAAAGCGAATTGTATCGCTATACTTTGGACGGGAAGTCCGCACTCGCTTGGGAGTTGCCTTTTTCGAGGATTATGGGCCACCTGTCTTCCACATAAAGGTGGGGCGCCCCGTTAAGTGCCTTGCCCAAGGACACAGCAAGCGAACTTGCCGGCTTGCTCTTCACAACCTCCCATAAATGCCGAACGCCAAGCAGGGAAGCTGCGGATGCCATTTTTTAAAGTCTTTTGGTATGACTCGACAATGAACCATGGTCTACCAACTGTGAAGCGAACGCTCTAACCACTACACCATCGCGTCAGTTGTACAATTGCTTAAATGCTGCCTGGTACAATTAACAACTCAACTCAATTCTATATTAATTTATCGAAAGCAAAGTTGATCCATAAAATCGTTTACAAACATTAAAAATGAAGTAAGAAATAGCATGTACATCAATCTATCGAATCTAGTGTGTGTTTTTTAACTGCTGGAGCAGCAAAAGATCTTTCAATCGCCTAGTATAGCTGCACCAAATATGATTAACGCCACAAACAGATTACTATTTGAATAAGACATAATTTATTTGATGGAAAATATTAGATTACAAAATACATTTATTGGATTCAGTTACTTTTTCGTTTGAGACCAAATTTGGCATCTAAAAAACAAGTTTACGTTGAAATGTTAAATTCTTGAATATTCTCTGAGACGCACGAAAAACATGTCTCTTTGCATAGAAATCCATTGCAAAAAGTATATACTACTGGCCAAGGCGATTTAGAAGATGAAGTCGAAATTTCGTAGAGAAAGTGTAAAAAGACAGTTTTTATTTGGTCAGGAATTTTGGCCCAGATTTTTGAACCTAAATAAGTTATTCTACTTTGGCTTTGCTTTAAGCTATATCGTGGTAGGAAGTAGTTTTTGTTGCATGATGGCCTAGTTAGATAGCTGTGTATTTGTTTAATTTCAGTAAAATATTTTTCAAAGACTTCTGGCAGGTGATTGCTATATAATTATGCATAAATTTACCTATTTCGAGCTTAAATATTTGTTTAATAGGTAATAGTTTCACTTGTGCTTCGTCATTGACATTGGAGTGGTTCTTATCTTTGGTTTTATTTAACTTATTTGAAATTTGTGTTATGGGTTTTATTTATTGGTTTTAAATCAGTTTTACTGGCCTTTTTCCAATTTGAGATGTCATACTGTAGAAAAAAATATGCTAAGCAATAATAGACGCTGAGAAGTGCTTTTTCGCCTAGTAAAGTTTGAAGTTTTTTTATTACTCTTTGAGTTTGAGCAAGCTTAGTAGTTAAATATATTTGATCCAAGTTAATTTTTTGTCAAATTTTTTTCCGAGATATTCTATACTATCAATACTTTTATAGAATTTTTTGTTTTGATTTTGGAGCAAAGTTTATCACACAATTTGTTTGGGCGAGGTTCAAATGACATGTACTTTGTTTTAATAAAGTTTAGTCATAGTTTATTTTCATTCATCCATTTAGACACTTTGTTTTGCTCAATATTAACTTTGCAATTTATACTTGCAATGTTGTCACGTGATAAAGGGTGGCAAGTGTCATCAGCAAAGAGTCTGGTCGTAAAATTTGTAGCAGAAGGAAGATCATTAATATAAATCAAGAACAAAACGGGAGTAGCGTAGATCCATAAAAGAGATTCCTGTTTTTAATAAGCTGGGCACTGATATAACTCTGTGTATCTTTCTAAATTGAGTTCTGTTGCTCAGTTAGTCTTTTAGCAAATTAAACATGTTACCACAAATCCCATATTTACTGTACGTAGGTTTGTGAGTAAAATTCCTTGGGTAAATAAATCAAATGCCTTTTTTAACAAAACATTAGTATGTTTCTTTAATTCTAAGTTTTGGAGAATTTTATTGTAAATATCTATTGACGATTGGGCGGTGCTACGACTTTCCTGAAACCCTAATTGATTGTGACACAAAAATTTCTTGTTTGGAAGGTAGTTGTAAATTCTGTTATACATTTTCCAAAAATGTTTGCAAATGGTGAAAGCACAGATATTGTTTGGTTGGAATTCTGAATCATATTTAAATACTGGGGTTATTGTTGCTATTTTGTTTTGATGAGGGAATATTTCTTGTTTAATGTAATTGTTAAATATAATTGCTAAATATGGGGCTACAACATTAGCAATTATTGCTATAAATTTGATGGGAATATTTTCTTTTCCTACTGATTTTTCTCTCATTAAGGCTTCTTATTTATTGAATTATCTCATTACCCGAAATTGGTGTGAAAAAAGATGTGTAGCTGTTTTTTCTACAGCTTTCTGTAAGATTTGTAGAATTTGGAATCGTTTTTACTATGATTTCACCGACATTCGTGAAGAAACGATGGAAGATTTTATTGGATTTGTTAGATCTTTTAAATTTGAAATTTTATCTGGTGCTTTCCAACTTGACTTATTTCAATTTAATATGTTATTTATTATTTTTCATTATGTTTTAGACATACTTGTTTTGTTCAGTTAAAGCCTTTCTTGTAGCATGTTTTATTTTAGCTAGCTTATTTGTATATTGCTTGTAATTTTGACTAAGTGCAGGGTTATTTCTAGGATAGCATTATTTGGACTTTATATTCTTTGTTTCTATAGATTTTATTAATGCGGAAGTCAACCACGGTTTACCTTTGTGTTTGAGTTGCTTGCGTGATATCATTTTTTCATGAACGTGGTTGTTCAAAAAATTTGAAAAAGTGCTTATAAAATCCTCATAAGTAATTGACTCTCTGAATTGTTAAATAAAAAATCTGAATATTCATTGTTTATTTTTGCAACCATTTCTTCTTGATAAGCATTTGCATCAAAATGCTTTATGTCACGGTAAACAAATTTTGAAACGATATTGTTGTTTTTGCTTTGTTTATTATACAGGGTGTCTCAAAAGTAGGTATACACTTTAAAATTTGAATAACAATCTAATGGCTTATTCAAATTTGTCAAAAGTTTACAAAAATATTCTATAAACTACTAGAAACAGATTACCGTCCTAATATCTCGTTGAATTTATATATTGACAGAATGTTAGACCACAACGTGGGAACCACCAATTTCGAGACATATCAGCCATTTATTGACGCATTCTTACCCGACACTTTGCAATAAATCTTGTGTAACTAGTTCACATGATGCTCTAATGTTTTGTTCCAACTCTAAAAGGTTTTGAGGCTGTGTGGAGTAAAGTTGACAAAAAATGCTTGGGTTGAAAAACTGTTACTTTCAGCAAGATGGAGCTCCTGCACATTACACCAGGAAAGTCAGAGATTACTTAAATCAGTTTTTTCTAGGTAGGTGAATCGGGTGCAGAGGTCCTCTAGAATGGGCCACTCGTTCACCTGACTTAACCCCATGCGACTTTTTTCTTTGGGGTTTCCTTAAGAGTAAAGTTTACTCCACACGGCCTCAAAACCTTTTAGAGTTGGAACAAAACATTAGAGCATCATGTGGACTAGTTACACAAGATTTATTGCAAAGTGTCGGGCAGGAATGCATCAATAAGTGGCTGAAATCTCCCGAAATTGGTGGCTCCCACGTTGAGGTCTAACATTCTGTCAATATATAAATTCAACGAGATATTAGGACGGTAATCTGTTTCTAGTAGTTTATAGAATATTTTTGTAAACTTTTGACAAATTTGAATAAGCCATTAGATTGTTATTCAAATTTTAAAGTGTATACTTACTTTTGAGACACCCTGTATAGACAGGCAAGCAATCAGATACTTTATAAATTAGTAATTCAGAGCAGGGCTGCGAACTCGGTCGATTTTTATAACGAGCTTAGGTTTGGGCTCGAGTTCATCTTGTTTTACAAGTTCGCGTTCAACATTTTACATTTTCATTTTTTCGAGTTTAAGTTTGAGTTCGAGCCCAGTGAAAATTTATCGAGTTTTTTTTGAGTTCAGAAAATAAAGTGATTGATTTGGCTTAAGCACGTTTGCAGTAAAATTGCGCGCTCAAACGTATGTTCAAACATCTAATATAATAAGCAAATGTCGTTGCAATAACCCAGGCAATAGATGTACTGTGAATTTGTATTGATAGCGAAAATTGAAAAATAACTTACAATTGAATCATTCTAGGTACCCTGATTTTGCGCTTTCAATCAAAACAAGAGATATGTCTGCGACTCATTTTTTACGAAGAAAAAGTTACCTGTCAATTAGGATACCCATTCTCTACTGTGACTGTTTACATTGCAAAACTGTAAAATCTAATCAGAGCGTTTTTCTCAGTGTCCTCAATGTTTTCATAAAACATTTAGGGTTTTATGGAAAAAACATACGTAGTTTAGGTCAAGCTTAAGCCTAAGCCGAGCTTGCCGAAGTCGGGCTCACAAAAGGAGACTTGGCGGAATGCAGATATTAAACTCAAACGAGACTTTTGAAAGCCCGGCTTAATGCATTATGATGTTTTCGTTATTGAAAACCCAACTTATGAAGGGATTATGAGGTTGCCGTTAAATATAATATATTTTGTATCGTCATGTTGGCAGGTAACACGCTATACTTTATTATGGTGTGATACAAATGGAAGTTGTTGTTAGCAAAAAGCTTTGGTTAAAGCATCTAAAGTAAGTGATATGGCATGCTACATAACCGTGTTACTGATTTAAGCTACCGGTGACTCATTGCCCAAATTTAGCAACAGCAATACAATAACAAGGGTTTTGCATCATTGCGTACATAAGTCGCGATTCAAGCCCTCTACAATGGTGACTTAAGTAATTAGTTAAGCCATGCTTAATCCTAAAACTTCTTTCTGCATACGAAATCGGTGACTTAACTTGAGCTTGGACAATTTTAGAAAAAGTCTGGCTTAATCCTACTTTCTGCATGAGATTCTTTGATTTCCAATGAAAAGATTTCATTCTTTTTAAATTTAGTTGTAATGATATTGTTCAAATCAAAATTAACTCAAACTTGCGTTAAATATTTTCGAGTTCGAGTCCCTCAAAATTTTGAGTTTTGAGTTCAAGTTCCAGTTCGAGTTCGGCAAAAAGATCCAGTTCGTAGCCCTGTTTCAGAGTATATTATATTTGTCATATTTCTCGTAATTATGTTTTCTATAAGTGTAGCTGAGTTTTCTGTAAGTCGTGTAGATTTGGTAATTACTGGATATGCTCCAAAGCTGTATAATGAATTAATGCATTCGTTTATTTATGAATTCTGTCTTTTTTCAACAGATCTTTGTCAAAGTCACCACATATAATACAGTTGTTCAGTGTAACTTTTTGAAGTGTAGCACAAAGCAATTCATTAAAAGATTCAAATTGCGAAATGAATGTCTATACATACCTGCAATAATGCATCTTTTTGTTTTGAGCGGGGAAATGATTTCCATTCCTAAGTTTTCACACCCTTTTAGTTCCATTTCAAAATCACCTGTTATGATATAACCAATTTCGTTTAAACCATACAAACCAGCACCATCTGCTTGTGCGGGTAAATCAGCATGACCAAATGACTAGTTGTTGAACACGATATTTTGGATGCATTTCTAGTTCAGTTTTGTTTCAGAGATAACTGATATTTCTAGATATTTGTCGCAAGTTTGCAGTAGATCAGTGCTAACATAATCGCATTGATGTTCCATGGGATTGTTTTCAGTATCTGCATAAAATGATTTGTTTGTATGTAGGCTAATATATTTATGGGCGATAGCAGTACTTGGGGACAGGAACCGTTGGTGATAAATATAGCCTAATCAGAACTCAATCATACTCACCGATAATGTCTAAATGAATCCTAAAAAACAACGCCAGTTCATCAGCTGAGCGTATTTTGCATTTATTCATAAATTTCCTTTTACTTTTCACTTTTTTATTGCCAACAATGAGTCTCTAACTTTCCCAATAACCTTTCTAGGCAACTTAAAACCAGATTTTTTCCTAGAATTTCCAAAAGATCGTCTCGACCAGGGGTCGGCAACCTTTTGAACGCAGTGTGCCAGTTTATGAATAATATCAAAATTTAAGCAACTTCGCGTGCCAAACATTTTTGTGTGTTTGGTTTGCACAGTCAACTACCTGATTTGAATAGTGAACGGAGAAGAGACAAGTTTATTCAATTAATTTTATTGGATAAAGTGGAATGCAGTGAAAAGAGTCGCTTTTTGAGAAGATCCTTGTCCTTGCTCAGCTCTGTAATATTGGGATTAAATTTGGATACATACATTCAGTTGAACACATACTTCCGAATGATCTTCCGTGTGTGAAAAATCTGTTCGCACAAACAAGTGAATCCAAATGCAGACAGCAAAGCAATTGCCATCTTCTTCAAACAGCTAAATTTCCCTGGCAAAGATTCCAAACATGTTAAAATGTTTTTTGCTTATTTTCAATCGTTCCCAGCAATTTCCGCAAATCAACAAATTTCGATGTCAACAATAAATATGCTTTCAAATCGATTTGCTACATCTGGAAGTCTTCAATATTAATCAATTCAGATGCATGCAAGTTCAGTCTTCGCTGCTCTCAGGCTTAATGAGAAAAGAAAACAATAACGACCTTTTGTTTTTTGATCAACTAATGAAAACCGAGGTTTTTTGACAAATTTGGTCTCCAATCGGGAGCGAATGCCTTTTTCTTTTCGAAATTGTAGCTGCAGTCATACCCTTTGGAATGGCCATCGCCCATTATCCCCTCTTAAATAGGCTACTGTGAATGACAACACCACGAGCGTGGCTTAGCTAAAGCTGATAATAATTATAGTATACATAGTGAACAAATATTCCATTTGGTCACAGTGATGAAGTTATTATTGTTTGAACTTATGCAAATTTAATTTTGTTGATGGACTTAGTTGGTGTGCTTGCAGACTCACCCAGAGCATCCGCGGACTCGCAGTTGGAAACATTATGCTAGTTCAAACGCAACGATGACGAAACTATAAACTGGATGACTTACAAGAATCACTGGTGACCAACAAAGTAAAAAAATCAAACTGAGGCGATCAAAAGTTGCAAAGTCGTCAGAGGTGTACATAGCGGCGTAAGGACGATGGTCCCCAAATGATATAACAGCAGCTATAATTGTGAAAAAAGTGTATGTTTCCATTGGGAACAAAATTGGGCAAAAAAATTCGGTTTCTATAAGTTGATTTCAAAAAAAAAAAAAAGAAAAACGTTCTTCACCAACGATTTCAAAAAATCAATCACAATAAAATGATCTTTAATTTCAAATTGGGCAACTTTTATTTGACTAGAAGATGCAAGTATTCAAACATTTTCAAAACGGACCATGAGAAAGAAAATTTTTATACTTCTGAGTTCATCAATAAAAATAAGATGTACCTAAAGTTATATACTTTTACAGCATGAACTTTACAGTACCTTAAGCATCCAAGACTGTACTTTTGTTGAAGCCGCTAGACTGCATTCATTATCTTCTTACAAAGCATTTATAACATTTCACAAAAAATTTGTCCACTAAATTATGGCTTACTTAAATACATATTTTACAGAGCTACTGTACAATCTTTCTGACGAGTTTCGCCATAATCAACTTCGCTTTATTGTTTAACCCAATGCGTACCATTTTTTGTTTTAAAGAATGCGTGGACCTTAATTTGTAACCGAAACTGATAATTGTTTAAACTAGGGGTGTCAAACGTACGGCCGGTAAAGCGATTCTTAATCAATTTTGGCAGTGTTGTAACGTTACATAACACGCAGTTCCCAACCGCGAACAGATGTTTGTTTTTGTAAACAAACGCGACATAACAGGGAAATACTTGCGTCAGCGTGCTACACTGACTTTGTGCGAAAAGTCATGGCAAGAAAGGTAATAATCCTTTTTTCTGGAGATCAGCACCATTCGGAGCTACATTAGCGGAGATCGTTGCACGGAGAAGTGTTGATCTCCAAATATATGTAGAATAGAGTCCGGTTCGTATAAAATCTGGGTATGTAAATGTAGCCCGCAGCGCTGAATGAGTTTGACATCCCTGCTTTAAACAAAACAAAAATCAAGTGAAGGCAAGCATTCAAAACAATGAATATCAACCTCGACAGTTGTCGCGTTACTGCTACCAATTAAGACAGGACTGTGAATTCTAGTCTTGTCAACATCTACTACTATAAAGGATTTTCCCTTTCTTTTGTTCTGTTTTTATTAACTGATTGAAAACTTTTTTGCCTACCTAAACCAAACTGGTCACGATTGATCACCACACCGCAGTGTTTGTCCGGATGGGCTGGTGATGTCGCGACAACATCACATCTCACACGAGTGACAAAGATGTAAATATACGTACGTACATACGTATGTACATCTACATCTTTGCTTTAAATTTACATTTACATTTGGTGGGTGCGATATTTCTTGAAGCATTCTGATTGTACACATGTTTTTATTTTTTTTCTTAAACACACTAGCCACATTAAGAACACTTTTTTTTCTTCAATGTTCTTTGCCAACACAACAGAAGGTGAAATCTTTTGTTGTAAATAATTCACAAGCAAACCACTGGCACTAACGGTAACTACATCTATGCGTGATCTTAGCAAAAATTTATTTTGAATTACATAGCCTAGCCAAGGGCTAAACAATTAACAATATTGTGGAATATTACAAAATGCTCACAAAGGAATATTTTTGCATACGTTTATTGGCCAAGAAAAACGGTTTTTCGCTCAAGCGAAAGCCAGCGGTACCATTTTACAACTTATTAATTGATTTTGTTTCCTTCCTTTTTTCAAAAAATGAGCATTTGTAACCAATAGCCTGTTTGTACCGGCATGTAAGACCAATCTTCATCTAAAAGGAGGGAGGCCTAGATTAAAGCCAAAGTTAAATGTAATAAAAGCCCAAGTTTAAGAAAAGATCAAAATAAAACAATAACATCAATATGGAAAACTGGATTTAGAGGGAACGTCTTGCTTAAAAAGAGCTTAATAGGCCCCTATTTCAATAGAGTTAATCACTTTAGGCAAAGACATGGTCCCTTTTCTCACTATGGCAAAATTAAAGCAAACAGCGCAGCCGAAGAACGTGATATCACCAATATAAATAATATAAATGCAAAAGGGGCCCCACCAAATTGTAAGATAGGCTTGCCATTAAATAGTTTGCTTTTGCAATTGCAAAAACAATCACCACTTTGCCGTCACCAGGGCCGGCAGAACCGCCCCCCGAACCCCCCGGTCGGGGGGGGGGGGCAGGCCTGGTCAGGGGCCCCGCCCTTTGAATACCAACCAAAGACCAATATTCAAGTTTCGACGTTGAGTATTTTGATCTACTGTTTCATGTTTCGATTCTGATTGCTTTCGACGCTTTGACTCATTTGTATCGTATAAGATAAGTCAAATTTTCTTAACGAGTGCTTTTGCCTTTAAAAGTAACTTTACAACCATTTAGTCAGTCAGAAGCCGTATAGTTACGTCATAGTCAGATGATGAATTTTTGAAGCTAATTGCCAAAAAGCTGACCAGTTCGTTGGTTGCAGCTACTGTGAAGGAAACAGAGTACAGTAAATAGATTATTGCATTTTTAGATTAAGAAAGATATGAAGTTAGTTTTTCAATATTTATAGTTTAATTGTGACAATGCTTAGAGTTAATTCGAAGTTGAAAATATATTAAAATATATTAATCGATTTTAGAGTTAATTCGAAGTTGAAAATAGCCAATTACGTGCATATATAATTTAGAAGCTATTTTTTAAAAATAGTCTATCGGAAACATGAAACGCCATAAAAGTGGAGCACAGAAAAGAAAAGAAGCAGCTGCTGCTCAGGAATCAGTTAAAAAGCTTACCAAATTAACACAGTTTTTTTCCGTTAGCAGAGCAGAAACTGAAACAGATAGTGCTACTTTGCCAGCCGTCCCTATCAGCGATACTTTGAGCTTAGTTTCAGCAGCAGCAGCGTCAACTGCAGAATCAGAAAATGTCTTGTGTGAATCGGTTGAACTAAATCTACCATCAGTGCCATGTACGTCTATGGGGGCAAAAAATGCGGCCATCGATACTTCATCGTCACTTCCCCACAGTTCGTTTGACCCTCTCCATAGGGACCCAGCGAAGTGGCCTGACGTCATATCAGATCCGCAACGGGTTGACATCATCAGAAGAGGACCTCGGCAAGTTGTAACAAATTTTCCATACAACGCAGCTAGAAGACGATTTTCTTCTATTCATTATAAACGCATTTTGAGTAATGGCGAGGCTGTTCCTCGGTCATGGCTGATGTACTCTGAAGATTCTGACAAAGCATTCTGCTTCAGCTGCAAACTTTTTGGCAACTTAGCTAGTCCGTTTAGTAGGGGCATCAATACATGGGAAGGGTTTTCCAAGAAGTTAAAGGATCATGAAAACGGTGCTTCTCATAAAAAGAGTTTTAACCAATGGCTTTTGCTTAAGGAGGGTATTAACACTCAATCTACGGTGGATAAACAAGCAATGAAGATTTTTCTTGCAGAAAGGACATTTTGGAGGAATGTTTTGGAGCGTCTAATAGACATCGTAATATTTTTGGGTGAAAGAAATTTGGCTTTTAGAGGATCCGACGAAACACTGGGATCATCGCAAAATGGAAATTTTTTGGGTTTATTTGAACTACTGGCGAAGAGAGATCCCGTCTTGAATGAGTTGCAAAATAGGATTATCCGGCACAAAACTAAGCAACACTATTTGAGCAAAAGTATTCAGAACGAGCTGATAAATTTAGTTGCAAAAGAAACTGAAAACGCACTTCTCACGCAGCTGAAACAAGCCAAATATTACTCTATAATTCTTGATTGTACTCCGGATATATCACATCAAGAACAAATGACCGTCATTTTTCGTTTCGTTCAATGTGATGATGAACACGGTGCAAGAGTAAAAGAGGCATTTTTTGGCTATTTGAGTGTCAATAACAGCACTGGCGAAGGTTTGCTCAATGTTTTTTTAAAGCGCTCCGAAGAATTAAGACTAGATCTTGCTGACTGTCGAGGCCAGTGCTACGATAATGGGGCGAACATGAAAGGAAAAGAAGCTGGTTTTCAAGCGAGATTACTGAAAATCAATCCAAAAGCGCTGTATGTTCCGTGTGCTAATCATTCGCTTAATTTAGTTGTAGTCGACAGTGTGAAATCTTCTACTGAAGCATTGGTATTTTTTGGTGTGTTAACGCAATTGTATTCACTGTTTTCCTCTTCAACGCAACGATGGACGATACTAAAAAAGAATGTTCCGCTCTCACTCAAATCCCAATCAGCTACTCGCTGGGAGAGTCGCATCAATTGCATCTCACCTTTACGATACCATTTGGCTGAAGTGATAAAAGCATTGAAGGAATTGGAAAACTACTGCTTCGAAAAAAAAGATGGTCAAACAATCAATGATGTTCGTTCATTGATACTTCGAATTGAAACATGGAGCTTCATTTTGTCAATTGTAGTTTGGCATGATATTCTTTTTCACATCAACAAGACGAGCAAAGTTATGCAAACCACTGGTGTTTCTATGGAAGTAGTTGAAAAAGAAATCAAAGCAACTGAGGAAGTTTTAAAGAAATATCGCAAAGACGGGTACAGCGGCGCGGTAGCCACGGCACGTGAAATTGCTGAAGGTTTGCAAATTGAGAGGAGTTTCGCTGAGAGTAGAACCAGAAGAAGAAGGAGGCTGTTCGAATACGAAGCAGAAGATGAAGGTAGCGAGATGTCGCCAGAAGAAAAATTCAAAGCAAATTTTTTTTTGCCACTAATGGATCATGCTCTATCTTCTTTAAAAGAACGCTTCGAGCAAATGCACACTGTGGGTGCAATTTTTAATTTTTTTTATAATCAAGAAAGTTTATTGCAAGTATACGGGCACAATCGTTTACTTAATACATGCCAAAAATTTTATGAAACAATGGACGATATTGACCCTGTGGAAATGAATGAGGAGTTGGAACGGTTCGTGGTCATCGTGAAAGAAAATAAAGAAGATCTCAAAACAGCCAACGATTTTCTGAGCTATATCTATCGAAAGCATATGCTGGAAGTATATCCAAATTTGTCCATAGCTCTTCGAGTTTTGTTGACCTGCCCGGTCTCAGTAGCTGGCGCTGAGAGAAGTTTCAGCAAACTGAAGCTAATCAAAACCTTCCATCGATCCACCATGATGGACGAAAGGCTAACATCTCTAGCTACAATTTCGATAGAAAGCTCTTGCGTACGAGATTTAGATCTCGACCGCATAATTGATGTGTTTGCTGCTGAAAAGGCTCGCCGAAAAACATTTTGAAACCTGTATTAAATATACGTTATCTTCTTTGTATTAAATTTATTTTCATTAGACGAGTCAGAGTCAGTTTCTTCATCGACCAGCGATTGGCTTAAGAACTTAAGGAGGCTTTACACAGAATACGATGCGATTTACGTACGAAAATGTCGTATCAAATTACGTACGTAGATTTCAAACTAGGGTACGTAGACGCAAAATTGGACGCAATCGCATTTTGTATAATTTTTACGGTTCACTTTGTTTGCGGATAAAGGGGCCCACGTATAGTTTTCGGGGGGGGCCTCAGCTGGCCTAGCGCCGGCACTGGCCGTCACGATTATTTCAGACTGTGTTTCAATCCCTCCTAACCCTCTTGCACTTTTCAAAAGTAACAATGATAAATTTGTGGGGAGATTCTTTCTTTGCGAGCATTACCAGCCTTGATTAATAGAACAAGATGATCACCATTACGTGTATAGGAATTATGGATGTGCTTAAAAAACAATAACTTTTGGTTACTGTTCACACAACTACCCATAGGTAAAGACGTCTTGGCTGGCTGAACCCAAGTACATAACCCCGACGTCCCTGATGGGGTCCTGCGGGCGACGACGGCAGAGTCGGCTAGTTTCTCATAAGAGTAACTATCCAATATTTGTAATGGATCCTTTTGGAATTTGGCACGGAACTGGAAGTCTAAAAGCCAAGAACTTGCAATTCGCTTTTTAGCTTATCAGCACTATGTAGGCAAATTTTACATCAGAACAGCTCCAAAACTGTTTGATACTAAAAAACTGCTTTGTCTCGAATAAATACAAAGTCATAGCGTCGGTGTGTTTCTTCTTTATTTTTTAAGGAAAAACAGCTGCTGCTTTCTTAATCTACCTTTTCACTAACATTAACAGGTTTGGTTTTAAAATGGCAGATATAGCATTAGCTGCCTTTCAAGAAAACTGCATTTTCTTTTTTGCGACAATATTCATTTTTTTTGAACGAACTGTAAAACTGAACTTAAGCGCTGTTAGACTTTCTATTTGTTAATGCCAGTGCTGATGAGACTCGAATCAATGACACTACTCTGGTTGGTGTAAAAAGAGACTTGTCTAGATTCGAGTTATTTGTACTAAATGACTCGATTCGACTCGGGACTCAACACCTGTGACTCGAGACTCAACTGGAGACTCGAATACAATGACTTTAAACTTGACTTGTCCTTTGAAATAAAAAAATTGAGATCTTTGTTTTAGGTCGTATGACAATGGTTATTCAAATTGTTTGTTTGTTTTTTTGACAAAGTTTTGAATAAGTTATGTCACTTGCATACTACTCAAAATGGCGATGCACCTGTAAGCAAAAAATTCATCTCGTTTGACATATCTAACGTGGGGAAACCATCTCATAGATTTTATAAAAACATATCTAGGATACTGAAAGTGTCAGATGTCAGAGTAAGGCCCATTTTTAGAACATTTAAAGTTGGAAATAATTTCAAATTAAAATCTCATACTCCTTTACGTTTGGTGTCCAATATCGTATATTGATCTACATACCCGTACAATATGGTAAGACATACGTCAATATGTCATCCAGACATGTGGTCATCAAGGCAAGGAAAGATTGAACCTTAATAACAGAAGAAAAAGAGCTATAAAAGATCGTTTCCAAGAGTAAATCTTGTTATAAAAGTGAAGTTGATTTGCACTCCTCATTTATGGTTCAAAAGAAATGTTCAGCTGAACATAAAGCAAAAATTCACGCATCTCTGTTAATTTTAAACAAAGCAAGCTACTTCTTTATAAACAGTTATAAGCGGATAGTTGTTCCATTTTGCTAAAAATAATTTAATTTATTTGTTTTATTCCAACACTATCTATCAACCTATTGTATTTGTCGCTAATTATTTACATTGTTTGTCATCATTTGTCTCATTCGTCACAATCGGTAGTATTTGGTTACCCGTATATGTTGCTGTGACTTCAAATTTCTATCTACAATCTATGATTTGCTTAGGTGGTGGAAGGTCTAAGCCTACATTAATATTTGAAGTTTTAGTTCTATAGCATAATTAAGTCCTAATTCTTGATATTATACATGCTTCGGTAAGGGCTTGATGTTAGCCAAAAATCTTGTGCTCAGAGTGTATGTATACATATAAATCAATTATCAAAAATAAAAAGTTGTTTGGTGTTGCTATGTAATAAGTTTTTACTCACTGGCTACCAGTGGCGTACAGAGAGGAGTTTCTATGCAAGCACCCCATCAAGAAAACGTTAAATATTATTTTCAGTCATTACGCTTCTAACGGTAACAAACAAATAACTTGTGCTACAGTCACAGAATTAGTTTAAATGTTTAAGGTCTTGAAAAGCATTATTTGTTTCATGTTATATATAATTTTATTTGATAAATTCCTCAGCGTTTATTGATTAAAATATGACTTTACTCAACTTTGCCTAGATCCGTGGTTCTCAAACTGGGGACCGCGGTCCCTTAGGGGTCCGCGACGCAATTTCAGGGGGACCGCGAGGGGTCTCTGATGCGCCGTATATAAAGTGGCAGCATGAATCAAGGTGAGAAATTTAGCTGGATCTGTAATCGATGCAGCTCACTGCTCAATAAATCTGTTATTAGAGGTCGTATCAATACACAATGGGGCATTGTACGACTGAGAGTCAATTATTACGTAACAGTTCTTTTTCTCAATCATGCTGTTTAAAAAATATAAGTCTTGAATATTCATAAGAAAGAAGAAGTTGAGTACAAATTAAAGCAAGTATGCGTGTTTGGATGAAAAGTAGCAACTTAAATTAAATTTTAAGACAAATCAAATTTAACGCGGACATATAAAAGCGTAAGCCAGCTTTTTTCTAAAAAGTGTTTGTCGAGGTCTTAGCTTTAGTGCAGACTAGCTTGCAGTTATAATTATAATTTTTGAGTTTCAAAACTTTATACCTGTACTTCAAAAATTGGCTAAGCTACTATTGAAAATTTGCTTTCACCATGCCTCCAAAAAAGAAAATGAGATATGACGATTCGTATTTAAAATTTGGTTTTACAGCGATAAAATGTGACGGAGAAGAGAAACCGCAGTGTGTTTTATGCTGCACAGTGTTGGCATCTACTTCACTTAAACCCAGCAAACTAAAAAGACATTTAGAAACACATCATCCTGATTCATCAAACAAGGATTTAAATTTCTTCAAACGAAAAACTGAAACGTTGATCAAGTCCAGGCTGGATCAATCAGGAATGTTTTGGAAAGACACTAAGAGTGGTCTAAGAGCCTCCTATGAGGTTTCACGAAAAATAGCTGCCTCCAAAAAAACCCACAACATTGGAGAAGACTTAAAATATTGTCTTGCTGCCGAGACATCATATCGAATGTGCTGGGAAGTTCTGAGCTTCAGAAGCTAAAATACGTATCTTTGTCAAATGATACCGTCAGAAGGCGAACAACTGAGCTGTCTGATAACATACTGTCACAGGTAGTCTTGAAGATTCAGAATTCAATTTTTAACTATTTCGCGATCCAGATTGATGAAACTACGGATGCAGGTAACTTAGCCCAACTTTGCGTCTTTGTACGTTATGTTTATAATCAGCATCTGGAAGACGAATTCTTGTTTTGCGAAACCCTAAGCACTAAAACAACCGCCAGGGAAATATTTGACAAAGTGGACAGATTTTTTGAGGCGCATGCTATCAAGTGGGAGCATGTTATTAAGGTCTGCACCGACGGTGCTCCAGCGATGATTGGCTGCCGTTCCGGTTTTCAGACCTTGGTAAAGGAAAGGTGCCCAGATGTGATTCGTACGCACTGCACTATTCATCGCCAAGCACTTATGGTAAAAACAATGCCTGAGGAGTTGAAATGTGTTCTGAACGATGTGATTAAGGCAGTGAATTTCATTAAAGCAAACGCACTCAACTCACGCCTGTTTCGTGATTTATGCAAAGAAAGTGATTCCGAA
Organism: Trididemnum clinides; assembly: GCA_963675345.1. Lineage (NCBI taxonomy): Eukaryota > Metazoa > Chordata > Ascidiacea > Aplousobranchia > Didemnidae > Trididemnum > Trididemnum clinides. Next base: position 23,720,054 of record OY776301.1, read on the forward strand.
TTTGAAACACTTTTATTGTACTCGCATGTGAGATGGCTTTCAAAGGGAAAAGTACTGAAAAGAGTTTTTGTTCTACGAAAAGAAATACACGAATTTCTGCATGAAGCTACAGCTAAACAAGTAATGTAGGAAAAATTCACGGACAACCGCTTTCTGACATGCCTGTTGTTTTTGGTAGACATCTGCGAATACGTGAGTTCTCTTAACCTGGCCTTACAAGGAAGGGAAATCACCGTTCTCCATTGTCATGAAAAATTGACTGCTTTTGAAATGAAGTTAGCATTATGAAATTCAATACTAGATAACAAGAACTTTGCCCCATTTCCACAGTTAAATACATTTCTTGATGAAAACGCACTTCACGTGGGTGACGATATCCTTGAAGTGATGAAGCGCCATGTTTCAATTCTTAGAGAAGAAATATCGCGATACTTTCCCGATCTACTGGAATTTGAAAAATATTACCGCTTCATCAACAACCCATTTGTACTCTATGTTAGCGATCCGCCTTCAGAGGACAACTTGGTTCAGGAGCAATTTATTGATTTGGTAAATGATGGGGATGCAAAATTTGTTTTTCGTGAAATGTGTTGCAGTGATTTTTGGATTCAAATGGCAGAGCCATACCCTGCTGTCGCAAAGATGGCTCTAAAATTGTTGATTCCATTTCCTACCACCTACGAATGCGAAAAAGCGTTTTCCACTTTTGTTACTATCAAAACAAAATCTCGAAACAGGATGGATGTGACCCATGACATGAGAGTTGCCCTAGCCAACACACTGCCCAACATAGAGGAATTGCTGGAAGACAAGCAAGGGCACCCATCCCATTAAACTGTGCTTGTAAAATTGTTGACAGATATTTACTTTTTTCTTTTCAGAATAAATAGCTGTTTGCCTAATACACATTGTATTTTATGATAAATGTCCTTACAACTGAGCCAGAATTTATGTTTAAATTTAGATGGGACCGAGAGTGGTTGAAAAAATTGAAAGGGGACCGCAAAGTAAAATTTTTTCAAAAGTTTGAGAACCACTGGCCTAGATGATTGTTATGGTGCCAACTTGTATAGAAACAATATAAATTATAGGTAGAATCTTTTTCGGTTATAATGATGTGCTCTTTGAAAATATTGTTGTGCAGCTGCAGCTGTTTTTCAGTTGTCTGTAAAAACATGCAATCAGTTAATATTCTCCTAGGAGCAAGAGTAACATAATTGACAAACTTTAAGCAAAATTACCTTAAAAGTGGTTCCAGAAAACACTAAAATCACGTATATTTGAGCGTAAGTTTGCAAAATGTTTTTTGAGGAGCATGCCCTCCAGACCAGATAATCATGCCTTTAGCACTCACAAAAAGGTATTGTTGCGCTCTCCTCGAAAAATTTTTGCATACGTCTTGCTGCCTACTCTGGTATTGCGTCAAAATCTTTCAATTGCAAGCCTGTAAGGTTTGTATGAGATTTTGCATTTAGTATGTTGTTTGTATAGGCTCATATACGCGTTCCTAACTTTTTTCAAAATTCATTGTCAGTCTAAAAATCTGTAAACTCGACTTCTTTGCCAGCTGCAGTTAGCAAAGGTGTAGACCGATTTTTAATAATGCCGGTATATATAGTACCAGCCGGCTCTGCCGGCGTCGTCCGGCAGGGACCCTCCATCAGTAATGACGGGGTTTAGCATTTCGTTTCAATTGGCTGCGCCGGCTTCACGCATGGGGCTTTTGTGTGAGTAGTAGAGAAAAGTGAAATAATTTTTATGCGCTTTCACAAAATTCTTGCACACGAAATTGTAATCATCATATTCTCCTAATCATGGCTGGCAATGCTCACAAAGAATCTTGCCACAAATTATGGTTAACACTTAAGGGAGAAGGGATTGAAATTGAAACACAATCAAAACTGATGGTAGCGGAGAAATGGTGGTTGCTTTTCCAATTACACAAATAAACTATTTTGTTGCAAGTCTATTTTGCAATATGGTGCTGTCCCTTTCCTATGTATATTGACCGGCTATTTATATTTGTGGTATTAAGTTGTTTTGGCTGCGCTATTTGTCTTGTTTCCAGCATAGCGACACAAGCGGCTATGGCTTCCTAAATATCATTTACCATGTTTTAGTAGGCGCACATCAGGCCAAATTATTTTCACACAAAATGCTCAGAAACATTTGAGCCTTTGGAAATAGCCTTTTTTTGTTCAAAAGGAACATGAAGTGGCATGAAGAGTGAACTGTGTGCCTTCAACCACTTTCGTGCAAGTAATAAAAAGGTCTTGTTTAATAAAATTTGTTGGGTTTACAGACAATGCAATTGCAATGTAACTGTGAGTCAGCTAAAAGTTAAGGAATAGCGTTTGGCGAATGTGACAATTGTGCGGGTCCGTTGGCTGATTTGGATTGCAAAATAAACTGTAATGGTTTGCACTACTTGATCCAGCCGTCTTCAAATCTCGCCCATGAGGCGATGGCGTGAGATCGTTAGGTTTTTTGATGTAGCAGGACCTTAACCGGTAGTCCTGTAATACCTGCTAGTATAAAATGGTTTTGAAAACCGTAGAACAAAAGATTTATGTAAAAAAAGCCAATACGGAGAAGCAGGTGTCAAAAAGACCAGGTAACACCGCCGCGTAACAATGATGCAGGCGCCGTCGCGCTGCTTGCACCGTCGTGCGCATATGGTGCTTGTTGATTTGTGCACATGCAGCTCTCAATGCGGTTCAGGTATGCAGATAATGTACAACAGTGTTTGTAAACGTCGTTGGTCTCGGCACACCACGTTGACATTTTTGAAGAAATTGTACACCTAAATCATGTAAAAATGAAATGAAAAAATGAAATGCCAACAGCATGTGATGCAAATGCTAATGCCAATTTTGATGTTGATCTCCTAATAAACTTGGAGGTTTTGGTGGTGGTTGTGAAAATGGCCATCAGAAATATCAAGGCAAGGCGTTTTTGGATTGATATAAAAAAAAACTAATACCTATTAAGAAACTGCAAAACTGCAACTTTTGGAGGTTAATAACGTTGGTAAATGCAAAATTTATGCTTCACCCAGCAATGTACAATACATTCTGTCGACAAACACTGTTACATAGCACAGATTACACCGTCGTGCATTCATAATGCTAGAGCTGTCGCACCTCTGGCACCATTGTGCATCTATGATGCTGGCGCTGTCGCGCAGCTGGCGCCGTCGTGCATTCATAATGTTGGCGCTGTCGTGCCTATAATCTGCTCGTAACATGGTCCATATGTGCTGCCATTGAATTATACACATGCAACTTTCAATATGGTTCGAATATGTGAAATGTGTAACAGTGTTTGTAAGCCTTTTAGTAGCATTATATATTGGTGACATTTCTGAAAAAGATATAAAGCCCATATATTGCAAAGTGACATGAAGAAAATTAAGTATGAAGAAGCAGTTAATGCAAATGCTGATGGCTACGTTGAAGTTAATCAATGAAAAAAGGGAACGTCTACAAAAACTCCAACGTTTTGAGGTTGTCGCAAAAAAAGGTGATAAATAAAAAAACTACGCTCTATTGCATTTAAACTTCCAAAAGATGATAGCGATAAGTGGAAAAAATTCAAATGTTTAACCACGATTTGGTAACAAAAAAATACGTGTTAGCTTTGAAAGGCATTATGTCCCGCTATATGTATAAGTTTGGAAGAGCCTCCAAACAATAACGCACCCTAAAATGTATAATGCACACGGTCGACAAACACTGCTGCACAGTACAGGTTGCACCGTCGTGAATTGATGATGCTGACGCCGGTGTGATTTGACTCAGTGATGTTGTTAATTTTGACTTCTCCTCAAACATTCTGAAGTCCCTGCTGGCTACGTATTATAATCCATATTCGTTTTTTCATGCTTAAGTATGCTTCGAGAAGTTAAAAGAGTCCTTGCTTTTCCCAAATTTTTAAGTTTGATCCCTATAGCTCTATAAAGCTATTATCAAACAAAATAGAAAGATGTTTCTCCTAACTTTGGAGCGTTTTTACCCCGGCAGGGCATGCCATCACCCGCGCCGATTTAAAACATATCAATCTCTTAGTAAATATAAGCCATAGTTCCTGTGCGTGTGCTGGTGGTCATTTTGTTATATTAATCAAGATTGGATGTATTTAAAAAGGAAGAACGATGACACAAACTAACATTTGTAATAATTAAAAATGTACGGAGGGGGTGAAACATCGTCAAAATTGTTGGTGTTTTCCAAATGGTGATCGCTTTGGCTATTAAAGAAATGAACTATTTAATGGTAGGCCCAATTTACGATTTGGCGGCCCCGCTTTTGTATTTTTATTTGTGACATTGACATCTTTGCCTGCGCTTTTTTCCGTTCATTCGGCCATAGCATGAAAAAGAGCCATGCCTTTACCTTAAGTCATATATTCTATTGCAATACACGCATATAAATTTCTTTTCTAGCAAAAGCATTTCCTCTTAATCCAGTGTCACAAATGGATGCTATTATTGTTTAATTTTGATCATTTGTTAAACTTGGAATTTTATTGCATTTAACTTTGCCCCTAATTCAGACCTCTTTACGGTTAAATAAAGATTAGTGTTTTGTAGCGATATCCTTGCCATTACAAATATTTTTATATACCAAAATGATAAAGGATAATTTTGCTGCCTGCTGCTATTCTCAGTGTATAGTGGCAAGCTTTGTGATGTCATTTAACATTATGACCTCAGAGTGCATTTTAAGCAATTAAATATTAGGATTGCTACTTACCACTACTGTCAAACCTCGGTTTTCGAACATGTCGGAGTTTGAACAATTCGGTTTTCAAACGGAAAATCTGAGATGAAAATGACTCGGTCCTCGAACAAAAATTCGGTTCTCGAACAACTCAAAAGAAAGATTTATCTGAACCAAAGAGACAAAGAATAGAAGAAACGCCTTTAGAGTTACCAGAAGGTTTTATTATTCGAGATTCCCCCTCCAACAAATTACTCATCCCTTTCTTGCCATCACTTCGCATCAAAAAAGGTGTAGGCCTACATATGTACAATTCAGTAGGCTACTGTATTATTTAAATTTACATTAAAATTACTTGTTATGCTTTTCGTTTTATTTACACTTTTTTCGGCTTACCGATGTGACTTGTTGTCCATGTCATGTGTGTGTGTCCTTGAATGTGACCTCCATGATATAGGTATTGCTGTATCATATTGTTTGTATTGCATTTTTTTGCACCCAATGGCAAATTTGTTTTTTTTTTAGCATGTTTATTATTGAGTGTTTTTTTACACCCGCCAAATGAGACCCAATAAGGTCGAAACCGGTCCCGGGTTATTGACATGATGTAATAGATTGCTGTATGGTACCGTATGATGCTGGTGATCATTTTTGAGCAAATTTTTCTATTATATGTTGATGCTGGAGGCAGATCCTTCTTGATAGAAGATTGCCTTGAAAATTGCTGGCTAGCAACTAGCAATTCATGTATTAATGATAAGTCTTGACAATGATCCTGCACCCCTATTAGGGCTTACCGATGTGACTTGTTGTCCATGTCATGTGTGTGTGTCCTTGAATGTGACCTCCATGATATAGGTATTGCTGTATCATATTGTTTGTATTGCATTTTTTTTGCACCCAATGGCAAATTTGTTTTTTTTTAGCATGTTTATTATTGAGTGTTTTTTTACACCCGCCAAATGAGACCCAATAAGGTCGAAACCGGTCGCGGGTTATTGACATGATGTAATATATTGCTGTATGGTACCGTATGATGCTGGTGATCATTTTTGAGCAAATTTTTCTATTATATGTTGATGCTGGAGGCAGATCCTTCTTGATAGGAGATTGCCTTGAAAATTGCTGGCTAGCAACTAGCAATTCATGTATTTACATTTTTGTGTTTCATTTACTCTTTGAATAAATGGTTTTATACTATTATATATAGAGTATAATGTAAGCAGGCAAATAAGTTAATCTTTTGGTACATGGAACGAATTAATCTCTTTAACATTATTTGTAATGGAAAATATGATTCGGTTTTCGAACAAATCGGTTTTTGAACAGCCTACCAGAACGAATCGTGTTCAAAAACCGAGGTTTGAGTGTATTTCAATTTATTGAGTTATAAAGGCAATCTACGCGCGCAGATTGCCTTTATTACTCAATAAATCGATGTACAATACGGTTATGGTGATCACGTGCTATGTTAATAGAGGTAAGGGTTTTAAATAGATCTCACTTACTATAAACTCTCCCAGTGGTACACTGCATAACCACTTTTTTGTTATGAAGGCGAATTAACATGATCTAACGTCTCAGAACTAAAGGCTTTGATTCCTTGACTCAGGCATAAGCGCCGCCATGCAAAGAGCAAACTAACTCGAAATGAAGCACACACAGTTAAGTATAGCAATAGCCGGGCCCCCCATTAATAACGTCGAGGTTAAGAATATCAAATCACCTGGCTGCTTCGGCAGCCTCGCTCAATTGCAAAGGAAATTGCTTTAAAATTTAGATCATATGCAGCTCGACGCTTACATTTTGTTGAAACCCATAAGAAAGGACCATTTTTACCGCCTTCTCTTTCCTTGGGTAATCACCAAGTGTTTTGCTCTACAAATTAAAATTTGTAGACTTCATTTTTTGATGAATCTTTTTGAATGGTTTGATGGGTAATGACAAAGATCTGTGCCATCAAGAAAAAAGAACCAAGATGTACTAAAGGACTTAGTTTTCTAGGAATTGGAATTTTGTGAAATGTAGGCAACAAAATTTTGCGTTTTTTTAACCAATAGATTACATTTTGTAAACATTTACAGACTTCAGTTTTTGATAAACATTTTTGAAAACGTCAACAGATAATGCAAAAGAACCATACTTGTAAGAAAAAGTAGTCAAAATGTACTAAAGAACTAACTTTGGTTTAACAATTGCAAGTTTGTTAGGTTAAGTTGGATAAATGTTCGACTAAAAATGAAACATGGTGTATGGCAACCAATTTTTCATCACACATTATCGACTAATCCTTAACCCTACGTAATTGGAGTGACATATTGCTGGAAAGCAAATTTCTTAAGCTTTCAAAGGACAGTAATTGCTAGTACCTTACTATAACGTTTTTGTATTAAAGTTACCTGTTTTTACTGAGCTTTGAAAAGAACTTTTTGAGAAAGAACAAAAAACAGATTGTGCAATAAATCCTTGATTGTAACGTCATTTTAGATCCCAAGCAAATGAAAGTTTTTGTAATGCGGTAAGTCGGAAGCTGGTTTTTGTTTGAGCAAAAAGCGATTTTCCTCAGTCAAGTAAGGCAAATTTAAAAAAAAATTTTTTGATTATGACGTTGTCATGACGTCACCAATACTCTTATGACATTCACCACGGGGTGGTGATCAATCGTGCCAAGTTTGATGTTTGTACCTATATCAGTTTTAGAGGAGTTAAAACAGACACACAGAATCGCGCTTTATATATTAAATTAAAAGCAAGCTTTGAACTGCCAAAATAAGAGCTTAAACTCGACTTGACTCAAATTGTTTGGACGAAATGACCCGAATGCACTCGACATCAATGACTAGTGAATCCACTCTAGACTCGAACTATAGAAAATCGTTCCCAACACTGACTGGTACTTTCAGGCAATGGCTTTGGGTTAAATGGTTTAAAGTCGTCTATGTTTCTGAATTTGAGTAAGATTAAGGACTGATACCAAGCTCTTAAATAGCGCATTAAAATCTTAACACATGCTCATGAAAATACCTAATATAGTTTTAATAATTTTTCAGCCTACTTTGCACCAAAATCTTGTCCGAGAGCAGCAAATCCCTTGAAATTCAGTTTACAGCATTCCTTCGTTTTGTTTTCAGAGCAAATTTATCGGAGAAGGAGCCCAAATGCATTAAACTGTGACTTGATTGTAGGGAGCTTTGATCTGATTTTTTCAAACTTAAAAAAAAGATCAAAATGTATCCGAAAAAATCATTAACAATTAAAGATATAGAATTAGGATTTTGAGCAATATTTCTATTGGTTTTGTACTGCAATAGCAAATATCTTTAATCCAAAAATAACAGCCAAGCAACTTGTTATAAACATACTGCGAACGTTTCGGCCCTCAACTGGTGCCATTTTCAACGCAAATAATGTACCTCAAACAGGTTGGCTAGCAACTACGCCATACTGACACAAAAATGAACACACAAGAAGCGATGGTCACGTGTTAAATAAACGGAGAGGAAAGGATTTGGAGTCTAAATTTAAACTAGGTTTCAATTGTTGAATGCAAAGAGATTCTAGAATGAGGAGTTTGGATTTGTCAGGAGAGCTGGTGAGAATTTGTGGGTTGTTGAAGTCAACTCTGTGATTTGGATTTGATTGTAAATGGTTACACATTTCCGAGTTGAGACTAGTCTGGTGCTCATCCAGGCGTTTTACTAAATTCCGGCGAGTTTGGCCAATATAGAAAGAACCACAAGAACAGTTTAACCGGTATACTACGTTGCTTCTTAATAACTGGGGTTGGGGATCTTTGAAGTGTAGTTGTTGCTTGAGGTTTTTGGTAACATGGACGAATCTAAGCATGGTATATGGTAAATGCTTGTCAATAAATTCTTTTAATTCTTTCTCAACGTGATGGGAGATATTTCCTAGGTAAGGTAACTTGAATAAAAAATATTTGGAGGGATTCTTTTGAATGAAAGGAGTCCGAGGAGCAAACGTTTTGTTAAGAAATTGCCTGATGCATTTATTGATGAAGCCAGATGGATATTCATTCCGCAAAAGTGTGTTTTTGATGAAACGAAATTCTGTATCAATTTGAGAATAGGAATTGCAGATAGAATAGGAACGATGAAGAAGGGAGTTTACTAGATGTCGCTTGTAACGAAGAGGGGAAAAGCTAGAAAATTTTGTAAGGTGACCAGTGCGCGTGGGTTTGTGATAGGTGCTAGTTTTAATTCCTTTGTCAGTTTTTTCGATGAGAACATCAAGAAAAGCCAGAGAGTTGTGCGATTCTACTTCCTTGGTAAACTGAATTTGACTGTGCACACTGTTAAGATTACGAAGAAATATCTCAATAGAGGAGGTATTAGTAAAAGTAGCAAAACAATCGTCAACATAGCGACAAAAGAACTTTGGTTGATGGTCCAGGGGCGTGCGTTCGATCGTTTTATCAATTATATAATTCATCATGACGTCAGCTAGTAGGGGTCCAATGGGGGAGCCCATGGCCACACCGTCTAGCTGTTTGTAGAATTTATTATTGAATTGAAAAGTTGTGTTTTTTTTTGTTGACCAGCTCAATAGCTTCAGTAATCTACTTTTGTTAAGGCCATTCCACTCTGTAGTGTTATCAACATAAATGGATTCGAGTATGAGGTTTAAAGTAAATGAGAGAGGAATGTTGGTAAAAAGGCTTTTGACGTCAAATGACACCATGGTTTGGTTGGCAAAATTATGATTGGAAATTTTGGAAAGAAAGGTGAAGATGTCTGAGATGTTGGTGAGATGTTGTCTGAGGTTTGCGAGAGATTGCGATAACCACCGGGCACATTCATGATTAAAGGACCCACTAGAGGAAAGAATTGGTCTCAGGGGAATTCCAGGTTTGTGTAGTTTTGGTAATCCGTATAGAGAAGGAGTGGTTGTAGAAGTGGGATATATTCTAGAGTAGATTTCACTGCACAATGCTTTTTTGGAATTAAGATAGTAAAGAGATCGTTGAAATTTAGTAAGATTAGATAGGTTTGTGTCTTGATTGCAAGTCATAAATTTAGTACGATCGTCTAAAATTTTATGCATCTTGTCAACATAATCATTGCGATTCAAAATAATTAGGCCATTGCCTTTGTCAGGCTTAGTAATAACTATGTCACGATCGTTTTTTAAAGATTTTAACGCACAATTTTGCTCTTCACTGAGAATAGATCCGCTTAGTTTGCGACGTTTTTTATGACTCCTTTCATTCAAAAGAATCCCTCCAAATATTTTTTATTCAAGTTACCTTACCTAGGAAATATCTCCCATCACGTTGAGAAAGAATTAAAAGAATTTATTGACAAGCATTTACCATATACCATGCTTAGATTCGTCCATGTTACCAAAAACCTCAAGCAACAACTACACTTCAAAGATCCCCAACCCCAGTTATTAAGAAGCAACGTAGTATACCGGTTAAACTGTTCTTGTGGTTCTTTCTATATTGGCCAAACTCGCCGGAATTTAGTAAAACGCCTGGATGAGCACCAGACTAGTCTCAACTCGGAAATGTGTAACCATTTACAATCAAATCCAAATCACAGAGTTGACTTCAACAACCCACAAATTCTCACCAGCTCTCCTGACAAATCCAAACTCCTCATTCTAGAATCTCTTTGCATTCAACAATTGAAACCTAGTTTAAATTTAGACTCCAAATCCTTTCCTCTCCGTTTATTTAACACGTGACCATCGCTTCTTGTGTGTTCATTTTTGTGTCAGTATGGCGTAGTTGCTAGCCAACCTGTTTGAGGTACATTATTTGCGTTGAAAATGGCACCAGTTGAGGGCCGAAACGTTCGCAGTATGTTTATAACAAGTTGCTTGGCTGTTATTTTTGGATTAAAGTTATTAGTTTTTTCCCAACTATACCGTGTGCCGAAATAGCAAATATATTTCAAAACAAAAACTACGTGATTACCCAACCATGACGAAGCTTTATCTCCACCGAGTCGTCAATACTGCTACAGCTGTCATGAATGCGCAGTTTGCTTTGGAGTTTGGGAAATTCCCACCGGCGAAAGAGTACTCCCGCTCGATGACGTTACGAAAGAATAGCAAAACAGACCGTCAATGCAAATTGCAGAATGCGTTCAATATGCAAAGTGTGGAAGATTCAAATTAGGTTAGGTTTATGTTCATCGCCACGCACAATGTGGGATACTTTGGGAGAGGGCAAATGAATAAAGCATTGGAAGTAAAATAGTGACTATAGGCCTAAACTGTTCATGTGCGCTGATGCAGAAAAGCTTAGATCTAGTGCATCACGATACGGTATACAGGTATATACCGTATTGAAATCAAAACTCATTAAATGTAAAAGAGAAAAGTGTTAACAAGGGAAAAAGAAAGGAGAGTTTGGTAGACTGTTTGTGACTTTCTAGCGATCCATAGCTTTCATTCTGGCTAGGGCAAGTCTATTTGAACCTAATTGGTCACGTCTCATGAATTGTTATGCCCTGTCCTCTGGTCCTATTGACAGGTTGTTGCACAGGCATGCAGCATGGTTGTGCCGAAGTCTTTTGCCTTGTTGATGTGAAAGATCATCACGGATAGAATACAAGATAAGTAGCTCGCGATAATTACTTTGCTTAAGACTACTATCTTTTTTATGACTTAAAATAGGGCAAAAAATACCAACTGAAATGAAAACATCAGTTATCAAATTTATACTAAATCACAAAAATTGCAACCAAACAAGTTGTTAAAAGTATGGTAAGAACATTTCAATCCTCAACTGTAGCCTGGTTTTTAGCTGATAATTTTTGAGTAAATTTATTAGTTTTTTCCAAACACATCGTGTGCCAGATTTATATTGAAATACAAATAGTTACATTGATTGGTCAGCATAAACAGTAAAAACATACCAACAAGGATATTTGTAAATGTTTTGGGCTATTTAATGTGTTGTTGTTTTTTTTGTTGGTTTTTGTACTGTGAAATCTGGTGAGTTTTATGTAGCAAGAGGCTGTTCTGCTGTTGATGGCATTTTATCCTTGGAGGTTATTTTGCTGTCACCATTTATGGGTGTTTAAATAGCCATATTTGTTACAATTCTGGCAGTGATGATGTGGTGTAGCGAGTAGTGCAGCTGCCTTCAAATGTGATGGCTATGGGTTTGAATCTTTCCTGACAGGGTACTTAGACAAAGACAGTGTACACTGGAGGGGGGCCAGTATGTGAATTTGTGGAGAATGTACAGTGGTGGTGAAAATTTTTTTAAGTTGTAAGTTAAATTGACCAATCAAAAATAACCAAAATTCACTTGTTTAATGCATTGTTAAATTTGACCAATCGCAAATGTCTGATAGCAAAATAGCTAGCTTGGGCAAAATGGTATTTAAAGCAAAATAGCCACTGCCTTTTTTTAAACCTTTTACTGATTTAATTTTTTCAAACTTTTTCTTGATGAGGTAGCAGCTGACTAAGATGACCTTGTTGTGTTTTTGTGGTCATGTTCGTGTGACTGAGCCAAAGACATTTTTGGGTGTCTGTGATATATGCAGCATTTGGTGAAAATAAATAAATAAGAGTGTTCAACTAGCACTTTCTTGATGGCAAATCTAATGCATAATCCATTACTGGGATAAGACTATGATATAGAAATTTATGAAAACATGGAAATTCATGTTGAGTTATATAATCTCTGACAGAAATTCATATTAACCCATTACCTGCCAGCGTCCCATTAATGGGACGCTATTTAAACTATGAACTATGAATCTATTTTGCCGCCTACAGCCTAATAGCTCCTTTATTCCACCAGTGTCCCAAAAATGGGACACCCTGCTTGAACCCTTTAAAATATTTGCAAAAGATTCAAATCTTTTCGGTGATGTTTTTGCACCTAAATGACTTCAAATATATGAAAGTTATTTATTTCACTTAATAAAATTTTGGCCCCTAATGGGTTAAACATAAAATTATCAAAAAAAAATCATTTTCAAAAAAGAATTATTGATTTACAGCATTATGGATAAACCAGAGGTGGTTATAAATAGGCATAGTAGGCGTAGTACAGGCATAGTACAAGCATAGATCTATAGGTCAAGAAAAATAGTGAACTAGCTCAAATACCAACTGCAGTTAATTACTGCAACTTTTTGGTTTTTGTAATTATCTTTATATAAAATTATATTCAAGTTTATGTGCAATTAGCAAAACAGCAAATTCAATTTTATCAAAAAATACACTGCAGCTTTTAATGTGAAATCTCATTGTACCCCCTCAATGTTTAATCTGAACTCATTCTTGTACTATACCTGCTATGTCTGTACTATGCCTGTTCTATACCTGCTATATCTGTGCTGTGCCTGCTATGCCTTTACTATGCCTATTTATAACCTGTTTTGCAGTTACCAACTTTCAATATTCTGGGACAACATTAATGCAAATTTACCTAGAGTTACAAAAAAGTTGTAAGTAGCAGTTCTAACATGTAATGGCTTAATCTTGGAAATAAATATCAATTACTTTGGCACCCTACCACAACTTTGATATGCTTTCAAGCACTAGCTGAATTTAATGGGTAAAAGTCTGTTTAGTTTAATAATGTTTATTGTGAAAACAGGGCAAGTAAGACATTGTCCACACATGATAAACTCGAGAGACATGTAGTGCTGTGCACACCCACCCATACTGTTTTTTAATCAATTGCAAATAAACAAATGTTAATTTTTGCTAAAAGCAATTCTGCAATATCTTGCGCTGTGTCAAGGTACAACAAGCAATTATTTATTTGTTTTTAAGCATGTGTTTTTCTTATGTCTTGAATCCTTTTACAAAGCAGTGTTCCATCATAATCTTAAATGATATCACAATGCTTGCCACTATATACAGTAGATTCCACTTAATTGGGCCGCCAGTTAATCGAGTCAGCCGTTTAATTGGGCCAAATTGTTAAGAACAAAATCCAATCAAAGATAATGCACTACATTAAATCTGCATAATCGAGCCACTATTCCGCTTAATCGGGCCACAACTGTGGTCAGACATACACTGGTTTAATTGCAAAACTGCCTTTGTAATGTAATAGAACTCAATATCACAAAGCCAACTATATCATGTAACAATTGAAAAATACAGGCGCAAATTATTTTGTCATTTCATGCCCTTGGACATGGTAATTGTTGTGTTTTGTTGCAAATTTTGTGAAGTCCCAAGCAGAGATGCCACAAAAAGAATTAACAATTGCTGAAAGGGTTGTTGTTCTAAGAAAAATTAGAGAGCAACCTCCAAACCTTAGTCATCGCCAGCTAGCTGAGATAACTGGTGTACCAAGGACAACCCTGGCACGGATACTGCAAGACTTTGGATGATTGGGTCAGCTGCTTAATCGAGCCAAATGGTGCTTATCCCGATGTGATCTGATTAAGCGGAATCTACTGTAGTGAAAACAGCAGCCAGCATAATTATCCACTATTATTTTGATAGCAAGCATAAACAGTAAAGCCCATTACTGATATTTGTAATTGTTAGGATATTTGTATCAGTGCAAAACACTAATCTGTATATAAAAGTAGGGAGGTCTGGATTAGGGGCAAAGTTACTTGTAGTAAAATCCCAAGTTTAAAAATGATCAAAATTAAACAATAATAGCATCAATTTGTAAAATTGGATTTAGAGAAAATGTTTTTGTTTAAAAAAAGCTTAATAGGCCAATATTGGAATAAACTATATGACTTAGGGGAAAGGTATGGCCCCTTTCATGCTATAGCCGAATTAAAGCATACAGTGCGGCCAAAGCACTTCAATAAGTTCTTTGGCTTCACTGTATGCTTTAATTTAGCCATAGCAAGAAAAGGGGCCATACCTTTCCCCTAAGTCACAAATGTAATTTATGTTCACAAATGTAAATATGTAAGGGAGCCCATCATCTCATCAAAAGGGCCTAACACTGCATACCATGTTTCTTTAATTGTCAAAACAACCACCACTGCCGTCAATTTTGACTATGCTTTACTCTCCTCTCACCTACAAAAAAGACAATTGATAGTTTGGGACATCATTCTTTATTTTTGAGTTCTACTAGTTTTAATTAATAGACCAACATTATCACCATTACATGTACAGGAGCCATGGTTTATATTTTGTAAAACTATTTGTAGCTGCTCTCACAAATGTTTCTATGATAAAGCCAGTGCAGTTGCCTTAATTGATACATGACCTGCTGGAGAACAATCACACCATACTTAGAGGAAACATTTTTTCTGTTTTAGTTGATAACACCTTTGTAGATCTACTGGGATCAAAGCTAAAATTTTGGAAAAAGCAAGGACTCTTAAACCCTCTGAGCACACTTAAGCCAGGTAAAAGTGTGAAATCACACCACTTGGTATTTTGCTTTATAATAGCTTTATAGATCAAGCCTTAACATTTAGGAAAAAGCAAGGACTCTTAAATTTCCTAGGGCATGCCAAGCAGAGAGATAAAAACATGCAACATGGTGTGTAGCTGGAAAGGACTTGAGAAAGTTTTAAAAATCAAAAAAAAAGAAAGTCACTGCGCTATTTTGCTTGCAAATACCTTAATATCAGATATGTGATCCCTACTTACACACTAAGGAAAACGCAAGTACCCCTTGAGTTCCTGTAAGCAGTGAACAAAGCACATAGATCTAAGACATAGCCAGGACTTTGAAGTCAGAATTCTGTTGCAAAAGGAGTGCACCAAGTCGTTAAAATCTAATGTACAGAAAAATATAACATTTTTGTTACTGTTTACTCAAGTGCTTGATGGATGAAGCAGGCTTGGCCAGCTGAACTAACATTCTCAACCTTGATGTTACTGATGGGGGCCCTCCAGGCGATAATGACTTATATTATAAAGCAAGGATGTTTTTCTTTTGCTGATATGCTTCCTGTTGTGTTATTTATATTTATGCTATAAAGTAGTATATAAAAACCCAAGTTTTAAACAAAAACCAAAATATAACTATAACCCCAACAATTTGTAAATCCAAATTTAGTGAGAGCATTTGTTTGAAAATAATTTGGCCTAATGGGCTCCTACTAAAATATGTTGAATGAGTTTGGGGAAGGCAGATTTAGAGCTGAATTTATTGTTTGTTTAGACAAAAATAAACCTGATTGATTTAAAGGCATCATTGCTTTTGTCGCTATGCCGGAAACAAGGTAAACAGTGCAGCCAAAGAACTTAGCACCACAAATATAAATAGGAAAGGTGCAGTGCCAAGTCCCAAAATAGGTTTACTATTGAATAGTTTATTTCTGTAATTGTGAAAGCAACTATAGTTTGGCTGCCACCATCATTTTTACTGTATTTCAATTCCTCCCCTTGATACTTTTTACAACTATCAATGGTTTTTATGGCAAGAATCTTTCTTTGTGAGCATTACCAATTTTGATTAAGAGGTTAAGATTATCACCATTACGTGTACAAGAACTATGGATGAGCATAAAAAAGACAATTTTATGGCTTCTATTCACACAGGTGCATGATGAGTGAAGCTGGTACAGCTGACTGAACCAATGTTTTTAACCCCAACATTACTGATGGGGGACCCTGCAGGCAAATATGAATGTTCATAAAATTTTGAATTTTATTGTCCACTTTCTGTTTGAATTGCTTGGTCTTCTAATAAATCAACTGTGTCGCTCAATATGTGAATATGGATATTATATGTAAAATTTTGCTCAATTGCAGATCAGCATTTGGGTTCAAGCTGGGATTAGTTAAGAACAGCACCAGTTAGAGTTAGAATTAGGCTGAGTTTGAGCAATATGGCCGATTATTTAGAAGATCCTAATTGTTTGACATTACATTCAACAACTTGACTGCTTATTAGAATTTGCAAAGTGGAGGAATTCATTGTACTGTGCGTTTGCCAAGGGTGCAAAAGCTCAGTCATCATGACATTTGAATACATAATAAACATTGCGTATTAGCTCACCCTATCACACTGCCAACAATGGCATGATGCATAAGCACATTGCCACTAAAATTGTATTTTGTGCAGAAATTTTATAGGAATGCATTTTGTACAATGCTATTCTAATACCAGTTAATTACAATCAAATTATATATAACATGCTTTGAATGTTAAACAAGGCTTGCTGGTTTGTTTTATTAGCTTTTGCTGTTTAGTTTTAGTGTGCACTTCATCAACATATGGATATAAAGGAAAGTGAAGAAGAGTTTAAGCTGCGTTTACGGCCTTGGTTAGTAAAGAAAATTGAGAGCCATCAGTATGGCTTGGAGTGGATAAATGAAGGTCAAAAGCTTTTTAAAATTCCATGGACAAAAAAAGGAGATCCCAACTGGGAAGAAGATTATAAAGTTTTTATTGTACGTCTATTGCTGCAATGCATCAATGTATTAATAAAAAGATTATTAGTTGTTAAATCTGTTTTGGAAATTGTCATTTTTGTTTTGCTTAAAAGATTTTCTTCCTAAAGTAAATCCTTAAGCTTTTTGATTTATTATTTGGATATATCTTTTCATAGATCTGGCTAGAGATTTGTTAATTTTGTTTATTAATTTACGAGTCAAAACATTCAAGAGTTTCACATATAGACGATTCCACATGCTGAGAGTGAATAAATGATATAATTTGTTATATAAAACGCATACAAAGAAAATTGGCACCTAGCAATACAAAAGATGTGAGGGTGATGTCTGGAAGATCAAATAACCTTGAGGCTTTACTAATGCAGATGCTTTCTGGGTTAAGTGTAGGATGTAGGGGTGTTAATTTGGTGCAATTTGTGATAAAAAGCTAGACAAAGATAAATAGACAAATTTTTTGAGAAAACTTGAACTTAAATTAAAATTTTTTGTCAACTTATGCTATTAAATTTTATGTATTTGAATATTTATTACATACTTTTAAGGTTTTTAAGGCAATCAGGAACATAGTTTTGAATAGCAGGGGCATTTTTGATTAAATACTTCACATCAATTTGCATGATAAAGAGCAAACAAAATTTCATGAATTTGAATGTTCATTTATTACGTGTTTTTTTGCAGTATTTTTAAGGAGAATCTGTCCATGCATTTGCACAAAAAGAAATTTATTCCACAGTTGCAATGCTTTTATCTGTATTAGATTTTGCCATCTTTTCTGACTCAAAAACTACAACCAAAATTGAATTTTTGTTAACTGAGTATGTTAAAGCACAACACTTTGCTACATTCAGTATTTAAACTGTAGGCTATGGTTCATGCAAACAAACCCCAGGTATGCCAATAGACTTTCAAACTTGTCCATTAAGGCTTTTGTCACCATGAATATTAGATAACTGCTTTTTGTGGGTGAGCACGATAATGTAGTGGTTAATGCACTTTTTTCTTGCATCCATTAGTGATGTACCAATACCACATTTTCATCTGATTCTACTCTTGATACTAGTATGTTGAGCCAATATTGTTACTATTAATACCATTGATGCTTTTGTACCTAATAAATATCAATTGAAAACATTTTATAAGCTCTGTGAAGGATGTTTTATGAAATTTCACTTGTCATTGAAAGTTTGATACCTCAATAATCCATATTTAGGTCAGACAAATTCAGACATAATGCTATTGTAAATACCTCAATAAATGAACACCTAGCAAATACAACAAACACAATAATACATTAAGAAACAAGTTACAATGCGTTAAATTGATGTCAAAACCAGCTAAACTGGAAAACCTTACATCCTGGTATAAAAGCTTACTATGTTAGCTATTTGTAGCTTCGATTATCAAGTTCAAAGGCCCTATAAATCAAAACTAAAACATCTTTTACTCCACAGCTGAAACATCTCACCGCAAAACTAAAACATTACATAGGTCAATGAAGAAATGTTATTTAAAATATTGTGGCAATGATTTAATTGTACTTTATGCTGTTGCCACCGCTCCAAGGGATTTTTATCACTTGAAATCAATGGTTCCAAAATGTATTGTTGAAATTCAACTTTGATGTTTGGCTCAGTGGAATTGAAGGCACTAAGAAGAACACTGTGCTCTTTAATGCTTTTTGAATGTCATTAAAGCCCTGGTAAAAGTCAAATTGATCCAAATCACTTATTATTGGATGATAGTTGATCAACATCATTAACGATGTTCTGTGATTGTTTGTGTCTTTGTATCATTATCAATTCTTAGCTTTTCATAAATCTGAGCAACAAGGTCTTGAAGTGTTGAAATGTGTATGTTCTCATCAAACTGGACCCAAGCGTATTTGAAAAAAATTGATCCTTCTTCTTCTTTCATTTGAGGTGTTGTTGTCTGATCATCTGCAATGGATCAAATATCTGGGTATACATTGAGCAGCCAATCAATGGTGTTATCATCCAATACCAATAGCCCGTCTTTTCTGGTTGGATTGTAAATAGGGCATTGATACAATAAATGTTCAGGAGTTTGTTGTTCTGCACCACAATCACATACTGCAGTTGTTGTCAGTCCCCACCTATATATCATACATCCAAATCGTCCAATGCTAGTGTGAAGACAATTTAGCTGAACCCAGGGTAACCAGCTGAGTTCACGGCCTGTTGGCAATGGTGCTACATCAGTAACGAAAGAGTGAAGACGTTAGATGTTCATACCATGGATCTAAAAATGTTGGCAAAACTATGCTATGGTTGTCGTAGTACTTGCCACACCCATGGACAATTGCAGCCCACAGTTTATATAAAATGGTTTCAGTACAACATGTAGCAACTGGGGTTATACTAAACTTTGGTGATAAAAGTTTTCAAAAAGGTGATTTGAAGTATGATTTCAGAAATCAACGATTGTATGACTGCCACTGTCCCAGTCACGGTTTGGGGGAAGGTCTTACCACACAGTGCAAACTCAATTGCGGTATCAAAAGCACTCTTGATGATTGAATCAAATGTGATTCAGATATGAAAAAATCTGATCCATCATGTACAAATGGCATCGATACTGCTACAAGTTTTCTAGAATAATTAAGCATTTATAAGCAAATAGCCAAACCTCACACTTAATTTGGGTACAAAACATAGAAGAATAGAAAGATCAAAAAGCAAATAACAATGGCATTAACAGTACGGTGATAAATAATAATAATTATAAGAGAATTATAAGAAGCACTTGTTGTTGACAATAAATTCGGTAGCATGTAATAAGATAAATTATAATAGCTTATAATATATACACTTATTGATTGTATGAGACTTTCCGAAACAATTCAACTTTATAGCAGAGATTACACTTCATCCATATTTTGATTTTGAAAAAATGCCAAAATGACTAAGGTGCCGCAGTTTTATAGTGTGGTAAATTTATGAAATTCTCATGTGAGCACGTAGAAATAGACAATGAAAACTTCATAGAGATGGCTGTTATAGATACTTTTTCTTAGTATTGCTTACAGCACAAAAGGCACAAATTATAAATTTAGGTCTCCAGCAGCTATAAGTAATTGATATAGAAAGAGGCCTTGCAGTTTTACCAGAGTGAGAAACAGTTTTAATTAAAAATTTCGTGAAAGGATTTTGTCTGTAGCAGATTGCCTGCACTCAGTGTTACTGTGCTTCATGAAACTTTCTCAAAACTGTCACTAATTTTCTTAATAAATTAATTTTTTTCCATCTAAGTGTGGAAGGTTTTGAGTATTGGTTACATATGCAACAATGGCGTTTTTTTGTTCAACGAATCTTTGCAACATTAAATATGTGCTATTCCGGTGTGTGATGACATTTTGGATCAATGTATGCTGAGAAATCTTAGAAGTTCCTATGGTGTGGAACATGATGAAGATAAGGGACGGAAATGGGAAACAGTGGTTCTACATTGAGCTATAGCATTACTGATGATTCTTTGCTCATGCAAAGATCTTTAACCACCAGTTGAATTGAATGTAAAAAAGCAAAACATCTTTTGAAACTGACAAATGTTTATGGTTTTTAACTTTTGTGATATTTTCAGCATTGTTAGGAACAATAGAATAAACTCTTTGCTTAGCACCGTTAAAATCACTCAGTATACCTTTCAACAAATGTAATATGCTTGAAGCTGTGTGAGATTTATTTAACAATACCACTCGGAGAACTACTTTGCTAAGTTAAAAATTTATGTCCAAACAATGCCTGTAACACTCATAAAAGAGTAATTGCTGGTGTTTGTCCATTTATCAATTGTAAAACCAATGTTGCTTACATTGTCAACAAGATTTGCACTTTGTGTTACACAAATTTATGTATTGTTGGGACCATTTTTATTTGAAAAGTTTTCTGCGTGGTAAATCATAGTTTTGCTTCAGACATTTTATAAGCTTGGTCAACCCGACATCTTCAACTATAAAAAATGGCAGACAGTCGACTATTATCATTTTAGCTACTGCTAGGTGAATTGTAATTGCCTTTGAGCTGTTATCATCCCATACCTTTTTCAAAGATAGAGTTCTATAGTAAGTTGTGTTGCAGGTCTGGAATCATCAGCATTTTATGCACTTCTGCTAGATTTTGGCAACTCTGAACACGTTGTTATAATCTGATTTCTTTTTTGCTTTAACTATGATCTTTCTACTGCTCTTTTTGCGACTTTTATTTCTCTGTCCAATTCGTTTTATGCTTGCGTGTAGATGTTTTCTTGAATTGCTTATATTACGTGTTCTTTGTTATCTTCCACCTCTGGAAAGTTCATTGTTGCATAAATTACAAATTCTTTTTTAGAATCAATAGTTTTAACTTAAGAAAAACTTCCACACAATGTTTTTCTTTGCAGCGATTTTCAATAACTATATTTTTGAAACAAAACTCTTCAAGTCAAATCTAGTACATTCTACTTTAATATTTCCTAGAGATGTACCAATGCTAATATTAAAGATTGGAAAACTGATGTATTGTCTTTTTACCGATGTTTTGTCCTCGGTTCTTTTTTGCCAATGTGTCAGCCAAAATTTTGTGACTTTGATCTATTGCTGCAGCTGATTATTTGTCCTTGATATTAGCTATTGTTACAAAGGCCATTTACTCGAATCAGAAATGTAGTCTGGGTCTAGTTTTCAAAATATCCTAACATTGATTACATTTTTGAGTGGCAATACCAAACAATTTGTGACTTCATCCTAGCTGAAGTTCAGGCATTTTGGATGCATGTTGTAGATAGCTAGTTGAGTGTTGCAACTTAGATAAACATCAACCAATGTATCATTTGATGGTGATGCTGAAAAGGGCTGATACATCAGTATTGTAAACATTGGAAAAACATCAGTTTGTCATTAATATTTACACCCAACTGAGGCAGAACACTTTTAAAGTTTTTTAACCAGCCATGCAGTTTAACCTTTACTCTATCAAAAGAAATAATGAACCAATGTGATTCTATCCGAATGAGTTCTGAAAGGAATTAGAACTTTACTCTTCTCCACTCTTGGTAAGTGACGATCCAACAATAACTTATCAATTAATTTACTTATGTAGTTTTGACTGTATCAGCATACAAAACCAATTTGATAGGAAAGATGAAAAGTGGTACAAAATTTGAATAAAGCTTTAGTTATCGACCATTTCATATTACTCTTTTGAAAAGAATAAGTGAAAACTCTAACGTTTTCGTCTAGCTCTCATCAGGAGTTATCGCTAGAATGAAGCCTGGTGTTGATGGCGAGGTATTTATAGCGAACGAAGCTGGTGAGAATGGCGGAACGTTCTGATTGGTAGACAACCAGACATTTCATCGAGTTCGAATCAATGATGTAATTTTAGTGTGTAGACGAATTCTTGCTGGCAACAAAGCTCTGGTTTGAGCATTTTCATTAAAGTTGCTTCCAAGTTAGATAAAAAAAAGTGTTCTTCCTTTAGCCAAAATAGAAAATTGGTTGTCATTGTAGTAAGAGGCGCATTTTTCATTGTTGAGGAGGTATTGTCCAATTGCCAAAGTACTGGTATGGTTGGATTGAAATAAGGCACAATCTGGTTGAGCTTGATTTCTTACTGCTTTTGGTATGTGCTGTTTTATTCTATCCTGCAGTCTTTGAGATGTGCGGCCTACGTACCAACAATCACATTGGCACACGTATTGATAAACGACCATACTTTGGTGCTTGGTAGGTTTACCACAAGATAGATGCTTCCAACATCCTTGTGGACTGTTGGAAGCATCTATCTTGTGGTAAACACTACACGAAGTTTTACTGCACCAAAACATGAGCTGACAGCAGTTCTGCATTGATTTCAAATTTTGTGGAGATATTGCCAATTCATGGTAGCTTAAGGTAAACTGGACATTTTTCCAGTCCTTCCTTTGGGGGTAATTTAAACTCTTCGATCTTCCTTTTTATTCTTGAATCAATTACAGTTTTTGGATAACCATTGGAGCAGAGAATTGATCGAATGAAATATATTTCCTGGGGTAATTTTGAAGGTGAACAAATTGCCAAGGCTCGATGTACAAGAGTTTCAATAAGATTGTTTTTTCTGCTTTTGGGTCCAAACAAATTCCAGTGATTGTACTGGCCGGAAAATGAAGGTTTTCGGTAAATGAAAGTTAGAAGTTTTGTGTTACATTTTTCCACAAGCACATCCAAAAAGGTAATTTGCCATTGACTTCTTTCTCATGAGTGAAAGTGAGGGACTGATGCAGTGAATTGAGTTGCTTTAAGAACCTATTGCAATTGAACTCATCCTCAAACATGGCAAAGGTGTCATCCACATATCTAAAATAGATTAAAGGTTGATTGTTGTCAATAGATAATATTTCTTCTTGATATGCGACCAAGATATTTGCTAGGGCTGCTGTGGACTGCCCATAGCAACACCATCAATTTGCTTATACATTTTGTTAATGAAACGAAATTCAACAGAAGTGGTTGCAATTAGTGATGGAATTCAAAATTTTAAGAACAGGTTTTCTTTTGTTTGAAACTCACAACAGGTTCCCTAATTTTAGAAAGCCCATTTGCTGTGGTCATCTAAGGTCTATAACAAAAAACAAGAACGGGTTCGCTGATTATCATGACACTCCAAAAACGGGTTTGCACAAACCCCCTGAATCCCATCACAGGTTGCAATGTTCATAATTTCCATAAAGACGTCTTTATCCATGATTGGAGGAGTCAAATTGCTTTCATATAAACAGTCTGCACAAGTTTGGATAGTTTCTCCCAATGAAATGTTGGTGAAAAGACTGGAGATATCAAAAGAACACAGAAAAGTTTGATCCGAGTCTGTAGTAAGATCTTGAATTGTTTTAGCAAAGGTAAACGAGTCTTTAATACAGCAGACTGAGTATCGATCAAGCACCGGTTGAAGTGTTGTGCAGAGCCACTTGGCCAGTTCATGTTGAGATAAACTAATCATGGAGAGAATTGGTCTTAGCGGAATAGATGCTTTGTGGGTTTTGGGAAGTTGACTCCATACATTCTGGGTCTTTGTGAACCTGTAGGCCGAATGTCATTGTATATCGAAGGTGTAAGTTGATGATCTCTCTTTAGTTGCAGTATTCGTCTTTGCAATTTAGTCTCCAGCTTGGCAGTATTATCATTTTCTTCCACAGGGCCTAAACAAATAAATTTGTTACTCCCACATAAAATGGTTTCGTTTTTCTATTTTGGCTAAAGGAAGAACACTTTTTTTTTATCTACCTTGGAAGCAACTTTAATCAAAATGCTTAAACCAGAGCTTTGTCGCCAGCAAGAATTTGTCTACACACTAAAATTACATCATTGATTTGGACTTGATGAAACGTCTGGTTGTCTACCAATCAGAACGTTGCAACATTTTTACCAGCTTGATTGGCTATAAATACCTTGCCATCACCACTAGGCTTCATTCTAGCGATTACTCCTGAAGAGAGCTAGACGAAAACATTAAGAGTTTTCACTTATTCTTTGTAAAAGAGTACATTTGAAATGGTGGATAACTAAAGCTTTATTGAAATTTAATAGGCCTTTACAGAGCAGCGTTCATTAAGCTTACTTAATACTTTGTAAAGGCTAACTTAGAGTGCTGCACGGTTTTCAAGCCAGAGCTTTTTTCTACATTTGCTCCAGTATCGCAGCTTTGGTCGATATTAATAAAGATTTGAGATAGTTTCTATGAATTGGAGAAAGTAGCATCCGTGATTTGTTTTCCGAGTACAAGCCAATGCCTGCACTGGATGCCGCAATATTGGGTACTAGATAAGATAGTTATGCGCTTTTCACGTATTTCTAGTGTTTGTAGTCTTTAGAGAGCAATCACTTGTTTATTTGTCCAGTTGAAGATATAATACAGCACAGGTGTCTCTCAGAGTATATCTGGGGTGAGGGGTACAGCCTAAGTTGCCTTCAGTTTAATGTCACTGTCATAGTATCATTAAACAGCTGGATAACTTGAACTAAAAAGACAGCTTTATTTTTTTACTTTTCAAATGAAATTGACTGCTGTTCTTTTGGTATGAACTTGGCATAGCCGGCTAGGCTATACTAGTGTTAAGTTTCTTGTTCAAGAACTATTGGTAATCAGCATGCTTAACATTTAACACCAACACACATGCCTGGAAAAAATGCAAAGTTTCCCGGGAATCCGTTTTTTAACTAAAAATTGTCCACGGCTTGCAATGGTAATTATGACATCATAATTGTTTAACACCACTCTTTTCGGCGAAATGTTCACACAAAATGTCAATAGCTAAGGCATTACTTCATAGTTCTTAATATAGGAGCAGTCCTTAATTGTTTATTCATCGTCTTTTGTTATAGTAGGCTAACGTAAGTTTCACTTGAACAAACAAAAATCATCAACTTGCTACAATGTGCACGCATACAAAGGCAAATAGTCCTGCCCCACAGCATAATCTTAACACTTGCTTCAGTCGAACAAGCATTGCATATTAGCATATTGTTATCGACATCAATGGTGAGTTTGGTGATTTCGCTAATTCGTTTTACTGATTTGCTGCTTTGAACCAATATTTGTACGGCTGAAACTTCATTGTATTCTCCAGGTTTATGAGCAACAAATTGCTTGTTTGCTGTTAATTTCATTTCTTCGAGTTTTTTGAGAATTGCGTCAAGCTTTACATTAATTTCGGAATTTGGTGATTCTGATTCAGCCGCTATACTTCTGCGAATACAAGGTTCTTTAGGTTGTTGGGTATCTGACGTTGCAGTGTCTGCGGATTGTATTTCAGTGGCAATCTGTTCGACTTGGACTTGGCTAGTAGCAGTAGTACTACCAGATTGTGTTTCATCTGGTCCATGGGTCTTTTTCTTTTTTGTGGTTGGGTTGGTTTCTCCTTTATCTTCTCGATCATGTGGTCTTTTGCGGGATAAAATATTTGTGAGACTTGTATGACCATGTTCTTTAATAGGGATGTTGCTGATGGGTATGTTTGCTAAGCCTGACCCTTTGCAACGATACTTTACAGTAACCACACTGAGTGGAAATCTTTGATTTAAATCTAGTTTCTTTTGAAGCCATTATTCTACCGGCAAGTACACTGGTACAACTAACTTGCAGTAGGCGAACTGGGCAAGCCAATAACTATGAATGAGTCTATGACATAAACGCGCTAACTCTGATAAGGAATTGAATACAAGATCGCGGAAAACAACTTTACTCCCGTTGTTAAATCAAATTTACAGCTTTTGCACTAAACTCCTTTAAAGTGACAAGGTTTATGCTGAATTAACAGAAACAAAGTGATCCGGCGACGCAAGTTGCTATCAAAGAGATCCGAAGGCGAAGCAAGCAGCGCTGATAATCAGGCTGTTGTGGTGTCATAAGTATGATTTCCTCATAAAAGATGCGCCCACCTGCACGATGCGACTTTAAACTACCAATGTTTCACTAATGGGTGAGCTTCGCTTTAACATAGCTAGATTGCCGATTTACCACAAAATCTTTAAAAAATTTTTAGAAATATCTTAAATTTCTTTTTTAAGAAAATCGGTGAAAATTTTCTGGGAATCTCATTCCCGGATTCCCCATTTTTTCCCGGCCTGCCAACACAGGTGAAGAAAATAGAACCAACTAAAATTGATTTATTGTAAGATTGTCATCCATATGCTGGGGTTCTTTACTTAAGTAGCATGGTAATGCTATCCTTATCTGTCAAGTTTAACTCATTAGCAACATGTGCTCTGTGTTTCAAATCATAAAAATGCTTGTTTATCAAATATTACAGTAAACAAGGATTTTTGTACTTTTATGATTTAATCGATCAATATTAAGACTTTGTAAGATCAAAATTATGTTGATTTTTAAAAATTATAGATATAGCAATCATTTTTACATCAACTGAATAAAAACTTTGCTTGTTTTAGTCCTTCACAATTGAACAAGTATTTGGTAAATTTTACTGATACTAACACTACTAACCAATACCACTAGGAAGCGTAAAGCTTGAGTTTGAATCCTAGCTCTGTCAGAACTTCGAAAACTGCTTATCACTCCTATTTAGCATGTAATAACATTGGTAGGCAACCATGTAACAACATATTAAAGGAAAGATGGCAGAAAACAGGAGCTGGCCCATATTCTCATTAATACAGTGGGCCCAGCAAAATGAACCTTAACCTTCCTATTCTCAAAAGCATGGGACGACCTTTACTTTTTTACTATTTGCATGCAATCTAACTGGATGCATGTGTGTTTAAGAGACAAACTTGCACTGGATATGATGTGTTGGTGCAAAACGGAAATTTAAAAATATGTATGCTTCGAAGAAAAATGGTGAGGTTAGCATATGAAGTGAGGTATGAAAATAATTGCATAATATTTAGTGATCATTACCAGCAACCAACGGTCTTCAGGTCAAAGACCTTTTTAAAATGCTGTCACTTAAACGTGTTGATTGCTGAGATTGGGAAACAAGGGAACTGTATGAAATGAAATGTCATGACTAAAGCTCAATGCTTGAAAGGAGCATGAAATAGGATTTGAAAAAACAAAGTAGTAAAAAATAGGTTCAAAGCTCTTTGTAAACTAAGTTCGGGATTACTTTAAAGAGCACTGCTATTGTCATGAATTTTGTGTTGTAGGCTTGGGCATGCCATCAAGGAAATGAAGCAAATCTAAAAGATCACAAAACGTTAAAGGGAAATTTTCGTAGTGCACTTGGCAAATCAGATGATTTCAAAGAGATGAAAGATCACAATGTAACCAATCAACAAACAGGAAATTATAAAGTATTTCGTCTGTTATCTCGTAACGAAGTTACAGGTAATGAAGTTCATGTATTATGCAATGAAAGTGCACACGCTAACAATGCTTTTGGTCTTGTTTGATTATATCACGATTTTGATGTATTCATTCCTGTGTGAAAAATAAAAGTATTTTTCTAAACTTATTAATAAACTTGGTTCAGATTTTTGATTGAAGTATATTGATGTTGCACACCTGTTTATTAGATTAACGTAGTCTACTGTATGACTTTTTGTATTCTTTGGGTTAGAGAGTTTTTAAGCAAACATTTACAAATGGCTTTACTCTTTAGAGCGCCCTCCTTGTAATAGTAGTTATTCAATTTTTATCCGGTGTTGTCCCCTTAGCAGGGATGGTCGGATTCACCACATTTCTTGCACAATTCCTTTCATTCCGTCTCTCTACTTGTCTCGATTCAAGATATCCTTCTTCAAACTAATCTTTTTTATCTCCTCCTCCACTTGCTTCTTCCAGGTCTCTTTTGGTCCCCCTCGCTTTCTCTTGCCACTCACATCAAGATCCAGAGCAACTCTCAAAACACTATCGTCATCCCTTCTCAGTACATGTCCATACCATCTAACTCCACTTGCTGTTGCTAACTGGTCTATAGTTTCCTTCAATCCCAACATGGGTATTTAATTTTATTTACATTTAATAACGTTAGTGACTGCATCTCGATGTTTATCAAGGTTGCCAGTTTGAATTTCCCATGGATATCTTTTTGGGCCGTGGCAGCTGGCATTCAAACAGTTAGGCAGCTGGCACTGCAAGACCTCATCTATCCCATAACCACTAAAATACTAATAGTAAATTTCCTATACCTTGTACTTCCAGAATTAGGTTTAATTATTAAATTTTAACAAGCTGATATTAACACTTTGAGATTAGTTTGAATCTTTTGGCTAACTTGATCTTCATTATTTGATTTAAAGCAGGTTTGTGCAACATTTTTGCTTGCAGGAAAAATTTATGCTAGTTCAAAATTTTGTTGGTCATTCAGAGTTAGTAAGCCAACTGTTTGTACTCATAAGTACGCTTTAACTCTTTTGCTCCAGCGTGAAAAGCGAAAAAAAATGTCCGTAAGGTGGCAGCGCGAAAAACTGTCATAATCAATCATAATTATGTACCTCAAGTTTGTTTGTAAATCATTACTCAGCTGTCTACTTCTACATTAAGTGTAATATATCGTTGAAATCTACATTTCTTGAGGATTTCAAATAGAAAAAAATTTTTTTTGAATATGCAAATTTTATGCAAATGAACCCCCCCAACTGGGGGGTAGTTGTCTTCAAAATTAAAGAGGAACCCTCACCTCAAAGATCACTACAGATTTAATTTTCAACCAATTTTTTTAGAAATGGTCGCAAAAGGATGCTAAGGATATAAGCTTTCAAGGCACATCAATCAAAACTTACCTAAAAGCCTAGGTTTTCTACAATTTGCAATTTTCTGAGGCCCATGACCTTTTTTTTGACCGGTAGCGACCGGTACCAAATTTTCTTAGTTAAATTTAGTACCTAAAATATGATCAGTTATTATCTGCTAGAGGTTAGCCTAAACCATGTAACATTATGTATTTTTGAACAGGGAATTTCTTCAAGATTCAGAAAATATCAAGTTTAAATAGAATATGCTGTCACTGATAATGAAACAGCCGCTTGTTTACACCCTTCCCATTTCTTGAAAAACAAGGGGGATACAGCAAACTTTGATTTAAAGAAGCCAAACTTCTGCTAGCTTTTAAACATGTATTTCAGTCTTTGTCTCCTTGGAAACTTGATACAAAATGACGACTTTAGTAGTGAAACATTTGCAATTTATTTTATCTCTTTATAAGGTGTAGTTTTTCTAAAAATTATAAATTAGTGAAGGTAAGTCAAAAAATTTTGGGGGGTTTTGAACTGACATGATGTACAGTACTCATTTTTGATCAGTAAATATCATATACCACTTAGTCTAAACTATTTAAAGTTATATATTGCTGGAAAGCAAATTTCCTAAGCTTTCAAACGAGACCGGTATTTAGCAACATATCATATACTTTACGCACTAAATTTACTTTTATCTACTTATCACTCAAATTTGTTTGGGGGGGTTTTGAGACCCCTAAAAAATTTGGAAATTTAAAAACGTAAAATTTATTATCGCTTGACATTTTGTCAAATGATGCCCCAAAAGAGTAGTTTTCAGACTGTGTTAATGATAAAGGGTTTGGTGATGTGGTAAAGATGTAATCTCAATTTGATTTTAGTGTAGTTGCACGTGCTGATAATTTGGCAGATTTTGTCATCTGCAACTGAGTTCTTGGTCTTTTTAACCCTTTTTGGGTATAAAATCCAAGAATTAGGGCACAAATTATACATCTTCGGATGCGTGAGGAAATAAGCGTGATCTATTAAAAATTTTATGAAAATTGGATGAAAAATAAAGTCACAAATCGGTTTTTTAGTAAACTAATTTTGTAACTCAATTTAACAAAATTTGAGGTAAACACTGAAAACACGAGATCATCAATCGATGATCGCAGGAGCGAAAGAGTTAAAGCTGTGGTTGGTTGCGATTTTGAACTCTAAGAAGAAGGTAACTATCTTTTTTTTTTTGAGATTAATACTCTTAAACCGCAATTTTGCGTGTTATTTATCCAAATTCAATTCTAAGATTTTGATTATTGGAGATCGAATCAAATCGATTGATTTGACATCCACCTTGTGTCATAAAATCCTTCCGCGGACCATAGAATTTTGCATCACAGGCCGCTGGTTGCATACCCCTGATCTGTACCATAGTATTTGATGCAATACTGTCTCTTTATCATCGCCTATAATCTAAAATATAAAGTGCGATTCTGTCTGTACTTATGTATGAATGTATATATATGCGTTTTAACTCCTCTGAAACTACTGGGAGTACAGACATCAAATTTAGCACGATTGATCACCACTCCAGAGTGGAGTTTTATAAAGGTGTTCATGTTGTCATAATCAAAAAATTGTTTTTGAATTGACATTTCTTGACAGAGCAAAACCGTTTTGTGCTCAAACAAAAGCTAGCAGCCAACTATCACTTCAACAAAAAATTTATCTTTGAGGCCTAAGATGACGTTACAACGTTTGATCGAACAATTTGTTAGCTGTGTTTTCTCAAAAACCACTGGTCTCAAAAATGTGATTAAACACGCTTTCAGGAGATATTAATGGCGTGCTTTTGAAAAAAACAACTCAACAACAATTAAAGCTTTTAACAATGCAATGAGCAATTTTTTATTTTAGCCTTCTAAGTATGCTTCTCTTTTTCTTTTGCATGCTTAAAACTCGCCGTAAGATGTCATAATGCCTTCTGGTACGGTTGACATAATCTTTCAATGCCATAGATCATCATATGATGATTTTTTTTTTAATTTCACCCTTTTTACAAAATCAGTTTTTTTTTTGAAAACTGATTTGTGGTCTCATTTCTGAATTGATATTTAATTTTTTTACAACAAATTAAAGGGAATTTCAATGCAATTCCTGTGGTATGTAATAGGTATCATTAGTATTAGTTTTTATATCAAAACAAATAAACTTTAGCACTGGTAATGTAACTTTTGACCCTTCAAAAAAGGTGTAAGCTGAGTAAAAACAGGTAAGCTTGATACATAGAAGTTATGATAAGGTACTAACAATTAGTGTCTTTTGAAAGCTTAGGAAATTTGCTTTCCAGCAACATGTGACTCAAATTACCTAGAGCCAAGGATTACTTTACAATGGCTGCTAAAAAATTGATGGCCATATGTTATGTTCTATTTTTATTTGAACAATTATTCTACTAGACTTAACAAACTTGTGGTTGTTAATTCTTTGGTGCATCTTGGCTACTTTTCCTCACAAGCATGGTTCTTTGGCATTATCTGTCTATGTTTCCAAATATATTCAACAAAAAAAGAAATCTCCAAAGGTTAATAAAATGTAGCCTTCCTGCTTAAAACACAAAATACTTTGGTGCCTGGATTTAATAAAATTGCAATATCTATAAAAACTGTTTTGGTATATTTTGTATATTTTCTTGATTGCATGGAATTTGGCACTACCCATCAAAGTATTCAAAAACATCCATTAAAAAATGAAGTCTCTAACCATTTTAGAAAGTAGCCAACTCCAAGCAAAACACTTGGTGATCCCACAAGAAAAAGAGGAGTAGAATAATAATGGTTCTGTTTAATTTTTTGCAACAAAATAGTTGTGTCGAACTACATATTTAAATGTTGAAGCGATTTCCTGTGCAATGAACCTGGTACCACCACCTGATTTGATATTCTTAACTTTGACATTAATAATGGAAGCCCTGCTATTGCAATTATTAACTATGAGTGCTTTATTTCGCGTTAGTTTGCATTTGGCACGGCTGTGTTTATGCCAGAACCAAGCAACATGCACACAGTCAAAGGCATTAGCTCATGCAAATTTGCCTAGACCTAGAGTAACATAAAAGTTGTAAATAACGGTCCTAATATTTAATGACTTAATCCTGGAAATACACATCAATTACCTTAGTGCTCTCCTACAACTTTGATATGCTTTCAACCACTTAGTGAATTGAACAGATAAAAGTCTATTTAGTTTAAGAGCGCTTTAGGTGAAAACAGGGTAAATATGACATTACCAGCTCATAATAAACTTGGTAGACATGTAATGGCTATTACAACCTGCCCATAATGTTTTTAATCGATTGCATTTAAACAAACGTTAATTTTAACTAAACCATTAGGCACAGATAGTGCTAGTTACTGGCTTGCAAATTTGGTAATCTATTAATAGAGGAATCTGCCTTCAGTATCACTCTAAGATAAAACGAAAAATTGCTTTAAAACAATCTCCCACATCATACTGTACAATACAACAATCTCTTACATGCCAGTAACCCACGACCGATTTTGACCTTATTGGGTGTCATCAGGCAGGTGCAAAAGACACACAATAATAGAAATGCTAAACCTAAACCAATGAATTTTTTATTGTGTACAAACTAATTATGGAATACAAAGCAATACAATACAACCATACCTATATCAAGGGGTTCTCATTTAAGGACAAACACACATGATATGAGCAAAAAGTCCTAAAGGTAAACCCTGATAGGAATGTAGGAACATCAATAAAGACTTTATCAATTTGCATAAAGCATGTCGATCCAGAAATCTTGTCAATGTCAGCTTTGACAGAAGTAGTGGCAACTTGAAGTTCACTTGACAAGTGCTCATCTGTAAGCGGATTCCTTCATTTTGTTTTGTACAGCTTCATTTATGTGCTGCAAAAAAGAGAAATCATTTATTTCTCTTGCCTGATTTTCTAGATTTGTGTAATTTCCATAGCCGTAGCTTCTGTAAAAAGTAAGCGAATCATTTTCATGATAGGCTTGTTTGAGATCAACGTTTGATTGCAATTTTATTATTTTTAATTGAAAGCTAGACGGTTTCAGTTTATTTTCGACGACCATATCAAATGGATGATCAAAAAAGTTGAAAGCTGGCATTGTGTTTTCTAAATTCTTCAAAGCAAGTTTCAAATGTCGAAGTTAACTTTTAAACCATTCCCACATATTTTTCACAGTTAATGTACTAAATTTGAACTTTCCTACTTTCCAGACAAGCAAAGTGAGTCAGGGATGCTTTGCTGAATTGAGATTGAAAAAATGTGGTATTGCTTGAAATAGGGATGGGCAATTCAAAATAATATACTATTCTAGAGTAGTTAAACCGAATCCTTTTTTTGCAATTGGCACAATCAACATGAAAGCATTTATTTCAAGTTTACAACAACAGAAGCACAACCAGAGAACGAGTTTATTACAGTGCAATACATTTAAGCTTTCTACACGTTTGCCTGTGTATGCGAGTTAGTTTTTGAATCATTACATGCAATTGATTTTTTACAAAAAGAAAATCTGAGACCAAGCAACGTAATAAAGCTGTATGCAGGATATAAACCGAATTCCATTATCCGATTTAAATTGGCATTTTGGATTTGAATGATTTGGGATTCGAATCCTTCGAATTCAGTATTCTGAATTGCCCATTTCTAGCTTGAAACGAGGAAATATGTTCAATCATCTTATTTGCAAACTGATCTTTTCCTTACTGCTTATTTAATTTTGAAAGGTGATAGGTGCTGTCAGTCAAAAAAGCAGAATCGTTCAGCCATGTATCATCTTTGGGAAAGAAAATATCTTGACCATTACTTTCCATAAAAGTTTGAATAGCCTCCTTGAAATCCCCAAATCTCTTTAGGGTAGCAACTTTGCTTAGCCATCTTACTGCAGAAAAATAATTTACATTCGGGTAATTGGAATTAAGAGCTTGCAGAAACGACTTATACTGCCGATGATTTAATCTTTGCAATTGAATATAATTAACATACGAAACAACATTTTTCATGACCTGATCAAAATTTAGTACTTTTGAGCACAAGTTTTTTTGATGGATGATGCAATAGCTCACCAAAATATCTTCACTTTAAATAACATTCAACCATATTTTGATGAATTGTTATTCCCCACCATTGATGGTGCTCCATCCGGAGTGACACTAACCAACTTAGAAGAATCTATTTCAAACTTTTTCATCAATTTTATTACCTCCTCGCAAATATTTTGACTGGTTGTTGATTTTGTACTTGCCATATCCAAAAATTCTTCAATTATATACTTCAAAATTATCTGTCACTCTTTGTATGAAAACAACTAGCTGAGCAATATCGCTCAAGTCGGTACTCGTCTATAGCAATACTCAAAGCAGAGCATTTGCTTATCCTCTTTTTTACAGAAACTTTGATATTTTCCAAAAGATCTTCTATTTGGCAAGCCACTGTAAAACGAGACAAACTTATTTGCTCTACAAAAGATTTCTTTTCCAGAGACGCATTTTTGATGAATATCTCTAAACAATTCTTAATAAATTCACCACTGTACGGCTTTCCTTTTTCAGCAATTGCTTCAGATATCTTGAAGCACAGTTTTGTAACTAACTCAGGGTCCTTGTAACCATGAAATGCCTTTTGCTGTTTGCTCAAACAATTTTTCAATTGCTGCATTTTGTCAACCTGTAATTGACCTACAATGCTTTGCGGAGCTTTTTTGTATAATCACAACACTGCATCCATAAAGTCAGATCACTTTACTGAATCATTTCTGAAAAACAAGGCAGTTTTTCTACAATGCACATTATGATGCAACAATGGGGGGGGGGGTTGGTCACAGTAGACAAAATTTTATCGCAGTGTGACCTAACCCAATGTCAAAAGTGCCAATGTTGCTGTTATGGGTTGTTAAGTCTGTAACAGCCACATAAATAGGTACTGCGGGCCGTATGTTGCACGCCTCTGCTATAAAGCAATGCAATAAAATCCCAAGTTCCAGAGCAATGACAATAGAATCATAAACCTAATAACACTGGTCAACAGCAAATTTTAAACAAAGATTTTAATGAGCCTATCTTAAAGTATTTTTGATGCAGATTCCAAAAATGATTTTACTTTTTCTCTAGCACATCTTGTTTTTGAGATATTTCGGTTTATATAATTTTAAATCAACTTTTGTTGTTAAGCATTTTACAGTCCGAATACAATAGAACATTGCATTATGACGTCACAGAATAACATTCTTAAGTGGTAAAACAATTTAAGTGCAAGCTCTGAATGACAAGGAAAGGATAGAAGGATATTTTTGCAAGTTTATTTAAGTAGTCTACAGTAAGTGTAGAGAGTGAAAAATGTAGGAACATACCAGGCGGAACTGAGGGAATTATATTAACAGTATATGGCAATATGTTGTATCAAATAAATTAGTTATTTCTGCAGGTGTAAAATAGTAATATACATTATAGTATTTTTACAAGTAAGTTCTAAATATAGGCCTATTCATAATGCCTAGAAACTGCTTAAACCATCCAGATCGATTTTGCTTTGTCTGTGGAAAGTTTACAAGCAAAAAACAGCAAAGAAATATCACTCATGATATCAAGAAGATGTATGCGGCATATTTTGGT
This sequence comes from Trididemnum clinides, assembly GCA_963675345.1. Classification (NCBI taxonomy): domain Eukaryota; kingdom Metazoa; phylum Chordata; class Ascidiacea; order Aplousobranchia; family Didemnidae; genus Trididemnum; species Trididemnum clinides. Next base: position 23,755,927 of record OY776301.1, read on the forward strand.
TGCCCATTAGGCGATCAAGATAAGACCTGGGCACCCCATAAAATAAGCAAGATGTGCTGCTTAGGCTTGCACAACTGGCTAAATAAATGGTCTCCTTCTATGCGGTTTTCCGTCCCAATGATTTGGCGTGAACCTAAAGATCACTGTCAAGATTGCTATTTTTGTCTTACTGAAACAAAAGGGTTTTTCCTTTAAACAGAAAGACAAAATAACATATCCCAATTTGGATTCAGCAAGGACCCCAGTTCCTCATGATGATTCAATGCCACCACCAGTACCTCCGCTACATGGACTTGATACTACTGATAGCAGTACTGATGAACACAACTCTGACGGATTAATTTCTTCCAACTACACAGATTCTGATACCACAGAAGATCCCATCTTATTTTCACAAAAACATCTAAATGACTTAATTAGAGATTTATGTCTTTCTAAGGAAAAGGTGGAGCTCCTTGTATCAAGGTTAAAAGAACAAAATATGGTTGAAAAAGATGTCAAAGTAAGTTACTACAGGAAGCGCAATAGGGGCTTATCTTCGGCCTTCAAAGTTGAGGGACCTCTTTGTTACTGCCATGATATTGAAGAGCTGTTTCAAACTCTGGGTATAGTTCACATTGTAAACGATTGGAGGCTTTTTATTGATTCCTCAAAGAAAAGCTTGAAGGCAGTTCTTCTACACATTGGAAATAAAAAACCCTCCATCCCTATTGCACACTCTGCCCAGTTAAAAGAATCTTATGACAGCGTTGAAATTTTGTTGAATGCGATTCACTATTCTGACTACCAGTGGAGCTTATGTGGGGACCTTAAAGTAATTGGAATTTTGATGGGATTGCAAGGAGGTTTTACAAAACACTGTTGCTTTTTATGTTTGTGGGATAGTCGTGCCACTGCACAGCACTATGAAACAAAAGAATGGCCAAAAAGGAATTCATATGCACCTGGAGTGAAAAATATCCAACATATCCCTTTAGTAAATCCCGATAAAGTTTTAATGCCACCATTGCATATCAAGCTAGGATTAATGAAGAACTTTGTGAAAGCTATGGCGAAACAGAATTCGAATGGTTTTGAATTTCTCTGTAAAAAGTTTTCCAAGCTAAGCCTAGCCAAGTTGAAAGAAGGAATCTTTGTTAGTCTACAGATTTGGAAAGTTTTTGAAGATCCAGAGTTTGAAAAAACATTAAATACATTGGAACTACGAGCTTGGCATGCATTTAAATGGATTTGCTCTAATTTTTTGGGAAATGTCAAGTCAAATTCGTATCAAGAAGGTGTTGCAGAGTTGCTTGCGGCATACAAAGAGATGAGGTGTCACATGTCCTTAAAGATGCATTTTCTTCATTCACACCTCGACTTTTTTCCTGAAAATCTTGGAGCAGTTAGTGATGAGCAAGGTGAAAGATTTCACCAAGATATCCAAGCTATGGAAGAAAGATATAAAGGAGTTTGGAATGAGGGTATGATGGGTGATTATTGCTGGATGTTGTATCGTGATGATGCAAACCATCCATACAAACGGAAATCATATGTCAAACATTTTTAAGTTTTCCTCATTTGAACTTGTATTTGATTGCAGTATTAAGTGGTACCTAGATTGCAATCAACATTTTCCACATGTGTTATTCTGAAAAACAGTTTTGTAGAAGTTACCCCGAAAAGACTATTTGAAAATCACCCAAATACAGCTGTTTAAAGGCTGCCAATAAACAGTCTTTTTCGAGACTACAATTAACAAAAAAGAGTTTGCCCATTGTCTGATCTTCATTCTGTTGGTAAACAACCACACCGGTACATTAAACTTGTTTAATCTTTTTTGTTAGATCTTTTTTTCAAATTTGTTGAATTAGGTATAACAGCATGCTAATGTGGTTAGTAGCCTATGTTAAAACCTGAACAACAGCCATGATAATGGCAGAGATATTGTCATTTAAGGGATACAAAATACACACAATCTCACATACCATGCCCCTCATATCTCAAAATCCTGATGTGCTAGAAGAAAACTAATGCCAGATTCGGAATCAGCACCTCGATGTTACCCAGAAATGAGTGTTCTTGTTCTCGTTTAAAAAAAACTATTTCTTTGTTGACCAGTGTAATTTGTGAAACTGAATTTGGAGAGAATATTTTGTTTGAAAATAACTTGGTAAGATGGGCACGTACTAGAATATGGTGAATGACTTTGGGGAAGCATAGCCGCTTTTGTTGCTACACCGGAAGCTGGGCAATCAAAGCAACCATAGAACTTTATACTTCTTCCTCTTCTTTCAGCTTCTCCCTATTTGGGTCACCACGGCGTGAAAGTATTTTCCACTTCTCCCAGTCGACTTCGTCTCCTTCCTTAGCTCCAACCCTTTCCATGTCTTCTCTTGCCAAATCCATTCACCTTCTCCTTGGCCTTCCTCTTTTCCTTCTACCTGGCACCGCCATCTCCATCATCGTTTTTCCCTCCTTCCTCTAGCCTTCTTCTTTCCTTTTCACGTGGCCACACCAGTGTAGCCTTGCATTCCGAAGTTTGTCTCCTAGCTTTGCGATTTTCGCAGTCCCTCACGTATTTGCTTCTTATCTTGTCCTTTCTTGTCACTCCCAGTGCCCATCTCACCATTTTCAACTCTGCAACTTCCATTTTTCCCACCTGTCTTTCCGTCACTGCCACTGTTTCCATTCCATAAAGCATGGCTGGTCTGACAACACTCTTGTACATTTTACCCTTAACCCTTGCTGGTAATTTCCTGTCGCGCAGAACTCCAGACACCTTCTTCCAACTCATCCAGCCTGCTTGGATTCTTCCCCTCACTTCTTCCTCACATCTTCCATCGCTAGTAACTGTCGAACCCAGGTATTTGAAGTTTTTTGCTCTCTTTAGCTTTTCTCCTTGAAGGTTCAACTCTTCTCCATCATCCACATCCCCAGCCTTCAAATACTTGGTCTTGCTCCGGCTCACTTTTAGGCCTCTTCTCTCCAGTGCATTTCTCCACATCTCCAGATCATCCTCTAGCTCCCTGTAATTTTCCCTAGACAGCACTATGTCATCTTCAAACAGCATATCCCATGGTGCGTCCTTCCTGATGTCCTCCGTGAGCTTGTCCATGATGATGGCAAAAAGGAATGGGCTGAGCGCTGAGCCTTGGTGAAGTCCAACACCTACCTTGAATTCCTCAGTCAACCTTGCTGCACTTCTCACAGTTGTTGTCGCTCCGTCATACATGTCCTTAATAATCGTTATATAGCACCCTGATGTTTTAGTTAACCGCAAGCATTCCCACAGTTCCTCTCTGGCTACCCTGTCGTATGCCTTCCCCAAGTCGATAAAGGCACAGTGCACCGCCTTCTGCCCTTCAGTCCACTTTTCCAACAGCATCCTCAAACAGAAGATTGCGTCAGTGGTACTCCTTCCTGGCATGAACCCAAATTGTTGCTCAGCGATCGTCACCTCCTTCCTTATCCTTGCTTCTATTACCCTCTCCCACAGTTTCATATAGTGACTCATCAGTTTCATAGAGTGACTCAACCAAAGAACTTTATACTACAAATATAAATACAAACAGGGCTGCACAAAATCGCAAAATAGGCTCACCATTAAATATTAATAGTTTATTTTTGTAATTGTGAAAATAGCCACCATTTGGCCACCACCATCAGTTTTAACTGTGTTTTAATCCCTCCCGCCCTCATACTATTTAAAAGTATTAATGGTAGTTTGTGGCAAGGTTCTTAGTAAGCATTGCCAATCTTGATAAAGATGATCATCATTACGTGTACAAGAATTATGGGTGTGCATAGAAAGCAGAATTTTATATTTCTGTTCTTGCAAGTGCACAATGGGTGAAGTTGGCGCAGCCGGCTGAACCGATTTTTTTTTACCCTGACTTTACTAATGGGAGGTCCTACGGGCGACGCTGACAGAGCCAGCTAGTAGTTATACAATACCAACAATTTTTTGTGCGATAGCGAAAAAGAATAGCAAAAAAGAATCAACGAAAAAGGAAAAACAGAAACGGCGCCGTTCCAAACCACGACCGACAACCAACGCATCATCGCCGCAAAGTTCTTTGGAAATAATGCCTAAGCAAAAAAGACGCTATGGAAATCTTTGTCAGAGCAATGAACTTTGCGTTGTCGCTGGAAATTCCAACAATAAAAATTTGGTACTCAGTATGAACTGTGTAAAGAGTATTATAAACTTATTGCTTCTGACAATACTTCTACTCTATATTTAACCTTTTGTACAACTGGTAACCGTGAATAATGGATCATAATTTTGATCTAGATGATTACCTATGTTGTTAGTGCACTCGTTTATGTCGGATGGATATCGATGGCTTGACTAGTCCCATCAGAGTCAATTTAGGATAGATTTTCCAGAAAATACAAATAACCCTTTGAGTCGGTCTTCTTGCTCTTTCCGTTGCTTTCCTGTTAAATATCAGCTTCTTGATATAAGCATATAATCTTTTGTTTTCACTCAGGTTCCTAACTTTGAAATGTCCTTGCAGCAAAGCTCCGTTTCTGGTTTCAGTCAACCAATAGTAGGAGCTTTTGGTGATGATGATTTTGTGCAGTCTGTGCTGTGCTCACAAGCACCGCTTTTTCAATCGACAGCTCAAGGTTCACCTCTTCCGTATTATGACACTCAGATTTTGCTCAGCCCAGCGACATCAGGTAGTTACGTTATATTTGCTATGTCTTGTATCTCCATTACCGGGCACAGCTGAGCCTTTACGGTTGTAGTTGGAACACTTTGTGTTCAGACCCGCTTTGGATGAACCAGTACTGCCGTCACAGTGTATTCTTACCACAAGCAGCGCAACCAAGCGATAAAAACTGCTGCAAATTACTTTTCCTTTTCCGTAGAACACCATGTAAGTAGGCATGGGGCGTAGTGGTGGGCAACAACTAGTTACTAATGTAAGTGGTTACTTTTTTTAGTAACTAACTGTAACTTCGTCACTTTTTTGCAAAAGTAACGAAATTTATAACTAGTTATTAAGTAGACACTGTAAAAGTTACAGTTACTTTCTGTTTTTTGCTTTCACAGCTAAAACAACGGATATTTGATTAATTTGTCATTTAATATAAAAATAATTTACGGTTTTGGTCAAAAAATTTTATTTCTTTGGATTCCGTCGACAAATTTGGAATTTTGGACCATTTTATGTTGACCGATTAACTTGTAACTATATTCAAAGTCAGGAAGTAAGAAAATAAAATCTTGAGTCGTTTTAGAGTAATTTTACAATGACCGACAGGGACGAGACATATTTACTCCTCCCAGTACCAAAGTAGGATTACAATTGGTCTCCCTCACCAATTCGAAAACCATTGTGATACCTTCGTTTCGGTCGCGTTAGCGAGCAGATGGGAGTGTAACACAAAGGTGGTACGAACTCATTGGATTTTGAGTTTACATATGCCAACGCCCAGCAACATGCTTGCATCAAAGTTCAACACTGTGTTACGATAATGGAGTGGTTCTACGCCTGTTTTACGGTGAAGGGGTGCCGCAAATTCGAAACCAGTGTACGTTTCTGGTTGGTGCGGGCATGGGTTCGAATCCCTTTTGTCGTAATTTTTACGGACTAGCCATTGGGACTGATTTTGAAAGCAACGCACTTTTGCAATTAACATTAACTATAGAGCTCGGGAAGATTGACGCATCTATTTGAAGATGTCTAAAACATCGCCAACAAATGGTCATTTGCTGGCGACCACTTGATTTTGGCAAGTGTGTAAATAGTTTTTGAATATTGAAGGGAAACGGTAATGCCATAGCTATTCAAAATTTTCACTTTCTAAACAAATTAAACAGCGTTTTCAATTGGAAGATTGGCTCTTTCGCCTTGCATTGAACACAGGTCACTCTTGCATTTTGCATCAAAAAATATTGGCTATTGAAAGTAACTGTAACTAGTTGCTTTTTGAAATTTGTCACTGAAACTGAAAACTAAGTTACTTTTTTTGCTTGGTGACAGTTACTTTAAAAAAGTAACTTCCCCAACACTGATTGGTCGTTCGATACTATCGCCTTACTGTGCTAAACAATCGCTGTCTCTTTGTAATTTCTTTTGTGTGATAGTGTTTCATAGTTGCAGTCGGCCGCATAAACATGTCTGTAAGTGTCATATTTAGCAGCTGCATCAAGTGATTTTATGACTGCTTGCTAATTTATTATAGTACAGCCTCGTATGTTTTTGAGACTGCTCTTGTATTTTATTGTTCGCAATCAGTTGAGCAGCTTTCAGTCATAGTTCTTGCAGCGTCGCTGAGATGAGACACTGACATTATATCAAGAATTTGTGAGTTCGATACGCTTTTGGTTTTTGAGTTTTAAAACGGTACTTCGCGGTAAATTTTTCCGTTTGGTTGCATAGGTTATAACAAATATGCACTATGATGAAAATAGTGATGTCTCTGAAGCGGGTGTAAACTCAAGTTCTGTGTATAACCGTATATGGTGTTTATGCAATTGACCTTGATGATGCTCCTAATTCAAAGTGCATAATAGAAGGAGATGTACATTTGTAGTTGGTTACTTCCACAACGAACAAGAGACCCAGCCACTAAGCCCTGCAGTTGAGCAACATTCTGGGAATCATATGGAGAACTTTTATCGGTTCCTGCAAAAATTTGATATTCAAGGTGAGTTGTTTTATTACTGACAGGCAGATAACTTACTTGTGTTAACGCATTCGGTTTTGAAATGCCTTTATAGTGCCATTTTAGCACAACGTCAGTGGTTATTGATGTTGGTCAGAAAACGTGCTTTGCGCGTGATGCTTGCGCACCGTGATAAAATTAGTGGGATACATTAGCACTAGTAATCATTCTCAATCTCAATTTCCTTCGTGTAGGGCCTAGAGCAGTGATTCTCAACCGCGGTCCATGCAGCGTTTCCAGTGGTCCACGGAGAGGTCCTTCCGTGAAAACGGAATATTTACCATAAAGTCCATGTTCTACTGATCTACGTCAGTCTCTCTGTCATTTTCAACAATAGACATTACTACTTATATTTTTAAGCCCAGGGTTCATAAAGCAGGTCTCCTGCAGCTGCTGTCAGGATCGATGATACGAAACTCTGCAGATCGTTCTGGATAGCTTTTGCGTCCACTCACCCGTTCATGCTTCCTTCTACTTCTTCTAAAGAGGCTCTTCTTGCGTGCCCTCCCTTTTCTCCTTGGAATATGCCTTCGTTCACCGTGGAGTCCATTCTTTCCTCTTCATGCTCTTGCTCTGATCCTCCTCTCTCGCCCACCTTAATTCTCTCTCTCCCCCCCCCCCATGATCTGGTACTCTGGACAGATGGCTCTGTTCCTTTTCCTTTTGGCAAAGGCGGCTCCAGCGTACTTTCCAACTGCTCTCTTCTGTGGCACTGAGGCCACTCTTTCCTTTTCGGCAGGCCCAGTATGTTCAAGTTTTTCTGCTGAAGCCTGCGCCATTCTGCACGCTCTTTGCTGGTCTCAGCAGCATCAACAAGTCTGCCATTTCTCCTCTCTTCTGCTACTATCTGACTCTCGTTCTGTCCTCGCCACCCTGTCCTCTCCTCCATCTTTCCTCTTATCTCAAACTCTGTGGCAGAAACTATCTTCTCTTTCCTTCTGTTCTATCAGACTACAATGGGTCCCCGGACTCATTTTTTGCGGGGAACGACGCGGCTAATGAGCTGGCCAGACGGGGAGCGCTACTTGCGCCCTCCGCAATCCCTTGTAGTCTCTCTCCTCTTATCTCTCGTATCCACTCTCGTCTTATCTCGTACTGGAGGCATACTGTCTCAACTAAATTCTTTGACACACAGGTTCCCTCGATTTCCACCGAGGTACTTGTGCTCCCTCGTCATGCTCGCTGTGTTCTCTTTCGTCTTCGCTGCAATGGATACAGCCAGTGTTTTTTTTAAGCTGTTTTGGGGGACCGAAACGGTCTCCCAAATTTCTCCAGCGGTCTCCCAAAATTTGGACTTGCGAAGTGCACCTTCGATACTCGTCAATGTTTATATCTGATCTATGGCGCATAATGATCAGTTGTTACGTGTGGAAACGTAACAAGCAGAAGCCAACAAGCACACTTTGTTTGATTGTGCAGCAAACTTGTTTGGCGGCCGTGTTGGGCAGGCTGTTTGGTCGCTATCTTGAGCATTTTTGAGATAGAAAGATTGTTTTTGCGATAAAATTTAGATAGGCTATTTCTTAAATACTCTTAAATTGAGTTATTTCAGGTGAAAATGTCGAACCGTAAACGCTTATCCTCTGATAAACCTAACAATGGAAGTATAAAGCAGTTCTTTTCTAGTAAACTGAAAACACCTGCTGCTGCTCTAAACCCCGAAACCGCATCTGCCAACAGCAGCACCAGTTCTGATTGTGGTTTACTGAATGACCGCAGTGCTGCTGAAAATGTTCAGGATCAGGAGCAGTCGACTCTTCCTTTTGCATCGTCGACGACTGTTCCAGCTGCACCATCCAACAAGATATTTCAATCGTGGATTAAACTAAAAGGTTTTGATGATGCTCTACGAATGAACGTGTTCACCCTCCATGCTGACGGAGGCATAATATGTTTGCTATGCTCTAAGCATCCAATAGCTATCACTGGCCGAGGCAAGTTTGCTGATGTTTACACCAGCGTACCTGCCAGACCTCAGCGCCCCTCTCGTCTGGACACGCATCTGTGCTCAGAGCAACACCAGCAAGCAGTCAAACTGGAACAGAACCAACGTGCCTCGCTATTTCACGCAAAGTGTCAAGATCGCGTATTAAATAAAACCAAAACAGTGGCTGAGAGAGTTCACCTAATTTACTGGGTACTGAAAGAGGAAGTAGCGAATCGAAAAGTTGCTTCCTTGCAAACACTGGTTGACCGCATTGGTCACAATGACCGGCTTCATGACCTGCGACATACAAGTTCAACGGCAGTGACGGAGTTTATTTTGCTCATCTCCGACCATCTGACTGATCGCATCGTTGCTGATGTCAAGCAAAGCCTATGCTGGGCTACCATGGTCGATGAGACAACCGATATTGCTACTTTGCAGCAATATATTACATTTGTTCAGTACGTCAATAAAAAGGGACGCCAGGCAACTGCATTTTTGGATATCCATCGGATAGACGCTCGCGGGGCAACTGCTGCCAACCTATTCCGACTCTGGAACGAGGTCGCTGCTGACTACGGTCTTGATGTGGGTAAACATGTCGCTATTGCATGCGATGGAGCTGCTGCAATGATAGGCCGCCGAAATTCCCTCTCACAGAAAGTGACTGCACAAAATCCGATTACCTACACAGTGCACTGCCATGCGCATCGCTTAGCCTTGGCCTGTACGGACACGGTAAAGGGGCTACAACTAATCCAGGACTGCGAACGTGGCTTAGTCCAGACGTGGAAGTACTTTTCAATTTCGCCGCTCAAGACCGCAAAACTACAAGAAATGCAAACTACTGATGTTGATTCGTCTGCGCGAAAATTAGTTAAAGCCTGCCGTACTCGCTGGCTATCTCATGGTGAGGCTGTAATTGCAATGAAAGCACAACTACCTGCTGTACACGCAACGCTCCAATATTTTGCTACCGAGAAGAAAGATTGCACAGCAGCTGGTATTCTTCATTTAATTTGCTCCAAACGCTTTCTTTTCTCCCTTTACTTGCTGAATGCTGCTTTGGTCCATCTCAACAAGTTATCATTGTTGTTTCAAAAAGGTAGTTTTAACTTTTCCCACATGCAGTCGGCACTTTCAATATGCAAAAAAGAGATGAGGAGCATTGCCAATTCAGATCAGGTTTTAAACAGCCTAAAACTTGACTGGGAGAAGATTTCAAAAATTTTACCAAGATCTCAAAATGCACTTCTTGAAGATGATGTTAAACTGCTGCGATTCACCACAGAAACATACTGTGACGCACTGCTCTGTAATCTCGAAGAACGTTTCCCTGAGCCTGAGGTACTCTTTGCTTTTCGAATCTTTGATGCTAAAGAGATTCCTCTTGATGCCCCTCAGCGCCAGCTTTATGGGAATGATGATCTCCAGCTGCTTATCAGAAGGTTTGACATTGTTCCTGCTGAACAAACCTTGAAAGTAGTAAATGACTATCAAACGTTGAAAGATAGAATGACAATGTCAGAATTTGAGTTCTGCCAAGATCCCGGTGATGTCTGCAGCAAGATTGCTCGAGACAACGTATTCCAGCAAATGTTTCCAGAGCTGCATCGACTTTGCTGCATTGCATTGTCAATTCCTCTAGCAACCGCCTGGCCAGAGCGAGGATTTTCGACTCTATGTCGTGTTAAAACCAAGCAACGAAATAGGCTACTAGATATCACCCTGAACGCTCTAATCAACATTTCGATGAACGGTCCGGAGCAGCTCACTGACGAGGATGCACAAAAGATAGCTGAGAAGTGGCAAAAAACAAAGGACCGACGAACAGTGACAGTGCGAGCATTGAAGGCGTTGGAATCTGCAAATTCTGCAAACAACGAAGAAATGGAAGCTGGCGGATGGGAACGAGATTGCGAATCTGTTTTGTTGCATGAGATAGAACCTGAAAAATTTGTTCTGTGATTGTGCACTGCCAGTAGCCTAATAAATAATTCGTTTAAGCAAATATCGCTATTTTTTCGTATTTGAATGAAACACTTGCGGTCTCTTAAAACTACTTAGCGGTCACCCAAGCCAAACCTTAAAAAAAACCTGGATACAGCTTTCTTTTAGGTTCTTATCTCTCTAGGAATGGCAGAATCGAGAATTCTTGCTGCAGCGGCTGTGGACACTCGTCCCAGGACACCTCTCACCTCATTCTGCACTGTCTAGCTACGGACTCTTTGCGCCGCTCGCTCTTTGGCGACTCTCTGTCTCTCTACGACCTCTGGTCCAGACCCTGGAGAATTGCCGGCTTCTGGGGCTCCATGGTCTTCCGCCATGCCCCCATCCCTCGGAAGGAGTCGGGTAACTAACAATAACAACAACATGATGCGAAAACATAGGCGATGACTTTTTTGGAGATCACCATCATTTGGGCTATTTCCCTTGATTTTTGGACATCGTCGCGGTGTGCCGGGAGTTACTGTCAACTTGGTCTTGCCTGATTAAATTACTTTTAACAGCTTATATGTGGGAAGTTTCATAATGGTAGTCCAAGGTGGTGTAGGTTATCTTTTAGTGGTCCATCGGCTCAAAAAGGTTGAGAATCACTGGTCTAGCATTTATGGCATACCAGTCAAAAAGCCTGATATGGCTAAGAGTTTTATTCAATTTTTAGTTGGTATCGTTTATCTATAAACCCAACGTTTGAAGTACGTAAAAGGCAGAAGTTGCGAAACAAGAGAAATCCAATCAAACCAACGGAATCGCAAGACTAGCATTTTTAATCACAAATCAATTTTGCAATATTGCGGCATTGACATAGCTGTTCATTTAGAATTTTACTTCTATTTGATTATGATGATAGCTATGGTTTCGCATGATTGAAATAAAAATCTGCTTGACCGACAATTTAGTCAAGCATAGGATTATATCTTGTAGTATGGTTTGGCCCGAGTATGACCTCTGAAAGTTGATAAGATGCATTAGTAAATGTGAGAGTTTATTAAAGACTAATTGTTACAACTGCGTTGTTTATCATAGTAGTAGCAGAATTGCCATCGATCTTGGCCGTCTCGATTATATTCAAATTATTTAAATTAAATACAGCATGGATCCCATTGGTGATAAGAAGTTATTCATATGTTGAATTATACTTTCAGAAAAACAGCTTTCCCAATTTACCATTAAGGTAATGTATGAAAGGGATATAGTTCGTGAAGAAACTGTAGATCTTACCGAAGGCATACGAATGTTGTACGGTGATCCAGGTCGGCAAAAAGAAATTCTTGATGCGTGTGAGAAAAGAGTTCCCGATATGGATATCAAACCTTGGATTTTTCCTCCGTACACTGGATCCAATTACCAACTTGAAGAAATACTGAAATCGACAGATTTTGGCATTGTTTTAAAGATCAACGCTCGACATGATCTTCGTGTGACTCGATTATGCCAGAGCCGGGTGTTTTATTTTCAAAACACCGATGATGGGTTAACGAGCACGAAAATGGAGCGTCAGATACAAATGGAGCTTTTTTCGTATCACAAATACATTCGTAGACTGATCCAGTGCCAACGAGACAACATCAACGAAGAGCAAGATTGCGAAACAGTTTTGGTGATTGGAACAAAGCCGTCTACACGTCGCTCTGGCTCGCTGGTTAGCGTGATAATCGAACCCGTGGTCAGTGATAAGCTGACCAACCAATTCAGCGATAGTGCGTGGTCGTTACACATCAGCCAAAAATCGTCCCTTGATGATCTTATTCGAACGATGGATAATTTTGACTTTTCAAGGAATTGAATTTCATTTTCTTTTAGGCTGATAAATATTTCGCTGGTATGTTTGGTTGAATTACGTATTTTCATCCTCTGGTTACAGAAAAACTTTTTGGTTGGATTACAAGGAAAATAGAACCAGCATTCAGATCTGCTTCGAAGATACTTCTGTAGTTGTTGTATTTACCACTTCTCTTCCTTTGGATGTAGGCACAGCATGAAACTAATAATTCAGATTCACACCGCATATAGGCCTATAATCAAGTTCAAGCTGTGGGAAATCATTTTAGTCATCAGTGTGCTGGAGCTGGCCGGAGTGCCGTGGCATTGCTCTCATAAACCAATGGCCATGCACTTGAATCTCGCAGTCACTAGGCGATGTTTACGGAATAATGCAATGTCATGTGCTTAGTTGCACTGTTTAGAAACGCACTGTGTTGACAGGACCAGTAACTTAAGCCAGTATTGATTATGATTATCCGCAAAACTCGTGTTCAGACCAGTAACGAAGTAGGTCTAAACACGAGTTTTGCGTGTAATCAGGTAACCCACGGGTGAAGGTGTGTAATTTGATTTAATATTATTGTATCTGTTCAAAGCCATCGTTTGATTATAGGGGCAGCTTGGTTTTACGCTTTTACTGATAGTTATATTTGTATATTTTAATGTTACCATTACAGCCTTGTTGTTGATTATTCTTTGTTTTTCTACCCGAGTTGTAACTTTGAAGATGTTACGTCGCTTTCTGTTATTGTGTGAAACTCAATGATATGCTCATGTGGTAATTGATGAATGCATCTGCTTTCTGGGTTATGCTTCTCAATAAAGTTTTTTTTTTGTCAATATGCTTGTACAGCTGGGTTGCTGCTCGCGCGTCTGACGGGCCACTTGTGGCTACAATCTGAGTGGGCCGCTAGTTTTGTTGGTTGAAATTACGGCTGCCTTAACGTCTATCCGACTTCGTCCGAGCAAAATACAAGGTGTCCATAAAGTCCTGAACACATTTAAAATTTTTATATCTCAAAAACCGCATGAGGTAGAAACTAAATTTTCGACGGTGTATTATACCGCCATTAAGTTTTTGTTATTTATGATGGGTTATTTTATTGTTAGACCAAGCAAGAATAAGTAATTTTTAATTAGAGCTTAAGTTTGCAACAAAGTATGAAAAATGTTGACGATTCAAACAAAAGCTTAATGTGATCTCGAAATCATCACAGCAATACAAAGCAAATTCAGAAATGAGTTTGGACAAAAACCTTCTCACATTAACAACAGTCATTGTTACGTCACAACAAAGCCTATATATAACCGCGTTTTGCTTTCTTATCGCCACGTGACTTTTGTGTAAGCTTGTTCTTGCTACTGTTAGAGCATTGTCGACCAGCAATAAAATCAGGCGACGAACCACGTGGTGAGCATCAACAGCACGCAGGCCATAGAAAGCGCTACAATTTTATGGAGACCGGGAGCATTTTGGATCGCAAACGATCGGGTACGCTAAGCATTGGTGGCGAGACTATTAATGCTGTGCGTGTAGCGTTTCATCGCAACCCGAGGAAATCAATTCGTGTTGCATCAAATGAACTTGCTATCCCTCGAAGCACAGTTCATAAAGTTTTGCATAAATGACTTCGGCTACATGCTTGCAAATTACAAATTCAGAAGGCATTTGATAGAGTTCCAAGAAAGGTGATAAAGTGGGCAATGAGAAAGAAAAGATTTACCGGAAGTAATTGTAAGAGCGGTAATGAGCCTCAATCATGGGGCAAAAACAAAAGTTTGAATGGGATCTGAGTTATCTGAAGAATTCTGGTACAAGTTTGTGTACCTCAAAGATCTGTGTTGTCGCCACTACTTTTGCAATTGCAGTGGATGTAATCTCGGAAAATGTAAGAGAAGGATTGATGAATAAAATTTTGTATGCGGATGACTTGGTTTTAATGAGTAAAAGTATAGAGAATTTGAAAAAGAAGTTTTTGAAGTGGGAAGAGGCGTTTGAAAGCAAGGGGCTAAAGGTGAACCTCAAGAAAACCTAAGTGGCGGTGAGCGGTTCGAAAGGTGAGGTAGGCCTTCTGAGTAAAGTTGATTTATGTGCCAAATGCGGCAAGAAGGTGATAGCAAATTCAGTAATGTGTAAACTGTGGTAAATGGGTACATGGTAGACGCGCAAAAACGAAGAGTGTGACTTCAACTCTGGCAAAAGGTTATGTTTGTAAACTATGTGTTGATACAAAGGAAGGAATTGTGGAACCAAGTAAAGAAATATTATTTTTCGACCAATTTGAATTCGTGAAGAGCTTTTGTTGGTTGGGAGTCAGGTTGAACGCCAGTGGTGGAAGTGAGGCAGCGGTAAGAGCAAGAACGAGAATTGGATGGGTAAAATTTAGAGAATGTGGGAAGTTACTTTATGGAAGAAAATTTTCGTTAAAAATGGAAGGATTTAACAGAGTTGCGTCAGATCAGCAATGCTGTGTGGGAGCGAGACGTGGTGTCTAAGGGAGCATGAGAATGCAATTTTGTGAAGAATTGAAAAGCCATGATGAGAGCAGTGTGTGGAGTTAAGATGATTGAAAAAAGAAGGAGCCAAGAACTCATGAGTTTGCTGGGTTTAAAGGATACTTTGGATGGACTAACCAGGGCGAGTGGAGTACGATGGTATGAGCATGATTTGAGAAAGGATGATGTTGATGTTTTGAAAAGAGCGTTGGATTTTGAGGAGGGAGGAAGAAGAGGGCGTGGGTGACCAAATATGACGTGGAAGAGACAAATGCAGGAGCATACCGATCAGGTTGGACTGAAAAGGGAGGATGCCATTGACAGAGTGAAGTGGCGTAGTGTTGTGTACGAACTATCGAGAAACATGAGGTGAATCCGGCCACCTGCGTTAACGCACACAAAACCGGGTTTAGAAAACTGGATCTCTCTCACTTAACTTCTTAAGCCGGATGATCGCCCTCGCCGAGCAGCTTTTGCTGAAGAAATTCTTCAGCGCATTGATATTGACAATGACTACTTGAAATGTGTGGTTTTCTCAGACGAAGCATCTTTTCATGTATCCGAGAAAGTCAATAAGCATAATGTTCGAATATGGGGATCACAAGATTCATATGAGGTTGTCGAAAAAGAGAGACATTCCCAAACTTAATGTTTGGTGTGGTTTAATGCACAATCAAATTATTGGACCATTCATTTTTGCTGAATCCACCATTATAGCAGACATTTATCTGGATATGCTGAAACATTACGTTGTTTCTCAATTATTAGAGTTTCCGCCGTGGGTTGCGTTTTAGCAAGACGGTACCCATCCACACAGGGTTTGATAGTTTGTGACTTTTTAAATGAATCTTTCCCAAACTGATGGATTGAGAGAAGTGGCCCAACATTATGGTTGGAAAGATCTTCAGATATCACTCTCTTGGACTTTTTTGTGGGGTTGTGTAAAAGACATGTATTTGTTGTGTGTATTTGTTCATATCAGACAGAGTGTACAGAACACCAGTACATGACATCGAAACATTACAATCACGAATCATCGATGTTTTTGCAACAGTAAACAAAGAAATGCTGGAGAACACTTGACGCGAAATTAATTATCGTCTTGACATATTGATTGAGAGCGACAAATGGAGCAAATGTTGAAGTTTATGAATAGCTTGCACACTTAAATTCTTGAAATATGGCTAAGCAGCTTAAAATTTTTGAATAAAAAACTTGAATAAAAAAACTTTTCTTTGCAAAAAACCGAATGATTTTTTCCACTTTAGTTTTTCAGACTATATGGACACCCTGTACTTTACTTTCCAAATACTTTCAGCTGTAGCTACTTAAGTAATTACCTAGGCCAGTGATCAACGAAGAACCCCAAAGTTTTCTCGATTCAAAAGGTCAACACAATTATGCAGTACTTTTTTCTTGCTAGATAATTACACCGGGTCTAGCATGCTACCTATTGATAAGCCACTGCATATTGTACAAATGCGATCCTGGCCTCACAGACACAGCCTATACCGAGTTTGCTGCTATCCATCCTAACAAAGTTATGTTAAATCGCGCAGCTTTCCAGTTTAAAAACAGACAGAAGACTTTTTTTTATTTGCCATATTTATCCTCCATTTACGAGAAAGCGAATTGTATCGCTATGTTTTGGGTGGTAAGTCCGCACTCGCTTGAGAGTTGCTATTTCCGAGGTGTCTGGGTCACCTGTTCTCCACATAAAGGTGGGGCGTCCCGTTAAGTGCCTTGCCCAAGGACACAACAAGCGAACTTGCCGGCTTGTTCTCCACAACCTCCCATAAATGCCGAGCGCCAAGAGGGAAGCTATAAACACCATTTTTTAAAGTCTTTTGGTATGACTGGACAAGAGAAATGAACCTCAAGTCTACCGACTGCGAAGCCGACGCTCTAACCACTACGCCATCGCGTCGACGTCACTGAAGTATGAACCAACGCAGTGCTTCCCTATCTTTTTAGCTTCACCACCCGCTTTTACTAATGTTATTTTTGGAGACCAGGGATATCTAGAATTAGTTCTGGATATCCCTGTTGGAGACCTTTATAGAATTTTGTGGCAAAATAAAATTGGGAGTTGAAAAGACTTTTTATGTCTTTTTAGCAAAAGTTATGCTAATTCGCATGTCTTCTGCATTTCATGACACATATGGGACAGCAAAAACAGCAGGTCTTTGGTCTCAATATTCCGCTATGTTTTTTAGACTCTTCCATCTAACTTTGCCGTTTGTTTCCAAACGCAGAATGAGAAAGGATAGTTTGGCTTTGGGTTGGATCTCCCACTAAAATTCAAAATGCTTAAAAAACAGTAACGTTGTTACCCGACCCCTTCCGAGGGAGGACTCTATGGTGGGAGACCATAGAGACCCAGAAGTCGTTGGCTGAAAAAAGTCGTTTAAGAGCGAGCGGCACCGAGTCCGTAGCAGAACAGTGCAGAATAAAATGAGAGGTGCCCTAGATAGGATGACCACAAGCGCTGCACGAAAGACTCTCAATTCTAGAAATAAGAGTTTAACAGAAGGCTGTCTCCATTGCAGCGAAAACAAAAACGGACTCAAAACGTAACGAGGAAGCACAAGTTCCTCAGTGGATGCTAGGGAATCTGTTTGTCGAAGAATTTAGATGAGACAGTACGCCTCCGTTCCAAAAAAGACAAAAATGAATTTGAGAGGTAACGGGCGAAAGACTACATGGAACAGTAGATGGCTGGAGCAGCGCACCCCGCCTGCCTAACTTTTCGGCCATATAATTACTCGGAAGAAATAAGTGACCGCGAAGTCATTCTAGCCTGGTACCGGTAGTAGAAAAAGGATAGTTCCTGGCGGAGAGTGTAAGATAGAAGAAAGGATGAGAAGAGGAAAGCGTAGCAAGGACAGAGCGAGAGCCCATGAGGTACAAAAAAGAAGACAAGTGGCAGTCCTGCTGGTACCAACGAGATCACCAAAGATTAGTGGAATGGTGCAGGCTTTAGAAAAATAATTGAACAAACTAAACCAGCCGTCGACAAAAAGGTAGCCTCCGTGCCTGAACGTAAGCAATGGGCCAGGACGTCAGAGCCTCTTTTGCTCAAAGGAAAAGAGCCATTCTTTCAAATCACAAAATCGTAAGAAGGGAGAGAGAGAGCTTCACTTTCGCGAGAAAGAACAAGGTCAGATCGACAGCATGGAGTAGAGAGAGTAAACACCACACTGAACAAAGTTGGGTAACGAGGTAGAGAGAAAGGGCAGTAGGAGAGACTCAGAAAGCATGCGCGGTGAGTGGACGAAAACACTCTCCACGAGAACCCGTAGAGTCTTCGTTTAATTCTACGTCTAACCAAGCCGTAGATGAGAAAGAAGGTTGGAAGGCAAAGGGCTCTCTCATGAGGTGACAGAGCAAAATGAGTCACAGTGACTTGTAAGGGGATAAGAAAGCCTCAGAAATAATGGGATAGGGGAACACGAGAGGCAGCCGGTGATGACGAAACTGGCCGCTTGGTGAAGACGTTCTAAACTTGATGAAGTTGGTAACCTTGAGAAATGGAAACCATTCGAGTAAATCATAAATGAGAACGGGCCGAAGAAAAAGCTTTATACTGAAGAGCAAGGAGCTCCTCAGAGGCGTTCCATGAGGAAGCACAGATACGGTGTAATGCTTTAACGCAATGGAAGAACTTAGCTTCAAGCGAAGATATATGTTTAGAAAAGAAAAGAATGCGCTCAAAGATGAAGCCAAAAAAGTTGCAGTGGGATTGAAACAAGGGAAGTTGAATAAGTAGAAGTGGAGTTGGACGTTAGCTTGATGGCAATCCACGGAGAAGGCTTCACATTTGCTTGCTTCGAGAAGAACACACCAGTACTTGGACCAGCGCTCCAGTCGAATCAGCCTCCGCAACAGCAGGGATCGAGAGGCAGGAAGACCAAATGGCCAAGTCGTCAGCGCAAGAATAACAGCTGACGGGAGAAGGTGGAGATGTTGGAAGATCAATTATGAAAAGAAAAAAGAACAAGGCCAAGAATGAATTATTGCCTAACCCCCGACGAAATCAAAAGAAACGACTTCTGTGATTTTGATAAACCATACAAATGTGCTTGTTAGAAAGGAAAGATTGAGTCCAAAGAACAAAGCAAGGAGGGAGGCCAGCCGAAACAAGCAGGTAAAAAAAGTGAGATCCCAGACGGAGTCAAGTGCTTTAGAAGACTTGATAGTAGATAGGATTGTACGAGAACCCGGCTTGGGTGTGTCAAACCCATCTAAAATGGACTAAGAATGTTAAAGACTTTGATCCAGAGTAGACCAACCAAGGCGGAAACCGATCTGACGGGGTAATAGAATGGAGTTGGATTCCAGAAAGAAGAGTAGACGCCATAGGATAATGCGCTGAAACAGCTTTGAGACGTAGGAGGTAAGTAAGATAGGCCGGAAGGAAACAAATGAGTCGTTACGTTTTCCATGTCGTGGTTGGGAATAATTAATAAAGACTTCCAGGTGGAATAAAAGGACTGCAAAAGTCAGGAAAGATTAAAGATATAAAGAGGAAAATCATGCTGGAGGTAGGAAGGTGCATAAGCATGGGGTAATTGACTCTGTCAGGACCAGTAGCGGAAAAAGAAAAAAGATTCGCAGCGGTCGCCTGAAAATTAGTTTTAGTTAGCGGAGAGCAAAAAGAGAATGGAAATTTTTATGGGCAGAAAGCCCGTTGGAGCTCACACAAGTAGCATCTAGCTCTGCTACGCAGTGCCTTTGGCTGAGACAGAAAAGTGAGATTTCAGGTAGTTGGCATAAACCAATGCTGTCTCTTTGGAAGGAGAGCAGCTGTGAAAGTTGGGTGAAAAGAAGAAGCGAGACCAGCAACAGAGCAGAAGATAGAAAAGACCACTTAAGGAAAGAAAAATAAGCATATCTCGTTAAATATAGCAGGCATTCCTCGTATGTCGAGTGTAACGATATTTCAATCAGATCACTTCGTTCTTTCGACAAATTTATTATTCAAATTTAACGTTTCGCTCCCCTTAGTTACCGGGGAGCTTCTTCAGAACACGGTAGATGTTAATAATGTAACATACAAAATGTACAACATAAAAATATAAAGACTACTTATATTACTAAACACTAAATATTATTTATCAACAGGACAGGCAATCACGTAATAACAAAAACATTGTTACATCACAGATACAGGAGTGGCCAAGTGAAAAGTGTTGTGAGAAACATAAGACATTACTTATTGGAGACAAACACACAATAAACAGTCGGAAAATTTGCACCATCATTGCGATTAATAACATTACATGAACAAGCCTTTTGATTTATCAAAAAACTTTCCGCAACACGACGTCTGTATGCATGTGATTCTGACTTCAGAATTTTGACATTATCCCAATCTATTCTATGATCGAAATCCATAACATGTTGACTCAGCGCTGACTTTTTAGTGTTAAAAGTCTTGACCGCATCAACATGTTCCCGTTTTCTGGTTCTAACACTACGTCCTGTTTCACCTACATATACAGCATTGCAATCCCGGCAAGAAATTTGATACACCAAACCACGCTTTTGTTCAAAATTAATAACATCTTTAGGTTTGCGAAACAACGAAGACAACGTGTGATGTGGTTTTAAAGCCACTCCGATACCAACTTGAGTCAAAACTCGGCTAATAGGTTCGGAGACACCTTGCACGTAGGGAATCGAAGTAAACCGTTTCAGTTTTTCTGTTTTTCTAAAATTATGATTTTTCAAGTACGGTACTTCTTAAAACTACATTTGTTACTGGGAAATCCGTTATTTTTTAAGGTTTTTGTTATCTTAAGAAACTCTTCAATCTTTTTTTCGTTATTGGATGTGATACTGTTGGCTCTGGAAAATAATGTACGAGCCACACTAATCTTTTGATTAACCGGGTGATGAGACGAATATTGAAGATACCTATCCGTGTGTGTTGGTTTCCTGTATACGCATATTGCAAGAGATCCATCTTCCATCTGTTGTATGCTTACGTCCAAAAGGCTAATTGTCCTAATTTTTATAATTCTGTAGTGAACTTTATGGAAGTAAATATAGTATTTAAGTAATCATGAAAGGGGCTCGACCTCAGTTTTTTCCATAATAGCATACACATCATCAACATAACGTAACCATAAAGACGGAGAATTGGAAAAATCAGGACAATTAGCCTTTTTGGACGTAAGCATACAACAGATGGAAGATGGATCTCTTGCAATATGCGTATACAGGAAACCAACACACACGGATAGGTATCTTCAATATTCGTCTCATCACCCGGTTAATCAAAAGATTAGTGTGGCTCGTACATTATTTTCCAGAGCCAACAGTATCACATCCAATAACGAAAAAAGATTGAAGAGTTTCTTAAGATAACAAAAACCTTAAAAATAACGGATTTCCCAGTAACAAATGTAGTTTTAAGAAGTACCGTACTTGAAAAATCATAATTTTAGAAAAACAGAAAAACTGAAACGGTTTACTTCGATTCCCTACGTGCAAGGTGTTTCCGAACCTATTAGCCGAATTTTGACTTAAGTTGGTATCGGAGTGGCTTTAAAACCACATCACACGTTGTCTTCGTTGTTTCGCAAACCTAAAGATGTTATTAATTTTGAACAAAAGCGTGGTTTGGTGTATCAAATTTCTTGCCGGGATTGCAATGCTGTATATGTAGGTGAAACAGGACGTAGTGTTAGAACCAGAAAACGGGAACATGTTGATGCGGTCAAGACTTTTAACACTAAAAAGTCAGCGCTGAGTCAACATGTTATGGATTTCGATCATAGAATAGATTGGGATAATGTCAAAATTCTGAAGTCAGAATCACATGCATACAGACGTCGTGTTGCGGAAAGTTTTTTGATAAATCAAAAGGCTTGTTCATGTAATGTTATTAATCGCAATGATGGTGCAAATTTTCCGACTGTTTATTGTGTGTTTGTCTCCAATAAGTAATGTCTTATGTTTCTCACAACACTTTTCACTTGGCCACTCCTGTATCTGTGATGTAACAATGTTTTTGTTATTACGTGATTGCCTGTCCTGTTGATAAATAATATTTAGTGTTTAGTAATATAAGTAGTCTTTATATTTTTATGTTGTACATTTTGTATGTTACATTATTAACATCTACCGTGTTCTGAAGAAGCTCCCGGTAACTAAGGGGAGCGAAACGTTAAATTTGAATAATAAATTTGTCGAAAGAACGAAGTGATCTGATTGGAATAGAGCATATCTCGTGCTATACCTAGAGTTTAGCTTTGGCGATGACGGAAGAGACAAGCGGAAGAGCTGAGATGTAAGTCTGGCGCTGTGCATCACTTCTGTGAGCGGAAGCAAAACGCATGCGTCTTTTCCTCTTTCCCGCTTCTTCCACTTTAGAAGATCACAAGGCTTGAGGTTGGTGTTGACCCGGCCAAAATGAATGGAAGATTTAGCCGCATTTAGTGCCAAAGAGGTAGAGAGTGCATCCGCAGAGAAAAGGGAAATGGAGGAGTATTCCTCTGCAGAAAGACTGTGCAAATAATGTCAGTGGCAAAATTGTCCCGACAAACTCTCTGAAAATTGTAGGAAGAA